>OLMO02000301.1:108900-137983 GCA_900291935.2 Cassiopea xamachana
AGGAGGAAGAAATGTTCGCAAGCCCTAATACTGTTTGTACCGGATGTCCAGTTCTGGAAAAGAAAATTGTATTCTATCAGAAAAAGATCAGTTGGCTTAGAAGATCAAAGAGTAAATTAGAAGACTCTAATCAATGCAAGCTCTACTTCATCTAACGCAGAAGCCATTACCCTACACGTTGTACAGCTTATAGGTCCTAAGTGACTGTTTACAAAATTTGACAAGGTATGAGCTACAATTCGTAATAGATACTGGTACTCACCATTCCTGAACTTGGATTTGCCTCTCAAATCAAGCCGAAAGAGTTTGTGGTAGCAGCCCATGGGGGTCATTGGCCTCGACATTTTCTTTATCTTGGGCATCCGAATCGTCAGCTAGTGGCTCTCCGTGGCATGTACCTATTACCCTATACGTTGTACAAGTAGTAGTAGGCCTGGCTATGCAAGCACACGGTCATCATTGCCATCATCTTCTAATTGATAATCAGTAGCTTCATCATAAAATGACGATTCACTGTCACTGTTTGCTATTTTAATGAGCCGTAGCACGCCAAGACGAGAAGCTTTCTTATGCTTTGTTTATCAACTGATATAGGCCTAAAGAATGCACTCGGTTTGATCCTCGTTATGACATCACGCAATGGCTATCAAAATTCGCACCTAGTGCCTCAAAACAAACGCTAATTTCTACACCTTTCTCGCCAGTAAGAACAAAAATAATATGATATTCATGCATTGGAAAGACCGAAGTTTCGATTTTAGCTAAAAAAGTATATTCGAAATTTTCGATGCATAAGCACTTTAAATGTCCACAAGACTTGAGCAAAGAGTGTTCTCTCTTGTTGCGATTCTTGGGTTTGTGACAGCACACTGGCTACCAAATGAACTCGCTTTTCTTCCTATTCATCAGCTAATTGCTGGATCGTCTCTTCCATTTATTTTCTTCAAAGCTGCATGCGAAGAATAAGCCTTTTTCGAAAATGTGTGGGATCTTATGCATAGGTTTCTGTTGGCACTTTCCAGATGGGACATCAATAGCCTCGCTTTGATTCTTCCCCAAAGGCGCTTTACGTCATCGTGAAAATGGTCTATTGACTCAGGGAGAAAATGCTTGGCATACTTTATGCCCGGTGCACACTTGAGCTGTCAGCTCAGCTGAGCGGCATTCGTGACTGTTTGCATAAGCTGCTTCCTCCAGTGTGCGGTGGCCTGTATGCGATTTTCTTCACTCGAGATGGTAAGGCCACAACACACTTGAGGAAACAGCTTATGCAAACAGTCACGAACGCCGCTCAGCTGAGCTGACAGCTCAAGTGTGCGCCAGGCATTAGAAAGCCAATTGCACGAGAAGCTTTCTCAGTGACTGATTTTATCTGATTCTTCCATGTCCGATTCCTCCTCCAGATGACCGCAAGTAAAAAAAGCATGTAGTATGGGACTGCCATGTTAAATATTTTGAAAAATTTGGGAACGACTGATATGTTTTTCAGTGTTCTCTGGCTGAAGTGCAAACAACCTGGCTGTTGCTATCATAGTGTCAATAATCAATCGAATGGCTCTTTATAATGTTGTTACTTCACAACAGTCGAACAGAGAGTTTTCTCGCATTGTTTTTGCAAGGAGTTTGCACTAGAAATGCCGTATTTGACCACGCCTATCGTGGAATCAACCAAAATTATAACCACGCCCATAATACCGAATAATCGATTATTCGATAAATATCAGACCGAGTAACCGAATAGTGAAATCAAAAGGTATGGACAACCCTAGTAAAAACGAGGCTCGTTCATGGTTTACACTCAAATAGACTCTTCAAGTTTTCGCGGAATATTGCACCAACATTTCTGCTTGCACTAGTGCGCAATAGTTACATGGTGGGCTGGTCATTACTGGACAATGCGCAATCCGGAAAGCAGATTATGTGCAAAACAGTAATGAGGTATATTACTATAATATTTTTAATGACAAGCTGCTAAAGCTACAAGGATAAAAAGTAGCTTGTTATATTTCTCTCCCTCACAGCCTGTTTTTCGGCACTTACGTTCGAAAAGTATTTCACTACTTGGAAAAATTATGTATGCATATTACATGCGATTGCAACAGCAGATCAAAAACAACAGGAAACCAAAATACAACCAATGAAAAAGCACAATTTGAAGATTCGAAAAGTTAAACTTCGTCGCGAAAAACTTTTGTTAAAACAGATCGTCAATCAATACTTTGATGGGCAGCCACGCATTTTTTGACAGCCCCAAGCCTTCTTGGAATGGAAGCATAAAGTCGATGGGTTTAATCTTGTGGCATTTGAGCCCAAACTTCATTAACGCGTTGAATCAAATTATCTCTGTCTATCGGAGGGCCTCGTGCATCATTGCTGAGCTTGTTTTTGATAAATAGTTATACATTTTCAATGATGTTTAGATCAGGCCTTTGAGCAGGCCACTGGAGACATCTGATGTTCTCCTTTCTGAATAAGTTTTTTGGGTTAGCTGTGCCCAGTGAGGAGGTGCAGTATCCTGTTGAAAAAAATGCTTTTTCTTGATTGTCATGGATGTCACGGATTCTTTCAAATAACTTTTCTTTAAGCAAAGAAACAACATGTGGCATTCATTCTTTGATCGCATTGGACAAGTCTGCCTACGCCATTAGGCCCGCCAATATTCTTGAGAGGGTCGTCATCATCGTCTACAGCAGCTTTCCAAAAGTCCTCTGAAATTCCTGATTTTCGAAAACAGTTTACGATTGTTGTTTTAGATACATCATCCCAAGCTGTCTTGAGCATTGTCATGGCTTCTAGGATTGATGCTTTTGACAGCTCTCTCTTCTTGTCTTTCTTATATCTCTCTTATGATCTTTCAAATGACAAGGGATCGGTATCTGGCCTTTAATGATCTAAAAACAAAAATAAAAAATGTGATAAATACCCTATATGAAATTTGCATTTTAAAATAAAAGTTTTGTTGGGAAGATAAATATTCAGGAAAATTGTTTTTAGTAAAAAGTGAAGACCTGCAAGTGCTATTCAAAACATTATATTGTTCCTACATTGCAACGACTTCCCTGGCTATGTGCAAGGATATTGAAAAAGCACTGTCAAATACAAACAGAAAAAAGAAATATGGAAGCATACCTGATAACCCCTTGATCCATAGGCTGTGTACAAGAAGTTGTGTTGGGTGGTAAAAATTGCAAATTGATTGCCTTTAACCCTCTGATTTCCGGGTGAGCAGGACAATTGTCAATAACCAGAATAATCTTTCTGCCTTGCGAATCGAATTCACGGTCGAGCTCTCATATCCACTCTTCAAAAATTACTCCATCCATCCAAGATTTATTTTGAGATCGGTATCGACAGGGAAGGTTGTGCCTGTTCTTGAAGCATCTCGGCTTTGCAGACTTTCCTATCAAAAACATCGGGAGTTTTTCACCAATAGCGTTGGATGCAGCCATACCGGTTAGGCGAACTTTGCTATGTTTTCCACCTGCGCAACGTTTACCACGAAAATGTAAAGACTTGGAGGGTAGTGCTTGGTAAAACAGACCAAATTCGTCCGCGTTGAAGATGTCCTTCAAATCGTACCTGGCAAGAATAGTTGGGAGGGTTGTTTCTCCCCAAGACGCTGTCATCTCTTTGGTGACTTTCTCTGATTCGCCAGATACCTCCTTGAAAGTGGTTCCATATCTATAGAAAGGTTAAAATTCCTCAATGTCCTGGCTATTTCTCATGACGGGATACATTAGGGAGAGTGATTGAATACAATAAAGGTACATAGAAGATAAGTAATCATAAGTAATCTCTTTCCAGCCTCTTAACCATCCATTTGATGCCGCGAAGTCTGCATATTGAAAAGCTTTCGCAAATTCGTGTGCTTTTTCTGACAAGATTGAACCATTGATTGGGATGTTGTTTCCGCGCATTGATTTAAACCACCACTTAAACAGAGCGTCATTTAGTTTGTCGTATTTATCTGTTTTAACCCTTCGTTGGCGTTTCAAAAAGGAATTTTCAAAAGCTTCGATTATTTTCTTATTTTTCTTAGAGGTTGCGAGTGTGCTAGTCGGAATATTGTATTCCTTGGCTACATCTTTGTTCAAGTGCCCCTTTTCCAGATCCTTTAAAGCATCGTACTTTCAAAGTCACCTCATTGTGTTTCCTCTTGGATGCCATTGTTGGGAATGATGTAAAATATCAACAGACAAACAAAAACACTCTTAACGCGTTTTCAAAACATTCTATTTCAACGAAGTGTTCGATTATTGAAAAGTTCGAATTTGATTGAAACGTTCCATTGCCAAAAAATTTTAGTTTAGAACTTCGAACGGATTAAAAATTTTCAAAAATTCGAATTGCATGATCAAAATTTGCTCACGAGGCCAAGAAAACTGTTCGATTTACATGATTTTTTGAATTACATGAGTTCGAATTATAGGGGCTTTCTTATAAGGATTTTAGAGTAAACTCGGATGGGACCGGAGAATTCGTTCGATTTATATGATTATTCGAACTGTAGGAGTTCGAATTATATGAGTTCAAATGTAAGAGTTAAGGACTTTTTAAGGAGTTGTCAAGGACCAAAGCATGATTTTTAAGGAGTATTCTTCAATAAATATAACACTGATTATTTCGTTTGCTTTTTAATGAGAGTAGATTTTCCACCATACAATAATTCACATTTCACAGGTTTTTCGACTGAGGCGTTTTTTCCAATATCTGAGTTTGAAGTTTGTTGATTAGAAATAAAGAGGATTTAACTTTTTTCCAAAATGCACGAATGCAATGAGTATCTAAGCACTCTTACAAACGTAAATTAAATCTAAAGAGTTCCTAAGAAGTAGCACGAACCCTGGTATTGATGCTGAAGCTCAAATGTCCAGCACGCTCCCTGCTTATTTCATCTTAAGGGACTTTCTAACCTCTCTCACCTATAAGGACCCCCACCTATTCGGTATATGAGAGAGCACTACCAGACCTATCATGACTAGACAAGTTTACTAGTTCATTAAGAAATAACGATTACCTACAGAAAAACGATGGTGATATTGGAAATGATATACACAGTAAGCCCTATACATTTTAGAAATATCTATTTTGTACCGCTGTTGTGTACATTTGCTTCCCTTGTTCTAAACAAGTACAATTCTCCCTTGTTCTAAACAAGTACAAATAGACAAAACTAACTACAACTAAAACAAAAAATACATTAAATAAATGCATAAAGGTAGTAGTCTCCAACTCCGATATTGTTTCATTATGCTCACCGTTTGATACAAAAAACCACGATGACAAGAGGGACGTAGGAAATTTACTCAGGCAAATAAAGTTGGTTGAGTGTAGCTTAAGAAAAAATTGAGGCTCAGGCAAAGAACTGATTTTCCTATAAAAATACGTGCACGTAGGCTTTGGTCAACTAATTTTGACGAGAATCTACAGATGCGACGGAACTTGGAGGCAATTTGGCCTCTCCAGAATAACCGCTGATATATTTTAATACTTCAATAACTCTTCTAAGTTAACTACATATGAGAGGTATTCTATATACTACACCATCATCCCCATATCAGGATTCTTTTCTGAAACTTCAAGAAATTTTAAATTGTACTAAAACCGAATTCCTCTCCTTCTTTCCAAAACTTTTTCAGTTCCAGCCTTTCGGCAATTCTGTAGATTCTGTCTTCTTTGCTCCCTGGCAATCAAAAGACAGATAATGTATTGCACGTGCATAATAGTAACAAATTTACTGTTGATAACAAATGATGACATTCTGGCGCTATCACTGTGCAATGAAAGTTAGTCATTTGCTTTTTATAAAGTAACATTCTAAAAAGCCTGCTGGAACACGCAAACTAGCCTTGGGAAAACAAGAATGGCTTTTCTTCTCTGCTTATGCAGGGCAGGTCATCAGGGTTCCCGCAAGATTTTCAAATGCAAATTCAAGGACAATTCAAGGACTAAAATAAAATTTTTCAAGGAGCTCTAAATTAACATTCATTTCGCATGCGTGATTACAAAGGAAGCCTAAAATACAGAAAACGAGACATTTCTTGGCATATCACGAGTTTTCTTGTACGATTTTCTTTAACTTTTCTTCTCATATTTCTTTAAATTATTTTTGTGTTGTCTATTCCAGTGAACGAAGAGAACAGTAAATATCTACAAATTTCAAGGAGCTTGATCAATTTTCAAGGAAAAATTCTTATTTTCAAGGAGTTTCAAGTGCCCTTGAAATGACATTTCAAATTCAAGCACTTTTCAAGGAGCTCAAGGACCTGCACGAGCCCTGGACCATGGGCTTACAATGTCACATGGCTGTACGAAGAAGCACATGACCTCCTGCCCGGACTGGAAACTTTGCAGCGCGCACCGAACTTCTTCGGTGCGCATTTTTTCTGACGCACGCGCAAGGCTATAACAATAGGTCCGCATTTTCCATTTCTAGAGAAAAAGGAATCCTTGCGAGCGCAAGCTCTTCAAATCACAGGCGCGCATGAAAGAGTATCATATTGTATTCCTTTTTATTCCTTTGTTCCTGGCTGGATCCCAAGTATATAGGGTGCAAACAACTTCCTTCTAACGTCAAAGGATCATTTGACAGTGAAATAAACTTCTTTGAGATACTATAATGTTCATATGTTAAAAAATTTTCAAACATGCTCGTGGAGTTACACAATCCACAAGTGCTGAGGAGGCAAAACCACTTAAGTCTTGTAGCTCCACACCCATGTGCTTTTCAGCAAAAGAACGAAAAGTGTTTTTTTTGTTGTGTCCTCTCTATAGCAAAATGGGCATTTCTCTCTTCTTTAAAAAAGGCCTGACACAAAACTTTTTCAGGGGCTTCGCTCCTGACCCCCTACCTATTTCTCTTCCTATGGAAAAATGAAAGCAATGAAGCTCTGTGAGTCTGAAAATGGCAATGAAGCTCTGTGAGTCTGAAAAACAGTGTTCCACGGTCATATATTCTTTCAAATAATCTTATTGTGCTCATTTCTGTGAATTGGATACCTACCCCCTAAAATTCCTAGCTTTGCGCCTGAAGTGGCAGGAAAAGAGCTTGTTTTGGCCCTGCATGCAGGGGCTTAAATTCCGGAAGGCATGGGGGTGTCACACCCCTAGCAGATAAAACAATTGCTTGACAATTGCTTGAATCTCTTTGCAGGGCAATCATGATATCAAGAGTCTTGTTAGGTAGAAACTTTTGCGCACTATTGTGAGAAATCTGCTTCTAGCATTGGACTACAGGAATAGGCCATCAAAAGGAAGGAGCAACCTAGTTTGCTCGTCTTTCGTTTCCAGGTTAAAAGGTCCACTTTCTTTCTGGGCACAAAGATCAACTATGATAGCAAATTTTATCCCATGTTCCACAAGGGCGTTTTCCGACGATCTAGAGAGGGTGGCCATGAAACATTTTTTTGGAGGCAAACCCCCAGACCCCCATCCTCTTCCGCACATGGTCCTCTTTTGTGTGATTCAATTGTGGGCTTCCGTGGTCAATCATGTGAGACTTGTCATAGTTGGTGAAGATGATGTCGTGTCTTACGTTTACTACGGCTGCAATGGCATTCTTTTAAATCTGTCATCACAACATGGATGCAATTCTTGATACCCCCAATAAAATTGTTGAAGTTACGACTCTGCCTGCATGCCTTCTTGCAGTGTGATGTAGGCGGAAGTTTTAATATAATAAAAAAATTGACTTTAAGACGCAGTGAAGTCACAATATGAAAATTGAAAAACATATTTTTTATGTTGTCTAGGGTCAGATAAAATGAATAGACCAACTTTGGCATCCAAATTTGAAGCAAGTTTTGCACAACAGCCATTCAAAATTTTTAGCGAAGGACTTGTGACGTAAGACGGGTAGTAAGACAGGTAGTAAGACAGGTAGTATTTCTTCATTTAGCCCTTTATTGATACATTCCTCACATAAATCTGGGTCAGTGCATGAATAATCGTGAATTTAGGGCCTTCCAGAGAGGAAACCTGAAAATGCAGTATTGTTGGCCCATAATTTCAGATTGCATTGACCCGTCTTACGTCATATTGGTATACGTTGTTGTTGTTTCAGGGCTGAAGTTTTTCTACTTCCGGTAGCAATAAAACTCTATTTTTTGCAGGAAAATGGCCGCATATGAGAAAAACACCAATGACGGCATGATTCTGCAGCATACTTGGCCATTTTGAAACAACAAAAAATTTTACTTCACTGCGCCTTTAAGCGCGAATATAAGATTGTCAAATGCGCAAATTTTCCAAATTATTATTATTATTATTATTAACGAATCGTTATACAGGATTTTTCTACAGTCATATCATATTTACACAAGGTACGTATATATACTGTTATCACAGAAGTTCTGTTAAATAAATAAAAATCAAAAAAGGAAAATAAATCTATGTGTCATAAGTTATAAGTAAGTGTTAAAAACTCCTCTGCGCAAAGGAGCAGCTGAAAAGTTAATTTCGACTCGCAATTTACAAAGTTTCCACACTGGCCTCCTGCTATGCATGGATAGAATGGGGAACAATATTTTCAAAACAAAAATTGGAAGACAAAATTGTGAAAAAACTCGCAAACCTACACTGGGCTACAGGGTTCTATAAAAGTAGGGAAGAAGTGACTAACCCTGTAGCCTAGTGTACATATGCAAGAATTTTTTTCTCAATTTTGTCTCAATATTTGTTGACAATTTTGTTCTCCCTTCCAACCACAAACAGCATTCCATGGTCTGTCCTTATGAACAGAGGAGTAGAAATAATTCTTGTTTTCCCAAGCCTAATTTGCAGACCGCGTTTCAGCGTACTTTTTAGAAACTGCTAGTATGTCACGCTTTCTTTGCTATAACCAAGATAGATAAACCAAATAATGTTATGCGTTAGCCCAAATTGACATAATTCTCCCGTGTGCAATGTGGTGCCAGGAATTATTCGACGGGTGGTTGACTCTTCCAATGAGGGGGGGTCAAAATATGATGTGAGGGTACTTTAAATCCTAAAAATCTCCACAAACTTGTTTTTCACCTTCCAACGGGGGGAGGGCTAGTATGTTCCAACGGGGGGATGGCTAGTATCTTCCAACAGGGAATTGTAGCCTCCACTAGTCCTCCCCTGGCGCCACCCCTGCCCTATTGTTCCGACTTTACTATCCCTTTCACCAACCACTCATGCTCATGCTATGTGTTGTAGCACACGCATAACAAACACAGGAAAAATGCAAGACCAAGAATGTAAACCTCCAAATCAGACAGAGAACATGGGGTAGAAATGAAGGGCCAATCTCACTATTTCATTGCATTTTCATATACGGTGGCCACTCAGAATTATATGTCTGTTCTACAGGGGGCCGTGTTAAAACCTAATTAAAATAATACTTAAAAACACAGATATACAAAACTAAATCAATTTTACACAATTATATAATCTATAGCAAAACAAAGGCATAAGAAAAACAAAAAGCTAAAATAATTTTTCTAACTTTTTTCCGCAAGCACGCCCTTCAGTTTTTTCTGGAATGGTCCAAAAGTCCTTGAAGACTTTATTTCACTAAGTATGGAATTCCTGATCGATGATCCTCTGTAATCAAAGCAGTTTTGGCCATGGCTAGATTTTAATCTTGGAGGCCTTAAGCTCAAATTAGAGCCACGAAAAGTTCTACTTGTTATAGTAGAGACTCTAGTGAACTGTTCTGTAAAGTAGAGAGGTGCCTCAGCGTTAAGTGCCTTATAAGCCATGCTTGTAGATTCTTGCTTGATCATATCAGAAATACTAGGCAGTTGTTATAGTTGTCTTAGCAGGGGCCCAACAGGCCCATCATAGTCACTGTTAGTAATTATACGAATGGCTGTATTTTGCAAATGGTCTAGGGTGTTGCGGGTAGTGACCTCACATGAGCCCCAAATAGAGCAGCAATATCTGAAATGAGTTCGAATAGCCCCAAATATAGCATTTTCAATAAATTGGTTCATGATACTTTTTTGGCATATTTTATCATCCCAATAGCCCTGGAAACCTGCGATAAAATAAGGCTGATATGATCTTTTCATTTCATTCGATTATCCAAAACATTACCGATATTTTTCTGCCTAATTGCTTCTCTTGATATTTTGAAATGTACCAGTACAAGCTGTCCCCGCATAAATACTATCCGTCTAGGACAGTGACTCTCAACAGGGGCAGCGCCACCCTCAGGGGGCCTTTTTGAGATTAAGGGGGCGTTGGGGGGCTTAAAGTCATAGCATAAAGTCAGAAGGTTGCAATGAAAGCTTCCATTGCAATTGTGTGTATCTGATTATTGGAAAGGATTAACAACATTCTGCGGATAGCCACATGAGCAAATTACCACATGAGCAAATTATAAATTATCAAGCATATTCTTAACTGTGGAAAATATTTGATATCTCAATTGGTTAAGAACTCATTAGACAAACGCTTCATCCAAGGTAGTTTATCTTGCATGTCAACTTTTTTTCTCTAAAAAGTTCATAAGCAATCATAGACAGACAATTTTAGTCTAGTACAGTATGCCCACCAAGTAAGTCCAGTAAGTTATGCCCACTACATCATTATATGACCAAAGTACCACATATTTCCTTTGTGTGATTGTCCATAAAAAAAACAACATGTGAATCAGATGCCCTCCCCAAAGCCCAGCTTTGGATCCGTCCCTGCCAGTATCGCACTGGATACACGCTAAGCTGCTTGTTAGTGGGTCTTGTGGAAAGTAGTGCAACTCTAGTTTTTCACTGTCTACCTTCCTCTCTTTTTAGTTTCTTCTTGCTGTTAGTATTGCCACTTTACTCTGGGCAACTGCATGTTGCAGATAACTGTTGCTACCAGGCTCGCTGTCTTCGACTCTTTCAATGTTCATCTCTGATGTCAGAAGTGATGCGATCGCAATGGAAAGAAATATTCCCACGAGTAACAAATCAAGGAATTCAAACGTCAATAAAAACATGACTATGCCATGTAAAAGATTTAGCCTTTCCTGTTCTTATTAAGAATTTCACTATCTATGGAGTTAGAAAAACTTGTTTTGCAATTGATGGTCCCCTTTAATTGTCAAAAATGGTTGAGTGTATTGCATTGTCTTCTTCATTGAAGCAATTTCTTTCAATAAAACTAAAACCTACGTAGAACCACCTCAGCGATTTCCTTTTGCTTTTCTATCGGTTAAGTCGCATTATACTTGCAGACATATTTCATGTTCAGCTGTGCGCTCGCACGCACAAAATACTTTTAATGAGCCCTGATTGCACCACGGCGCACTCAAGTCCACTTGCTAATTGTAAAGTGAGTTACATGTGATGTTGAAACATAGCTAGAGACACGACGAACTATAGCTATGAAATCCACATTTCACCTGTTCTTGGAGCTGCTCTACACCCTCCCAGTAAGTTCGTGTATGATAAAGCTATTAAATAGGAGGTTAGACTTGTTTAACCCTAGTTAATGGCGGGAAGCTCTTGCTGTACGTGCCCAATCATAATCTTGCTACGAATCTTGGGATATTGGAGGGACCTGAAGCACATAGAGCTAGCGGTGACACGACACTCATGGAGATGCTACCTGGAAAACATAGAGACGAGTTGCCTCTGAATTGTTCTTGTCCCACCCTTGCACAACATTTTTGTTGTCTAGTCTTTATATTGATTTATCTTCTGTTTGTCAGCTTCTTCTCTTTCTGTTCTTAACTTCCTTCCTCTTCGCGGTTGTTTTTCAAACCGCTGTGAGGCAGATGCATTGCTCTCTTCTTTGGCTAGAAATTTATTATTTCTTGAGCCAAGTACCGAAGATAAAAGGATTATATTATCCAAGTAGTGCACAACTGCCCACTTTCCTGGAGCGTACCTAGGCACTAACTCATAGCTATCCCGCATTAATTGAAAGCTTGCAAGCAAAACTAGAATATTCTAAAATTAGACATGCCATGGTGTCATGAATAAGCATTTTGAGCTGAGGGTGTAGGCCAGTGATAAAAAACAAGGTCATACCAAGCCTGTCATGGGAATTGTATGCCAGAGAAGGAATTTCTTGGATTTTAGTACTTCTTGTGCATATTTAAATTTTTTAAACACAGAAGATTCTTTGAAACCTAAATCTACCTACAAATGACGTATTTGTACCTAAATACTCCCATTTATCCTGTAGATACTTTCCTACAACCTACTGTAGGCAGAAAGTCCTACTAGTGGGAACACTGAAAGCAAGTCAATCTCAAGATTTCAAGACGCGACCTGCTTTTCTTGCAACTGTCCAACTTTAATTGCTCGCTGAAGGGAGTTCGTATTGCCTTTTTCAAAAAAGAATTTCACAAATCGTTTCAAAGATGCTTGCAAAGTTGTTTATTATCAAATTTAGAAAATATTTATTTCACGTTTCATCAGTCCTTTACAATGCTGCGACTTTTCAACTCCATTCAGTGCTCTAAAAATACTTTTTATCTGAACTATGCACTTTGATGTTTTAACAAAAAAAGCTGCTGTTCTGAAAAAATGATGATAGTGTCTTTTTGTACAATTGGAACGTGGAAACAACGACCAACAAGGGAACCATACTGATTAAGATTTTAATCGACAAAAGCTTTATGGGAAGATTACTAGCCAATGCTATGAAGATGCAAATGATGGTCCTGTAAATGGATGCTCTTTTAACTGGAATGTCTTCATTTCATCTTCATAACATTAGCTAGTCATCTTTTCATAATAATCCAAAATCTACTGATCGTTACCTTCATGTTACCATATTAAAGTTCATACAATTGGGCTACAGAGGACTACTATTTGGTGTCCTATGTAACTTTCGTGCATACTGTATGTAAGTGGCCATTTGCTCAACGTGCCCAGTATCCCGACTCGATGACATCTGAGGGCACTTTGCCCCCTTAATAGACACTAATGTAAAATTGAAGTTTAATGCTTTCACAAGCTGAGCAGCCTTGCTAGCTAACATGCTGTATTTCGTATCGCTTTAGTTATCATGTGGCGTGTTTAAGTCTTGCGTACCTGTGGAGTCCTGTAGTGTGTAGTAAACACCCTTTCCAGACAATGCAATTGTAACACCACCATAAGGAACACAAATCGTTATAATTTGTAGGCCAACACGGTGGTCAAGTTGGGCAACATTGTCCAAACATGCATGGGGGTTAATATGAAAGTTGATGTATTGAACAACAATAATGACCAGTTTGGTGGTACCCTAACAAAGCTTACCGTAAACCTCTAAGCAAAAATATATGTACAATAAAAATGGAATGCTTCTCTTATGGGACGACTGTAAGGTACCATCTTTACAATAATACGGTATATAAAAACAAATTTTCACATTAAGCAACACTCACCTCTTATCCACTTGAGATCTTTTCATTGTCTTCACATTTACATGTCGTTGTGTCAATCTCTCATCCGCATGGGTATATCTTTCATTGAGACCACGTAGCTTACCAGAATGAGGTTTGTATGTCAATGGTTTCTTAAGACTCTCTTCCAGATTAAATTTCTTTACTGCACTGTTACTTTTGAGACCTTCAAAGGGCGGTGGTGATCTACCAGTATCAAAAATGGTACAATATAAGGCAAAGCAATCATAAGACATAGCATAACTGCAAGCATGTCAGTTGCACAGAGGCAGCGAAGGCGGTCGTCCGCTCCCTACCCTCCGCTAGCGTGGGCGATAGAGTCAAGATTTGCCCTTTTGAGTGAAGATATTCCAGGAGCGCCAGAAGCACGGGGGCAGAGGAGGCAGCCTGGGAATTACCATATCTAATCATATAGGACAGTGCAGTGTTTTGTTACTACTCGTGAAATCATTACTAATCATATATATATATATATATATATATATATATATATATATATATATATATATATATATATATATATATATATATATATATATATATATATATATATATATATATATATATATATATATATATATATATATACATACATATATTTATATGTATGTATGTATGTATAATATCACAATAGTCAACACATCAATATTTGATCAAAAAGTTCAGGAACCCCGTAATCAGTACCATTACACTGATTTTAATCAATGCTTTATCTTCCTTTCAATGGTGTCTAGGAAAGACTCATTTTTCAAGATGTCGTCTATTTTTGAAAGACTACCTTTTCCATTCAGACTTGCTTCATGCGCCCATGAATAAGTCACTATCACCATAGAGAATAACTATTGGTATCATATCAAAATCATAGTATTGGTGCCCTGTGGATAAATCTTGCCTCCTTATGCAAAAATTTCATCAAGGACATTCATCATCGAAACCCCCTGGCTAATGATCTACTCTGAAATACTGAATAATTGGGGGATTCAAAAACTTCCTGAAAATGAATAATCAGGGGAATTAAAATACCACATTTCTGCGATTATAAGCCGCGGCTTATATCTTATATGTAGAACTTTTTCTTGTGGCATATAACACTAAGAGTACTGTATACTACGATCGTTGTTTCCGGTTCTCTTCAAAAGAAACATCTCTGCATTCAGTTACAAGTTTTGTGGGTGCTGCATATAACACTGGCCTGTGAAGTTTTAAAGATCAATCATGTGACAGATGATTCTGGCGTAGTTTGCCACGCACAATTCAAAAATCATGCTCATTTTGTCCAATCAAGTCAAGTTTTTGAGATAAGAGGTTGGAAAAAATTGCTAGTGACGTTATTTAATGCTCTTTATTGCCTTGACTTTTGATACAGTGCTTCAAAAACAGCTAGCATTTTGCCTAACAAACTTAAGAAAACATAGATTGAACACAACACAAAAGCTAATCATGGATAAAAGACCTCTTCAGAGGTTTTTCTCCTCTGCTGAATAGTCACCAAATCTCGTTTCAACCACCAGCAGTAGTCCGCAGGACAGTTCACATCCCACCGGCCTTGGTAACGCTATTCCATGGCACGAATGCCCTAGTGGAGCACTCCCTGTTCATCACTTGAATCTCCACAGTTCTAATGTAGATAGTCTAAGTGGAACTGTAGAAAGTGCATTTTAAATGACATTCTAGCCCAGGGGTGGGCAAACTTTTCAGAGCAAGGCCCACATTTACAGAACCCAAGTTTTAACGGGCCGCACATAGGGTGACCACCGGTTTCTACCTATGAAAAATCACTGACCTATGCCTGATTTTTCTTGCAAATGCAGGCCCGTGGACAACTGAATGATCAATATGGATTTAGAAGTCCAATTCAGAGCTGGAGCCCCTTCCATGTCGCAGATCTTTTGCGATTGATTAGATCTCATATGGGAAACCAGTTATCGCGCTGAAACATGTGGGTCTGGGGGCTTGCCCCCAGCAAAACTTTTTCGAGGTAACGCCCTCTAGACAGGGGTGATTTCTAGGGGGGCTCAGAGGGGCGGAGCCCCTCTTGCTAAAATTTCTGCTCATGTTGGGGGGGCTCAGCCCCCCCTAAAACTCTTGCATTGGCTTGGCTTCTCAGAGTTTATTGGCCTAGCTTCCAAAGTACTATGATCAACTGTGCGCTGCTATATGGTTATTGAGGCATTTCTTATTGTTGACTATACTATATCAGTATTAGACTAAATTATCATGTTTCCATCTTTGGAAATATGGGCGTGGTTCTACCTGGGCCACACCCAAACTATGGGCGTGGTGTGTGTAGAGCCCCCCTTGTTAAAATTTTTAGAAATTGCCACTGCCTCTAGAACGTCGGAAAACTCCCGTTTGCAGCATAGCATGTATTTGTTTCATCATTGATATTCATGCTGAAAAGGAGAGGCTGATCCTTCAACCTGATTTCATCGTATTTTGAAGATTTAGAACGAAAAGGAAAAGATTGGGTCAAGCTTTCCTTTTTGAAAGGAAGCTAACATCGCAAACAAAACAACCTCACATTAGTATACCAAGAAAAAGACAGTCTACCTCAAATGTAGGCTACCTGAAATGCACTCAGGATGTAAAAGTAATATTTTACCTAACAGGGTTGTCATCTACGCACTATCTTTGCATTGAGAAAGCAAATCCAAGAATCGAAATTCCTACAACAACTCGCACCAATTCTGAAAAATCATTGGCGGGCCGCAAAAAATTACTTGGAGAGCCGCATGCGGCCCGCAGGCCGTAGTTTGCCCACCCCTGTGCTAGCCTCTAATTGTAAATATTTCTTCAGAAGTTCGTCAACTTCTTTCTCGCATTCTGTAGTCTGTTGATTTCCGAGAAAGTTTGTAATAACTGACTTTATCAACAACCCAGTAGAGTATTTGAAACGATTGTAAAAGATGAAGTGCACGAGTATCTTAAAGCTAAGTTAACTTAGTTGTTACAAAGAACGTCCTATTTTATTTGAAGGTAGAGTGAGCACAATAGAGCAGTAGTAGAAACAGCTTAGCTGCCAAGTAGCTGGGCGGCTATGCAAGCATAATGAAGGAAAGCGGGGCTCTAAGGACTTTCTACAGAAAAATTTTAGGAGCACACACTCAAAAAACGCCCTGCGCAGAATAAGACAAAAATTGTGCCCCACATGGGGTGAGTAGTTCAGCTATCAAATGTCAATTGTACGTTAAAAATTGACTTCCTGGAGTTTCCAGCAGTTTTTACTTTTCCAGGAGTATTTCCCAGGAGATAAATTTGCATTCCAGGAGCTTTCAGAAGTAGTGGTCACCCTGTACATTGTCAATTGCACATGCATTACTTTTTACCAAAAATAGAAGCAACAAACATTAACTCTGAATAGGCAACTTTTGTCAACAACTCACTTCGGTGTAATTATGACAAAAATAACGAAAGCTGACACAAAGGAGATAAGTCTAGAAATTCAGCTAAGGATGCAACATGGAGATGTCATACTCTGTTTCCAGAGGTCAGAAAACAGGCAACAGAGTCCCTGCGAGTTGATTGAGCTTCAAAATAAACACAATTTTTGCAAAGCAGCATGTAAATACCTGGAGATTTGTTCGCGATAGAACCAAGTAAAATTGTCGTTTTGTATTGTGATAATTGGCTAAAAATCTACAAAAGATCATGATAAAACCGTAATGGTACTTGCATAGCTTTGCCTTAACTAAAACCAGGGATAGGAAGCCTTTTAGGAATATGGGCCACCTCGATCAAATCTCTTCTCCAGATGGGCCACATCCGTCAAACTTTTTCAACAGATGGGCCACATCCATCATACCTTTCCTCCAGATGGACCACATCCATCAAACCTCATCTCCAGATGGGTAAAAGAAAAACATTGGCGATAAGCTAATAAAAACAGTTATAATGAACCTTCAAAGCTAGTGTAACATACGTTTATAACATGATTCCATCTCTTCTACCTCTTCTCGGGCCACGAACCATCGTAAGGACAGCAGGCTGCCAACCCCTGCTTTGCACTTGCCTACTTGCCCAAAGCCTAGTCAAAACTCTGCTACTTGGAATGATGGGTCGCAAGAACAAGCTATGATGCCCTCTAAGAATGTGTCATTGATTCAGTAACTTCAACAGCAACAGGCAGGAGGCTGCCCAAGACAATTAAACAATAAATGTTAACAAATACCTGAGTCCAAACAGTTTATTTTGAGAGCCTCTTGCATGACATGAATCAACTTTTGCTTTCACATCTATTGATTTACACTGTAGTCTTGGGATCTTAGACAATTTTCCATCCTATAACCAATCAAAACATTACTAAGGGTGTAATAAGGATAAAAAAACAGATTAATGAAAGTTGTACCAAATACAGCATAGCATAGAAACAGAATAGCCAGGAATTTTTAATTGGGACGGGCGTGCAAACAGGTTCATAAAAGTTTTTCTCCGGATACAATTCCCTTTTCCTCGATTGAACTCACATTAACACTATTTTTGTGCCTGCGAGCGCACAGCTGAGCACGAAATGTGCCTGCAAGTATAATACGACTTAACCGATAGAAAAGCAAAAGGAAATCGCTGAGGTGGTTCTACTTAGGATTTAATTTTATTAAAGAAGTTGCTTCAATGAAGAAGACAATGCAATACACTCAACCATTTTTGACAATTAAAGGGGACCATCAATTGCAAAACAAGTTTTTCTAACTCCATAGATAGTGAAATTCTTAATAAGAACAGGAAAGGCTAAATCTTTTACATGGCATAGTCATGTTTTTATTGACGTTTGAATTCCTTGATTTGTTACTCGTGGGAATATTTCTTTCCATTGCGATCGCATCACTTCTGACATCAGAGATGAACATTGAAAGAGTCGAAGACAGCGAGCCTGGCAGCAACAGTTATCTGCAGCATGCAGTTGCCCAGAGTAAAGTGGCAATACTAACAGCAAGAAGAAACTAAAAAGAGAGGAAGGTAGACAGTGAAAAACTAGAGTTGCACTACTTTCCACAAGACCCACTAACAAGCAGCTTAGCGTGTATCCAGTGCGATACTGGCAGGGACGGATCCAAAGCTGGGTTTTGGGGAGGGCATCTGATTCACATGTTGTTTTTTTTATGGACAATCACACAAAGGAAATATGTGGTACTTAGGTCATATAATGAAGTAGCGGGCATACTGTACTGGACTTTTCGTAGAAAAGTGGGAAACTCCAGTCTCCTTATGAAGTAAAAGATTTTTTCCAACAAAGCCAACCATTCTTCATTAGAAATGGTGATAAGTTTTACTATTTCTCCTATGGTGCTCCTAAAGAGACACGCCATGCAAATAACGACACTTTTACCATACAGAGTATTGGAGTTCACTCTTTTTATAAGAACAATTTCATAAGAACACGAGCCTGAAATTTGATGAAACATTGACAACAAATTAACAACAGGCTTCAGTCTGGAACACTATCGTAAATGTATTTTCGGACAACGATGCATAACCTTTCCTCTAACATTTGAACATGAAATATCCTTTCCTTGTTAGCCTCAAGAGAATTGACAGCCTTATCTTCTCTACTCTTCGATTTTTGCAAAATAATTGCTCCCAAGGGAAACTAACTACTGTGCTAAAATTGTCTGTCTATGATTGTTTATGAACTTTTTAGAGAAAAAAAGTTGACATGCAAGATAAACTACCTTGGATGAAGCGTTTGTCTAATGAGTTCTTAACCAATTGAGATATCAAATATTTTCCAGTATATTACCTAATTTCTAAATTGCCTACGCCCAGTACCTGCCTACGCTCCAATAATTTAAGAACAAAGTAAGAGCAAGTCAGCTTTAAAAAAATTTGAAAAATTAAGAAAAGCCAATCTAAACCTCTATTTTATTGGTTTTTATAAAAAGAGTGTATATAGAATACTGGGCATCTGGGAGAAAAATGGGAAACTCATGCATGCCTATAAAGTTACGTATTCTTTCTAACAAAGCCGACCATTCTTCGTTAGATAAGTCGATAATTTTCAGTTACTCGTGTCTTCTTGAGAAGTAAAATATATCTTCCAACTAAACCGACTATCTTCCTTTAAACAAGTTGATAAATTTCAATACTTCTCTCTTGGCCTTCCGATTACTGGTTTCTGCCTAACATACCAATCTTTCAATGATGGTTTACTGCCATGAATTTCAACTTATCACTTGTGCTCAACATAAAAAAGCCTGAACAATAGAAACTTTGAAAACCAGACGAAAAATGTGCCTGCAGATATTCGGAAAGTAAGCTTTTGTGCCTGCGAGCGCCGCTCGCGCGCTGGCGGGTTTCAATGATGTCTGCTGAATATCAGGAATACATAATCTATAGGGGGTGAAGGAGTCGCTTGCACTCCCATAATTTCAGACCTGCCAAATGTGATACACGATTCAGTAATATTAGCTCAAAGGAATCAATAAAGATCATTGTAAAAGTCAACACACTGAAAAACAGGTAGGGCCATTACTTGCAGTGGATCGTGCAGGCATAATTTTGGTGCAGCTGTGTTGTTCTCAGTCGTCAAAACTCGATGAAAACAGGTTATGCAATCAGTTTTTCTTTCTTAGCATAAAGATCGACGAGGAATACTATTTATATCTTACTTTGCAGAAGGGCATTTTATATTGTTCTAGATGGTATGACCTCAAAAATTGATTTTGGGGGCAAACTCTCAGACCCAGAGTTTACTCTCACTCCTTCTGCATGCTTCCACAGCTATAGCCATCAATCAATCAATCAATCAATCAATCAATCAATCAACCAATCAAGTAATCAATCACAATAACAAAACTTATTTACAGTTCGTTACATATATAGTTTATAGAACCAATTAATACCAACTATCTACTCAGAAAACAAAACTAAACTAACTGCAAATGAAACACTTACAGTTCTGCCATCCCAGCTACGTATTTCCTTCTTAAATTTCTCAAGAGAGGGTACTATTTTATCTCATCATCAATGGTATTCCATAACAGTTTAGTCCATAGCGTCGGGAGCTTACTGAAGGAAGTTCGCAAATTCCTTGATGCAGAGATTATATTGAACATTTCTTTTACGAAAAACTCCCACCTATACTCTGAGTTTTGTTGACTGAACGATTTATATATTTCCATCATCAATTTTTGTAAATTCTCTGTATGTGTTGTCTTTATATTATCCCTATCTAGAAGTTCTTCAAATCTTCAAATTTTGATTCATACTCTCAATATAGATTCCTTCATGCACACTTGTGAGTTCTATTAATTTCAATAATGGCAGTTTTGCTGCAAAATAGCCAGATCAGCGGGCAATAAGAGAACTTCGATAATAGGACTGCATTTAATAGTAACTTTGAATTAATCTACCAAATGCATGTATTTTTGGTTGGCCTTCTTACACATTCCATGCACATAGGTGCCAAACTTAAGAGCGTTATTAGTGTTCACTCCCAGAAGTTCAACATGTTGTTTGGTGGAATCAGTTGTCCACTGATGTTAAGGCATAGTCTAACATAAAAAAGATTGCCTCTTTTCAACACGCTGTTGACCAAAGTTGTCCTTCGTAAGTTTTACATGACATGTGCCTTAGCTTTCATGAGGTGTTTGCCCCCTTCCCAAAATGTGTGAAAGTGTCCGCCACTGCTGAAAAGCAATCAACAAACCTTAACAGTATTTCTTGGCGTGTCATGGCTCCTTTTCATTGACGATAACACTTCAACTGCATCATTAGCAGCTTCCTGAAAAAGCAATAAGATACCAATTTGAAAGAGCTTTTAAAATCGCTCTATTGAGGACACTGGAATAAAAATGAAAACAGTTCAAGAATTACTCAAATGGAAAATTCAAGGAACAACCAAAACTTGAAGGGAAATTACTCAAAATACAGGTATAAACTATTTCATATTTCATTTTAGATTATTATATTGACAATGATATGGAAATTGATGATTTGAATTGTTTTCACATTTAAATATACCCATGACATAGGAAAAAGCAGCATTTTAACCAAAGCAATCGCAGCCGAATTGACTTTCATTCGGCTGAATTTATGCATCCATAATACGTTTAAGTGTGGATTCCCCTTTGGCTGGTTTCCGCTGAATCGGCCAATTGAGGAATTCAAATGATTTGAACTCTTCTGCTGACCGAGATTCCATTGACAAATCAAATTGTAGATGGCACTGCAGGCACATAAGGAAATTATTACATTCCAACAGTATGCAATGCGTCAACTGTGTAGTAATACAACATACAAGATGGAGATAATAAAACAAGATTTATGAATAAACAAATCATAAAATATAAAATACTCAATCCCCATGAAAAGTCAATTGAGAGTCCTGCGCATAAGCATATAATGGCGGATATCCATGTTTATATGTATATCACATCCCCACATCCAACAATTGCCTTTAAGGTTAATTATATAGGCAGATCTTCTGGTGGAAAAGCTTGAGGTGCTTCTTGTGGTCACGTATGATTATTCGTTGGCTGGCACGGGTTCTTTACTAGTGAGTTATGTGGGCCATGGATCATGAGTGGTGTCTTGTGGTTCAAGCTTATCACATCAGTGTTGGTACAAGGCAGCCATCAGACTTATATTCAGGCTATGTCCACACGTAGCCGGGTATATTTAAAAACGCATATTGTTTTAGCAGATGAGAAAAACATCTGTGTCCAACACCGAATGCACGTTTTCTCTATAAAAAACATATTACAGCACGAAAAAGCGGCAACATTCTTTTGACATACTTAAAAGCTCTTTTCGTCCGACACTCATCAGAGCATGAAAACGTCGGATAGCGACCTAAACGTAAACCGAAATATATATCCAGATTCAGTTAATGTGACAGGAACATATTCGGCTTCAGTGCAGAAAACTTTCTTAACTATTTCACGATTCCAGTATCAAAACATTCTTTATACCTTTTAAGCCAAACTTTTTGCGTTTCAATGTTTTGCGCATGTACAGTAGATGAAAGTGAAAAAATACCATGTACAAGTGAAATGCTGAAAAATCTAAGTAAATCCAAAAGAAGCTAAACTGTAGGATGGCAACCAAACTTATATTAACATTTTGTATTATACTAAATACATATATACTTATTAACTCTCTTAGGTCTCAAAAGTCCAGTACCGAACTCTTTTAACTTTATGAGCAGCTGAGTACTACTTTCCTATAAACCACTTTGTTTTAAAAACAACTTGGGCGCATCAATGTTAATGAACTCAACTGCTATCGTAAAAGCTACGTTTTCGCCAAAGAAATAGTAGGACTAGAAGGCGCACTAGGTCACGTGACGATCGGCGAGCATGGAAATCCAAAATGGTACCAACAAGGTGGCAAAAAGGGAAACACGAAAGCACAGACAACAATGGATAATTCGGTTTCGCGTGGCAAAATATGGCTAAATCGTGTTATATAGTAATCTTTCAGACCCGCTACTGGAGTCAGGCCAGAGGAGAGTTTTATTTCTTTTCACTAGCATAAAGTTCTATGTCTATTGTCAAATGTTGTGGAGCTATGTTGTCAGTTTTGCTTTGTTGTTTGATAACTTAACTAATTAATGAATCCAGCATCATGGTCATGCTTCGTGTGCAATGTATATATTAGTTGCTAATTTTCTTTTTTCAATTGGGTTCTATCAAGCAAAGTCTCCATCAGAGTCTTCGTATAAAAATGTCTTCGTAAAAAGTAGTCGAATGCATCGAAATAGAAGAGAATATAGAGTTAGTTGTTTACAGTAACCAAAGATTAAGCCATAATATAATAGCACAAAGGTAGATAGGCCTAACAGATTGCCTTACTTTCTCTATGATAAGCCCAAATCATCAAAATGGGTATGCAAATCTGTCTTGTGTCTACCCATAGGCTTCCTCTTGTTATTCCTTATTCCATCAGTAAAGGAGAACAATATAATAACTCATACTGCTGATACCTAGCTTCTTGGTCACACAGCACTGCACTACATAAACGGTATTTGGGGACAGGTATAGTTCCTTTATTACGTGTCAGCCTTGGCATCAAAATTCAAGGTTGCTCAAAAGGAAATTATAGCTAAATGAAAGACAATCCACGAACTGATAACAAAATTGAAGCATGCCGAAGTAATTTCTCAAGGAAGCCCCACCAGTAATTTAGCAGTAATTTTGGCTCCATGAGAATCAAACTCTTCAAAATGGTCAGTAATTTTGGCTGCAAACATGCTTACAAAATCTTGACAACTAAACTCAAAATTAATGAATTCTGAATAAGCCTACTGAGATGAGACTGAGTTGTGTAACCAAAGGGTTTACAACTTTTTAAGGAAAAATCTGTCTCTGCCCGAGTCTGCAACTATTTCTGCATGTTTCGAACACATTAAACATGGGCCATGCTATTCAACACTCCAAAATCATATAGCAGACTTTCAAAATGACAAGCAAGGTGATTGCATCATCATTCTTAAAGAAATTACCATTAGAAAGTAGACATGCTGGAAGGCTGGATTCCTAAAAATGATAAAGCTGTAGGAAATGTAAACTATGTATGCTTTCAGGAAAAATTGATATAACTCTTAAATATAAATTTGCAATTCTAATAGCCAACTTTAAAAAGCTGTGGCATGTATGCAAGCTCAATTTCTCAGTGATAAAGACAATGGAAGTAGTTTCTGTTAGCTGATAACAATCTTGATTGATGTGAATGATCTTGTACATGCAGCTGAGTCCAATTTTGCCTCCAAAAATAGTACAGTGAATGAGAAGCTTGGTTGTAAGGTCAATAAACTTTAGTGATTTCATTTCCAAGCAATAATTGCAACAAAATCTAAATAAATATCATGTTTCTTACATGGCTAAGCTGTGCAAAATACTTTCAGTAATGTGAAAATACTCTTCTCATAGTAAATTTTTATTATAGCATTACAAAATAATAAATTTTCAATGGTAAATGCTTTTCATAGGAATTACAGCATAATTAACTAAGACATATTACATCTACAAGAGTAAAACATTGAGTGAAAATCTGATTTTGATTATTGATTTGAAATTGACTGAAAGAGTCAAAATTTGATCTAAAAAGGAAATAACACAAGATGATGGTTAGTGTAGCAGACACACTTAGCACCTCAGTTTCTGCTGTTGTATAAGACTTTAAAAACACCAAACTGTGCAGTAATTTTAATCTTTGCCAAGTGTTGGGGAAAACAAAAAAAGCTCACATCTCTTTGGAAGTTGATTGACATTGGGCCAGTTTGAAAGATAATTATCTGTTTTCAGGCCACAAGGTTGAACCGCAGGCAGTCCATTCATCAAAGGATCATCCTAGAGTACCAGGGGTTTCTACATTTCAACTCTTTTTCATTTGAGTATTTTACTGCTTCTCATAAGATCTGCCTTTATCTCATAATGAGATGTAAGGTAGGGCCATGGGGGGCAAATACCGTCGGCCTATTTACAACGCTATCAGCAAGAGCTACTATCATTCAACATCAAAGTTTTGAACATCGAACAAGAAAGAATCATCGACATGAAGTCCATTATTTTTTGCCTTTTCTGTAGTTCTTGATGGTAGAAGAGTTGGTGAATTCTTGGCCTTAAGTACTGATAAACATAGCCTGAACGAAATTTTGCATAAAACAAGACAAAAAGTCCCGTCAATGAAATATAATTCCTAAATTTCGTACCAAAGCATCTTCAGCTGTGTAAGACGCGAAGAAACAATACATTTAGATATATTTGGGTAGATTTTAGTGTTTAGATCATGTTTCCTTTTGCCTCCATGTCTCCGCCATCTTGCCTATACATGCCTGACCAGTCATCTGTGAGAGAGAGAGAGCAATAGAGCGCGCCTTCTAGTCTTACTATTCCTATGCTTTTCGCTGTCCACACGTATCCGCGAATCCGGAGTTTTCAAAAAAATCCACTTTGGAGAGCGTTTTTTAAAGATGCGTTTATGGTGAAGAATAACGCCGGCTATGTGTGGACGGGAGCCCTAATCGCAGAAAAGTATGCGTCTTTCAAAATATCAGGATACGTGTGGACGTAGCCTCAGTTCACCTACTGTGTTCTCTAGTTGCCAACAAGTGCTTTCGGTCGTGTTTCACTCTCGCACACTTTGCAATGTACTTATTGAGAGGATTCCAAGTATCTATAGAAAACTACTTTTGTTCTTAGTCGCTACTATATGTTCCCTTTCTTGAAAGCTCTTTCATACTGGTAGTGTTCGTATCAACTTTTTGTAACTTTATTGAACTTGGCACTATTGACGATGAACTTTCCAAGGAGCCCTAGTTTGCTATGTCTCGACTCAAATAATACTGTTAAAATGATTTTATCAAAGAACTCTTTGCAACTCCTAATTACATTTTGGTACCTTATCCTTCCTTATTCCAAGACAGTATATGCTAGAGATACCAAATGGTCTGTTGGTGTTCCATGGCAGAGAAAACAGAGTTCCCAGTTTTCATCAAGTTATAAATTATGTACCTTACCGTTTTCAAAAACAGTTTGCAGCATTCAGTAAGGGAAACCTCTTTGCCCACGTTGCTTCCTATAGCAAAATAACCGATTTCTTATTGTAACTACAACCAGTTCTAAGACAAATATTGCTTTTTCTAATGTACAGCTAAAATGAATAATTAGCAGGACTAGCTCCTTTGACTTCACTCTGTTGATATGATATTGCAGCCATTCAATAGTAGCAGAGCGTAATTCAATCTACAATTTACACTTTTTGAAGACGTGTTACAAGCAATCGTTCCTAGCATGAATTGAAATGGCAAAGATAGTCTTCAGGTGCCAGTTCTTAGCTTTCCAAACTGTATACACATAGATACCAACTTTCATGCTTGCATCACCCTTAAAACCGTTCAAATGAGCTGGCACCTAATAACACAACTCTAGAATCAGTACTTGGGGCTGATGTCTCATGGGTACCTTATTGCTTGTTTACTTAACTGGGCAAATCATATATGCATTCAAAGTTTTAATGCTGGTAATACAGGTGGAAAGGGGTTTACTATGGCAGCTGTTGAGAATAACTGAAGCCGAGTAATCCATTTAGCTCTTAGGGGTATTCGGAGATGGGACCCCGACCCTATCTTTTCAAAGCATCAAACTGATATTGAATACCAAGCTTCAAAAATAGTCCCTAGGGGTACTTCTGAGATGGGGTCCTGTCTCTTTCTTTTTCAGCGCATCAAACTTATATAGAATACCAAGCTTAAGTTGACATCAAAATTCTAATGAGAGTGATGGCATGGACCGATGGAAAAGACTGAAAACAAGTACTCCAGTCTAAAAATAGCCGTTAAAAGCATTTCTGAGCTGGGGTCCCGGTCCTATCTTTTTCAGCCCATCAAATTCTACAAGTTCACCAAGTTTTATGCTGGTATCACAAAATGCACAACTGGATCAAAATTCTCCGCTAAGAGCCCAGACTACACTTGGGCTCTGATCTGCTTGAGCATCGGAGTTACTGATAGTAGTGATTTGAGGGCATGATGCAGTGATTTCGATAGTTCTGAGGAAGAACTCGTCATCAGAGTAAGAGGCGACACTTCACTGAATTTCATATTCTTTGGTGCACTCTCAACACAATCAATTCAGTTAGTGGATGATACTTTAGAAATGATATTACTTGCTTTGCGTCATATGGCATCACATCACAGTAATAGATAACTATCAAATTATAATCGTTCAGCGTATTTTAATAATCCATCCTTATCCCTTTTAGCTTGTAGCTCTGTTTCCACCTTTCTGATATTTCTTAAGTCTCTCACGAAATTTCACTGAGCTTCTTTTATCAGAACTATTTTTGCACTTCCAATTCTGGTACTGTCAACCCATTTTCAACCTTTACTTGCTTGCATTTTCCTGCTTTCACAATCTTCAAAATTCTTATAACTCTTCTTGCAGTCCTGTCTCTTGATACACCTGCAATGGCCTTCTGCTCAGGTGTATCTTTACTATTTAATCGTAGAAGTAGTTCTTTCATCATCTTTTCCAATCGACTTTCATTGCTTTTCCATTTTCCTATTAAGAATCCTCTATCAGCCACTCGCTTTTGTGTCTTCTTGAACAACTCAAATGCTTCTTCAACACTACCAGTTCCCGTAACATTTAGGCGGAATTCATACTTTTTGGAGGAAAAAGCAAAGAGTGCTCTGAAATTCCATCCATAAAGAAACAACTATTTTCAATCATCACCTGTTAAGGTCTTCTCCAGGACATATATGGTATGCCTACAGGAGAATATGTATCTGGAATAACCGTTCTAACGAGACAATATGTATTTGGAATAACCGTTCTAACGAGACAACATGTATCTGGAATAACCGTTCTAACGAGACAATATGTATCTGGAATAACCGTTCTAACGAGACAATATGTATCTGGAATAACAGTTCTAACGAGACAACATGTATCTGGAATAACCGTTCTAACGAGACAATATGTATTTGGAATAACCGTTCTAACGAGACAATATGTATCTGGAATAACCGTTCTAACGAGACAATACGTATTTGGAATAACCGTTCTAACGAGACAATATGTATCTGGAATAACCGTTCTAACGAGACAACATGTATTTGGAATAACCGTTCTAACGAGACAATATTGACTCATTCCCAGTTTTCAAAGCAAAATTGAAAAGTTGAAAGAACAGTGGCCACATAGTGTACTTTTATTTCAAACTGCTTTAGTCCCATTCTTACAAATTTAGCTCCATATTTTTCCTACTATTATTGTGATTAGTTGTTCATGTAATTACGTTATAAAAAGGCAGTGTTAATTTTACTATAACTATACTCTATATGAAAAATCTGAAATTAAATGAAAGCGACTAAAATCCTCATTATCTGTCCTGTGTTAAACAACAAAGAAATTATAATGCAACTTACTACCTTGACAGTAAATCTCAACTGCTTTGCTCGTTGTCTCTTTTTTGCAATATAATCATCAATACTCTCCATTCTAAACGATACAGAAACAATCTTGAAACAAGCTTCACAACCATGGTGACAGCAGAAGCTGAAACTAAATAACCAAAATTATTTACAGTGCCAAGACTGGCAAAAACTCTTCATTAACCTTTATTCATCATTTCAATCACCGTAAACTGTGCCAGAATATCTATTGGTCCATACCATATTCTTTTGATAAACACAGCAGCGCCCCGGAGTTTTCGCCCCTGGAAATGACCTTGCATTATTCATATAAAATACAAAAGGCAGATCGAGTGTAAGCGATTGGAAAGTGAATGCTGTTGCATCTTGTATTTTTAAAGGAATGAATTGCACAATGAAGAAAACTTTCCTGAAAAACAAAGTGCTCATTTGAGGAAGCAACTTGTACTATTGAAAAATTGCATGTTACATTTAATCCAACTTTGATAGCCAGTACATGCTGATGAAAAAATTGTCAAGAACACCAAGTCACAGCTCAAATTGAAAAATATTATTAATACGGAGTAATTCCATTTAATAACCATCAGACAGTTATATTATTAATTGGTTTTATTTCGTGACAATAAATATACTTGGAGAGAGCGGATCAGGTGACAGGGAATCTATCTAAGGGCTGATTTAAATTGCTTAATTGGTGGGCATTTTCAATTCCAGTCTGTAATGCTCTTGGGGTGATTCAAGACAAAAGAGGAACAAAAATTAAGTTTTGAAACCCATCAGCTCAGAATTCAATGAAATTTGGATCAAATGTACCTGTATGAAAAGTATGAAAAACTGGAAAGTTTTAGCCCCATATTCCAAGT
>OLMO02000301.1:140479-186620 GCA_900291935.2 Cassiopea xamachana
ACTTGGAATATGGGGCTAAAACTTTCCAGTTTTTCATACTTTTCATACAGGTACATTTGATCCAAATTTCATTGAATTCTGAGCTGGTGGGTTTCAAACCTGTCCCACATTTATCTGGACCTGTCCCACATTAACCAGGTTCTTATATACCAGTCTTTCTGAAATAGTGGGATGCACCCACACAAGGGGCACGATGCGATGCTATGGCAGGCGTATGACTCCAGCAAACAGGCTATAGCACCAGGGAACAGGTGAACTTATACAATTTTTATAGATAGTGATCTTATTTATAGTTACCAAGGTAAGTAGAGGGGGGTGCAAAATACATTCTTTCCGTGGTAGGGCTTTGCAAAACTAATTGAGAAGCACTCTTATATATAGTACATGCCTTACATATTAGCACAGTTTTCAACACAAGAACCCTTGACAATTCTAAATAACACCTTTAGGTCAGCATTCTTGTTTAATAATCTTGCACTATGTTGTGTGACTGAAAAATTCTGAAAAGGTCTTAAGGATCCTTGAAATGTTGGAATGGTAGCTGTGTGGCTTTAGGATTCTGCTTTTGAAGTTTGGCGCTAAACATGAAAACTATTATCTAAGAGCCATTCCCTGATTCAGCCTCAATGGGGTTCCTATTTACAGGGTTTAAAAGATGAATTTGCAGCCTCAAGGTTCTTACAAGCACAGATTCATTTATGCGGATTTCTACTGTATATGCTTTTGTAAGTCAATGTATAGACACAGCATAGAGTTGCATAGGTGGCCCTGAACTGTAAAATAAATCAGATAAAAAATATGCCTACCTTACATTACTTATTCAGGGAAACTGCTTATCAGATGCTTTTTGCTAGTAGTGCCTTATGCATAGCCATGCCTATAGTGCAACTAATACAAATTTCGACCATGCCCATATACACTGAATGATGAACTACTTAAAGAACTTTTGACCTACGTACGTTTTTCTCATAAGAGATAGTCGATCTCTTCAGCACGGATGTTTCTTAACAATTTGTCAACTCCAATCTCAGATCTTCATGCAAGTGTTTCTTAATTGCTACGTAACTTCAGCCTCATCTTATAGAAGCTTTCATTATAGAAAAGACGTGTAACCTATATACTAAAACCAAAAGGTTGGACAATGGTACTCTCGACACATGTTTTATTCTGCAATATCTAAGTATTTCACTTGTAGCAGGTGTAGACTATGACTATAGAGACATTGTGACTCAAGTTGTCCGATGTACTGTAAGATGTTCAACGGGCTAAAAGTTGCTAAAAAAGTACAAAGTTGCAGAAAGCTATCCGGCCAACTTATGGACAGGGGTAGTTTTCATACTATGCAGCTTGTAGAACGGCTAATTATGACTTGACTTCACATGAATTTACATCATTACTCAATCAATCTGCCTCTGCGGTGATAACATTTCATCATGGAGTCAAGAAGATACAGGTGCTTACCTTTCAAAGTATTTCTGATGAATTTGTTTGAAATTAATTGGCTTCTTATCTAGAAGACAAACCAAATACAACCTAGTGAACAAGCTACATAGTTGAGATTATAAAGATCATTTGTTCCACTAATTTCATAAAGTACTGTACAACAGAAAACAATAGCCAGCCTTAAGTACCTAAGACCAGTGGAAAACGATACGGTGCAGGTGTCAGAAAAGGCCATAAATGAGCACTGAGCAAAGACAATTTGGCTATGAGTAGTACGTACGCAAAAAAGGGAGGAGGGGGCAGAGCATCCAGATACGTGAGCAAATATTATCATACTTTATTCTTTTAGGCGACGACTTTCATTGCTTTTTTATAACATATTTGCTTTGATCATTGTCCTATCTCTCAAATGCTTTAAAGCATATTCTCTATGGAATTGTTAATTGGATATTTAATAACATTTCTTTTAGAGATGGGGGTGGGGGAGGGTCAGATGAGCAAGAGTACTTACGCAATGTAGGGGGTTCGTATCAAGCGTACACGCTCGTAAGATGGGGGGAGCACATATTTTTCTAGTAGGAAATATCGGAGAAAGCCTTGGGGCGTATAAAAAAGATCGACAAAGGAAAGATTAAGATAGGGGAGAAAGGCTATAAGTAGAAAAAGAGATAAGATCATATTTGTTGATGTTAGATTTTAAACAATACAAGATACAGGATTCAAGGAAGAACATGTAAGGAAAGGTGTCTCAAAGTTGAGAAGCTCTAGGGATGAAAGATGATATGCGAGCAAGAGTTCGTGGACTGGGTAACAAAACTTGGAAAGGGTGTGATTTGGTAGAGCTTCTAGTAATTCAAGCATGCCTCACTGGATCGGGAATAATATTCCTGAAACTGCTAACTCATATTATGCGCAATGTGAGCTATGAATACGATCTTTGTATTGTTGCACCCCTACCATGCATAGGGCCGCTAAGAGAATTCAGAAGCCCAAGGGCAAAAGTGAAAGATAAGGCCCCTGCGAGCGAAGGAAGCAGAAACTTTTCAGGGACTAGAAATTAGCTATGGAAAATTACTGCTGGTTTACTTTATGAGGCCCTCCAGACCTTGAAGCATTTGGTGTCATGAGGACCCTTGGACCTGGAGGCCTTGGGGCAATTTGCCCCCTGCCTCCCCTCTCGGCACCCCTGACCATGCACAATATAATTAATTTATAAATCCGGAAGAATAAAGGCAGTGATGCAAGAGAGGGAGCATGCGCCACTCCTGCATTTCATTTGGGGGAGCAGGGGGGCATAATTGCACCTTTGAAATACAACTATTTGCTTTCCAAATGTTAGTATGATCCAAATGTTAGTATGATACAACGGAGAACAAATAAGCTAGTGCAATAAGCAATATTTGATTGGAAAAGTGAACAATATAAGTGGTGGCGAGAAATATAACTGCTGCTGAGGAATGAAATAGAAATTTCCAAAAAGGAATCTTCTTGGAAGCGCTCTCTTTTCTCAGCTCGCTGATCTTTTCTATAGTCGTCTGTGCCTTCTTGCTCCTGTTGGTCCCCTTGCCCCCGTGCCAACAGGAGCAAGAAAGCATAAAACTAAATATATACATAAGCATGCCACTTCTCCATGCATATTGGGCGTAAATAGTACTAACAAAGAAAGGAAATGAGACGAGGGGTACGTATAGAAAGTCAATTTCCTTAAAATTAATAAAAGGAGGGTCCAAATAAGGTCCAGGGGGTTGGAAACAATCGAGGAATTAATAAGCGGGGGACGTTTACTTGGCGCCTTAGATTACAGATCCATTTGGATTCGTTCTAGCGAACGGGACCTTAAATTGTACAAGTTAGAGTGAGGAAGAATACGATACGAGAACATAAAATGATTGAGCTCCTTCCCATTGCTACATAGTGATCAATTCACTTCATTGGAATAAGAAGAGGATATTATTGAACTCTGGTCCAGCAGGCCGGATGAGTTGGGGTTTGATTTGTTGAAAAAGAAGCCAGGTGTCCTTTGATGGAGTGTAGCAAAGCTGACACTTTAAGATGGAAAGAGAAGCAAATTGTTGTAGAACAGGAGATTGATGTCGATTGTAAAAGTGTAGTCAACAAGAGCTTTGCGAACAGTTCATTTGACGGATCTGAAAACGATCTTGTACTGGACACACTTTTCCACCTTGTTGGCAGTGAAATGCTGCAGTTTCGCGAGAAATTGGTGATCGAACCTGTTCCCCCAAACCTGAAATCCCTAATTAAATGTTGATTACGCCTTAAAGTGCGCTGCAAGAATTTCCAGGGCACTGAGCTTCTGGATGACAATGAGCAGGAGCCAGTTGATGACCAAGCTGATGATGCTCTGCCGAGCACACGGACTTCGATCCCTACGAGCCTACCGTTTTGAATGAAATGCCATCCATTGTTGCAACTAACCGTGATTATATCCAGTCATTTTCCTTTTGATTGGGCTCAGCACAGGGGTTTCTCTTTATGGATATGTTGGAAAATTTGCTTGAACAAGAAACAAGTGACCTGTTTTCGCCACAGAAAACCCAAGCACTGAGTTAAAGTAGAAATTCAACCCAAAGTTTCAGAAACAAGTGACCTCTTTCCAGCCTTTTTGGGCAGAAAAAAACACATTGTTATCCAGCCATAACATGAATTTTAGTATGAAATTCCAGCCATTGAAAATGCTGTCCAACTATTGTCACAAAATATTGAGTGACCTTAAAATTTCCAATAAATTGGAATTTCCTATATAGATTCAATGTCTTCCAGTAAACCATCCCCGGAGGGCAAGGATCTACCACCAACCCAAGGCAAAACATAGGGAAAACTTCCAACACTTGGTCGACTTGGAAAAGGCCTGTCCCTCATGATAAGATCATTTTCATCTAATAATGCTGTTAATTAGTATAAGGCCTAAAACTAAAATTCCAGCTTTTCCAGCCAAAGCAGGAGAAGAAACTATGGTTTTCCAGCTTTTCCAGCCAAATTCTGAAAAAGGCTGATTTTACAGCTTTTCCAGTTTTTCCAGCGGGAGTGGACACCCTGCCAAGCTCAGTGTAGCATGCAATAATACGAGGAGTGTCAAACAGCACACTAAAGAAGATGAAAAAAGGATGTAAGATTCCATTTCAGCATTTGTGATGTTGCAGCAGAACTTTCTTGAACAAAATGTATTTATTACTTTCCTTCTTCTTCTTTTGCACATTTACAGCCTATTTAATTAATATACGTCTGCACTTGCTGCTCTTTAATTTTCTTCTTATACTTGACAATTGTTCACATTTCCCAAACTCTCCACTATTCTAGACTCCCTATCTAGTTTCCTTGGTTGCATTTTCCAAGGTACCCTTTTGGTCCAACATCCCTTTTTATTTTAACTGTGCATAAAGTTGGAGCACCAGCTTACTCGTCCTTCCTTGCCTTTTCCGGATTCAAGAGTATGACGTGGGTATTACAGGGTGTCCACTGAGTTAGAGTTCAAATTCCAGCCCAAAGTTTCAGAAAAAAAGCAAACTTTTTCCAGCCTTTTAAGCAGGAAAAACACCGTTTTCCAGCGATACCATGAACTATGATATGAAATTCCAGTCATTGAAAATGCGGTCCAACTACTGTCACAAAGTATTGAACGACCTCAAAATTTCCAACAAATTTGAATTTCCTTTATAAATTCAATGTCTTCCGGTAAACCAACCCCGGAGGGTAAGGATCTACCAACCACCCTGGCAAATCATATAGAAAACTTCCAATCCTGGGTCGATTTGGTGAAAAAAGGCCAGTCTCACATGATATTGAACAATATTTTCTTCTTTAATTCTGTTTCTCGATAAGATTTTTTCCATCTAATAATGCTGTTGATTGTTATTAGACCCAAAAATAACAAATTCCAGCTTTTCCAGCAAAAGCAGGAGAAAAAACCTATGGTTTTCCAGCTTTTCCAGCCAAATTATGAAATTTTCCAGCTTTTCCAGCATTTCCAGCTGGAGTGGACACCCTGTATTAGATTAATCTTTTAACCAAATTTCAATGGTTTGGTTATGGAGAAGGTTTTTCAGTTGCTAAATAATAAACACAAAAATGCACCAAGTACATCAAACGTCAAAAATACTCTTTATTTCTCTTCCTCTTCCGGATGGAATCATGGATCAGAATCATCTTCCAAAACTGCATTAAGCAAGAAGTTCATGTTATCTTAATCTTCTACGCAGTGAATGAGCAACTGGACACTGCTCCATTGAACTCTATTTCATCCCAACCAACACAGCTGAAGAAGGCTAACAGTTTAGGAAAGGCAAGGTAGCGATTGGGAAAGGAATGTTCACTCCTCAAGTTTGTGATCATGTTTCACAAGAGGTAGAATGATTTTTCTGTTCACTGGATGGGAAACAGTCAGGGTATAATCAGATAACAAGCTCCGCCATGATGAAATTAAGCAAACTGTGCCATTCTTTTGAATCCTAAGTGTAGAACAACCACCTTCTGAAAAACTAAGCATGACTTCCAAAACATTGCATCCATGCATGAGATAATGAACATGGTGTGTGGAATAACTGATTTGCTTTCCCTGGTTTTTGCCTGACTTAGACAAATATTGAAGAAAACTCCTTGACTATTCCAGATTTTACATGATTTTACTTACAAATGGTTCATTTGCCAGGTGTGCAATGAAACCTTAATAAATAAAACAAATACAGATGTGTCAAAAAAAGACGAGGGAGCTGAGACATACCCACTTTCTGAAAATTACAAGGTAGATTAGAGAGGGCATGCCCACATTAGTATCCCAAAAAGATACACTACCAGTCCATCAAAATCCTTCAAAGAATGCTCGGGCCATTATATTCACTTGCTTGAGACAATTTTTGTGTCCGATTACATACATCTAACAAATGCAAAATCATGATAATAACTGATTTTATGCTGATTTTTAAGTTCCATTAGTAAAAAGGAAAGGGCTTTTAATTCAAATTCATATCATTTCTAAGGTCAGTTATATCTTAATTCCTTGTTGGTTCGGCTTAGCTTTAACAAAAATATATTATTCAAAACAAACATGATTTTGCTGGCTTAGGGTGGCTAATACGTAGCAAATATCCCTCCATAATAAACATTTTTCATTCTTTGATGACCTATCAGGGTTCCCAATCTTTTTCATCAATTTTTTTAGGATACTTATGAGAATATAGGAGAGTTCTTCGCCCATTTAAGGAAGTTTTGCAGATTCAAAAGAAATTCGGTAAGAATTGAGGTATTTGGGGGAAAATAATGGATATAAGATCACTCAGATGCATGCATGATATAAATAGGGTAAATGCCCATTATAAGTTTGTTGTAGCAGAAAAAGTACTTATACCTATTCAAAAAATAATACACTTACGGTAGAATTTGAGAGAATTGATAATTTGACCATTTTTATCATGATAAACAATCAAAAAGTAATTTATTAAGCAACATAACTGCTGACAGGAAATTCAACTAATGAAAAATTTAGGGAAACTTTGGGAGAACAGCAAAATATTCCTGAAATCTTAGGGTTCTTTGGCAATTTTAGGACAGTTCTCTTTTTCTAAGTTATTTTAGGATATTTATGAGGCGTGGGAACCCTGCCTATCTACAATTACAGCTTGTATCTCAGGAACTGTTGGCTTGAAACAGATTGTAAGAGCTTTTATAAAACAACTACACTAATCTTTTTATTCATATTTCTTTTCAAGGAAACTTTTATACACAAGTCTGAAAGGAGGCACTTTTGCACATTTATCTTCAATCAACTTGGCCTCAGAAAAGCACTGGATAATTTATAAGCATAATGATGATTATTATCCAAAAGGTGATACTACATGGTTGCCACAGAGATTGAAAAGCAAAACTCCCTGACTTCTCCCTAGCCAAAGGGGCAATGTTAACCAGGAGGACTTTAGTGGGCTACACACATTAAGAGCCATGCCTTTTATGGCCATACTCATTTTACTGGATGATGACTATAGTAGAAACCTGCATGATAGAACCTGCTATTATAACAACCTTAAGGCTGAAATTTCATTGCTTGAGCACAATAAATAAGAACCCCCAAAGAGTATAATGAGTTTCATGCTGTTGATTTAAAAATTCATGAGTAGAAATTTTTGTAGGCTGTCTGTAGTTTTCAAGTTGCATAACATATGACAAGATTATTATATAAGTATTCTGACTCTAATGTGTTCTCAAGAAATCACCAAGAATTCTTGTGCTGAAAACAGAATAAATGCATGCAAAGCATGTGGTGTATATAAGAACCTTGTAAAGAACCCTACAGGGTGAACTTAAGAATACCAATCCAACCAATTAAGAACCTATCCAAGCTGCTCAGGAAAAACCTCTTATGCAGGGCATCTTATGTGGGCTTCTACTGTATCTAAAGTAACCCAACATTAATTCCCACTTTCCTTGACTTTTATATTTCTTCAACATTTTCCCCTGATGTTTCCAGGTCTTCACTGACTTTCTTAAAAATAGATGTCTTTCCAGGTTTTTGTGACAGCCATGTAATAACTCAAGTGCCATATTTATTCAAGTATAAGCTACCACAACTAAAAGCTTTACTCCAAAATCATGCAAAGATGCTTGGCTGGAGAAGTGGCTAAATGAAGAATTGGATGCATGAAAGTACATGGATTTTATATACCTAGTAATTCACATTCATATTAAAGAAAGGCATCAGTAAAGCAGCTATGAGCCAGGGATAATGCTCAGCATTTTCAAAAATTCCTGAATTCTTTTTATTCATATAAACATTTACAAGCATACAAATACAAAAGAACACCACAGGGACCATGAAATTACATAGTAACTTTGTGGCCAATGCACAAAACATAAAACAACAAATAAACACAAATAAATAACTAAATACATGGATCATCCACCTGTTACACAACTCCTCCAACAGGGAGGGAGGCATCTCAAAATCTATAATCTGTGAAATTTTTTCAGTCAATGGCATGACTAGACAGTCTATACTTCTAACCCCTCCTAATATTGCCATCACACAGTGAATATACATGTTCTGAAAACAAAAAACTGGCAAACCTTTTCAATCACACATACTCTCATATCTATTCCTGGTCAGTAACTCATTAAGGGAAAAGTGAATGTAAAATAGATTAAGTGCATGCCTCTCTCTTTATCTATTTGCTAGTAATGACACAGTCAAAAAAGCCCTGCAACAGATAGAATATATGGCAATATATCATAGTATCAGTATGTCTGCTTCAAGACTAGAGATTGTGGTAAATCATGCTGAAAGATAAAGCCTTTTGTGGCTATGGAAGGTGGCACTACAAATCCACCTATAGCAGACAAAATTCTTTAAAATCTGGAACATTTTTCAGCCAAGGGAAATCCAGACTTCATCCCTGATGAACTATAAAACAATTATAGACTGTGACTTATAATTAAATAAATATGCAATAAAAAAGATAGTTAATGTATATAGCATTAATGGAAGAGCAAAAAATCTAATTACAAACCACTATCAATAGATCTTGGTGTTTTGGCTGCTGGTGCTTTGGCTACTGGTGTTTTGGATGCTGGTATTTTGGCTGCTGATGCTGTAAAAAATACAAATTATTATTCTCAATAGATACACCTAAACCCTGTCAAGAAGAACAGAAAGCATTTATGAAGCTTCAAGGTTCTTTATTCAATTAGCTTTGTAATTCACTATGTAATTTTCAAATGATATTGTATGTCCTCTAACAAATAAGTGACAAATAGTCTTACTGAATTAAAGTAAATGCATATTATGAGTAAGCTATTATCATAGAACTTCAAATACCATCATATTTACCAGCAGGCTGAAGAATACTTGCAACTTGCTTTGGACTCTCAGTTTTAGCATCTGACTTGCCACACTGCATAGATATTTTGTCAATAACTGCAAATGTTGCATCATTAGATTGTGCAGCGCATATGTCTTTCACAGTCTCTGCTGGTTTTATCAATGGTGCCTACAATTCAATTAAACTCTGAAGTAACACTTTCAGCATTGACAAACTGATAACATGACAGCTTTAAAAAAATAATGGGGGATTTTGAACCAGAAAACATGAAAAAGAGAACACTGCTTACTGCATGTACATGTTCTTCACTCAGCTGTTGATTAAAACATTCAACAAGGTCTTTAATAATAGCAGCATTCTACAAACAAAAATGAAACCAATAATATCCAAAGAAAGATATGATGTATGGTAGGTTTCAAATAATCAAGTCCAACATTACAAGCAACTAATTGTGAAAAAACAAACAATTTGCATGACAAGATCTACCATGAGAAGAAAGAGTAATTACTGAGTAAGTGCATCCTCCTTTCCAAATGACAAAATAGACAGCTGTCAAGAGTAGATAACATTGAAGAACTTTTAAAGACATTTTTAAATAACCAAAAAGTATTTTAAGAAGTATTTTTCTGCATTTCCTAAATAGCAAACCATCCTAAATAAATCTGCCACTGAAATTCTTCTCTGCCATGAATAGTTTAGAAATATGAAGTTTTCAAGCAGTTTTCTCTAAAATGCTTGCAATGAAGGAGTCTTTAAGCAACCTTCAATGTAAATTAAATCTAAGTACTTTTAAGGAGTATAAGGAGTAGCATGAACCCTGATCCAGCTTATAAAATGCACCAAAAAGGCCTAAGCTAGGCAGCAGACTAAAGCAAAACGTGACATGAAATCAGGAAACTGCTGCAATGCATTCTACCTTCATTTCACTGCCTAGTGTACAATATAAGTCATTCATTAAATCAAGTGCATCAAAACATTCAAAAATAGAACCTAAAGACAACAATATATACAGAATGTAATGAACAAATTTAAAGTTAGCACACTGCCTTCAATGTTTATCAATAAATCATAAATAGCTTTTCCAAATGAAAGACTCATGATAGAAATGATACTCAAACCTCTCAATATCTTAATATTGTGATTATAATAGCACGCCCCCATAAGATCTTAAAGGGTATAATAAGCATGTGCACATGTGCAAGTAATAATGCCTATCATGTAAATGCTTATTTCTATCATGTAATCATGCCAACAATTTTGAAATTTGGCTTTACTACAAGCAAAAATGAAGATTTTAGGGATCTGACTCTCCCTGACCTACCTAAATTTTGATTTTTTCATGACTTTCCAGACTGTATGAGCCCTGTATAAATATGGCTTTGCTAATATCTCTTCAAGGATAAACTATAGGGAAAAATATTTCTTTGATTCAAACATTTATGAAATTTAATGCTAATTTATACTTATACTTAGTCACTATATTCTATCCTAAGACAACTAAATTTATGTTAAATCTTCAATTTTATGCTGTTCTTTATTTTATACCATCTGGGAGAGTATAGCATACTATAAAACAAAATAGAAAGAACATTCCTTACATCCCTCATAAAACCTTAACCTCCTGTTTCTTGCAATATTGTTACTTGTTACCTATTCAGGGACACAAGTCACTTGTATATGGAGATGACATGGCAATTGAAAATATATAGCATGTCACAGAAGATTGAGGGTTCCCAGACAAGGGACCACAAAGAGTTTCGATCGATTGGTGTTGTTCTAGCTTGCAAATTGGAGAGCCACAATCATAGATGTCTTTGCCCATTTTGTGCAAGGCTATAAGCAGCGTCAATGTGGCAAACTTATGTTTTCAAACACAATTGGTATTTGTTTTCCATGATATGTTTAGTACTATTGAATATTCAGGATTTGTATCATCATCTGATTGGAGATATATTACTCTGGCACCAAATAGAAGAGGGTATAACAAGGAGGGGGCTGGTATTTTTGCTAAAAATACATAAATTGGGGGGGGGGGGGGGNGGGGGGGGGTTGTTAATAGTTGGGTGGAGGTCAATGCTCAATAGACAGTATGGGTACCGAAACATTTAAAATTATTGCAGTTAGTTGTTTGCATTGTACAAGTTTAAGGTAAACAGTTTGCTTTGATTTCCTTAGTTGTTAACAATGATTTAAGTACACAAAGTCAGTGCGCTTACCTACTTATCCTTTTTAAAACTTTGAAATTGTTAGGTTAGTAAAATGGGGGATTTCATTTTTTTCAAAATTGCTCAGTTGATGGGGTGCTTAGCAAATGGAAATAGGTGGTGAAATTTTCAAAAATCCACAATCAGGGACGCCCTACTATTTTGCGCCAAAGAGCAGCTATCTGCTGATTAAGGAAAGTAAATCTAAGCACATGTGCGTTCCCTCAACACCACCAAGACACAAACTCTCCTTATAGGGGTTAGAAAAGGCTGAAGGACATAGAAAAGTCTGACACAAAATTTACAAATCATTATTAATCAGGAATCAGTTTTGAAGATGAAGCACACTAAATACTTAGGGAATGAAGTTGACCAACTTCTAAATTGGGAGGAGCATATTTCTACCTTGATCATATAGATATCAAAAGGAATAAAGCCTGGATTATAGTTCTTAATTTTTCTGATAATTGTTTGCGTAAACAAAAAATTACAGATCTGGTGCCAGAATGTCTGCTCTAGAATCCTCGATAATGGTGTGATGGCAATGCTTAAGGCCTTGAGCACAAAAATTAAGGAGTTGAAAAAGTTCAACTTTTTCCTTATCCTTAAACGCCTTGGCAGACTGCATCAGTCAAAACAACTCGTTATGTTTCCTGTAGTCAATTCTATAACTGTTTTTAGGTATTGAAGGTAGATTACTTCCTGTTTTCAATTCAAATCATTTTGATTCAACATTGAAATGATAAGAATTCAACATGTTGTGGTAACAATGAATAGGGAAAGTTGGATATGTGATTCCCACTTGAATTCAAACAAACTGAATGCCAAATATCACAGTTATGGATAGCATTGAAGCATGTGAAGAAGTTCAAAAATCCTGGCATCTCTTATATCTCATAGAAGGGAATGATACTCTCCCTTTGATAATTGAAGTATATTAGCTTCCCATATATATGACCTTCGTTGCTCTTTTCTATACAACTGATATATTATCAACAGCTCCTGAAGTTTTCTCCTCGATGGCATGGTCATGGCTGATCATGTAAATTTTATGTGAAGCCTTAAGGTCAACTTTAAACACATTTTCCTTAAGTAAGTAATAGCGTTTTGCTTTAAGTATTAAGGAAAGACTTATAACCTTTAGGGAAAAAATCATTCAACTGCAGTCTATGCTTGTTCCTTAATACTTCTTGCTTTAAGCAACAATTTTTCAGCTATAAACCAGGCTTAAGAATGCTATGGAAAAGATATCTTTCTCTAAACATGGTTCATTCAATGTATTGAAGCATTATTGACCATTCTGCTTTTCAATGTGAGGAGTCTGCAGTGCTGCTGTTTTGAATAAACTACAGAAACTACAAAACCATGTTGTTACAATAGCTAAAATAGCTCTTACAATGCACCATCCCAGCTGCTTCTGGAAAAACTAGGATGACAAACTATAAGGGAACCTATCGATATGGAAAGTGCCAGGATGGTGTATAAGTCAATACATAATGAAGCACTCAACTGCTTTGCAAGTATATTTAAAAGGTTGACTCAAAATACTACTTGAGAGCTTCACAATACTAAGATAGACTTTAAATTGCCTCTTCTAAATATTTCCAGTGGTCACAGATCCTTCTCCTATAGAGGAGCATGAATTGGGAAAAATCAAAGTGCTGATGTTAAAATGTATGATCCTTATTGTAATTCTTATTTCATAATGATTGTATGTAGCTTAATATTAGTTTGCAGTCTATATATAAATTGGTATTAAAGAATATAAAATGAAATGGAATGAGAGGATGTCTGCTTGATGGTACTTTCCTCCACTTGCTCTGACTTGCAAAAGTTGCCATAAACTATCAAAGTCCCTTCACGCTCAAAGCAAGCTTTATTTTGGGTGTGGTTCTAAACCAAAATAAGGTAGGTACAAATACAAAGCACATATGCGTCCTATTTTCATCTGACTATGTTCTCATTACCATTTTGTACTATATTCTCAGAATAGGGGTCCAGCCGTTTGGGTGCTTACTTCCTAACATCCTATATTCATGCATAACCCCATTTATTACAATTCTGGCATGAATTAACTGAAGTTATTGACTTAAAAATGCGAAAAAAGGTGAGTATTCAACATTTCAAAACCTTTGAAATATTGTAAAAACCTTTGGCTCACACTATTCGCATCTTGAAATGAGGGAATTTTATTTCAGAAACATGAATTTCAACATCCCCTAGACCTTTTAGGCATAAATTCAGCTGATTTTGGTAAAGGGCAAGTTGCAAAATCTCACATACAACAAGTGTACCTTTGGCACACAAGACAGTAAATTTCTTTTTAAGGCTAGAACTATATTAAGGGCTAGTCAAAACTATCTGTTCTACACTGGAATTAGCTACTATTATTACTCAAAGGGTTCTGCCAAGGACCTTCCACTAGGAGTCTGAATCCTTTGATAGGAGAGGGGCAAAGTAAAACACAATAGCAGGGTAATAGGAACTGCTGAGGAAACTCCCAAGGCAAGAGCTCTATACTTTCACACTTGCAGGTACAATCAAACGCAAATAACTATCTATGAAATGATGCCATTTGGTCACTACTTTGGCTATTTTTCTCTACTGTGAGAACAAGTATTTTCATAAATGACAATCTTTCTTCTGCTGAAGCTATTTTGCTAGACTAAACAGTTTTTGGCTAACATTTAGATGGCCTTTTCTCTCACATAAAGTTCCATGTTCTATAACAGATTTGAAATTTTTGTAGTTATTCCTACATACAGAGAACTATACCAGAAATTTCTCTGAAGACAAAGTCCCTAGGCTGCTCTTATCCCCTTTGCATCAAGGTCTTTAGAATAGACATGCATTTTTCTTCATTGACAGATATTCGTGAGGACAGATCTATAGAATTGAGCTGCTAAAAATCAAGCATGATAGCTATGTAGCAAATGGATGTACTTTGCAGTATATCCTAAAAACTGCAGGAATGTGGCATAAAGATACCTTCTATGTGCCACATTCATTTTGAAGCCAATTGCTATCTGTTCCCAAATGGCCCTCTCCAATGTTCCTAAGAACCATGAATAGAAAAAACATGTTGAAGGGGTCACCCAGTAAAATACTACCACAGACAATAAAAATTGTGGCAAAACTAACTCCATAAGCGATTCTTGTGAATCAGCAATGTGTAAAAATTTTTGCTTTCATTCCCAGTTTGGGCAAAGCATAAAGCAGAGTTCATGCAGGATTATGACAAACAAATGCAAGGACTTTTCAAGGACTATTCAAGGACTAAAACAGATTTTTCTGTGAGCTCTATTTATAGACCTTTGTGCGTACACCCTTTCATTTTATAAGAAAAAAATTTATAAGAATATTGAATCTCAAATGTGAAGAATCTTAAAAGTAATTTGAGACTAATGCAAAACTCAAACTTCATTAAGGTCTAGAATTTTTGTGCACCCCAGGTACAATACTGCTTTCAGACAAAATTTTGCACTTTGATACAATAGTTATTGCTCTTTTCCTTTCTTCCTTTATTTTATGATGAAGTAAACCATCAACAAAGACTTGAATATACTTCTTTGATTTTGTGTTGAAGTTGCATCTTTGGTACTTAAGAATATTATTATTCAATGCAAAATGCACTACCTCTATACAAAGTATTCAAGCATTAAAGTGATTTCCTCTATTCTGACCATTTTGCTTACAAAATAGAAACCACCACACTCTTTCTTAAAAAAGGATAAAGAATTTGTTGCCAGACCCAAAACTAGTATGTTCTTGACAATTTTGGAGCATACCTATGAAGCAAGCACTTTTATTGCTCAATCACCTTCCTAGGTTGATTTTTGCAAGCTATGTACCACCCTCATGATAGTTTTCCACAAAAAGGTCGGACTGTAAGTACATAGGTAGACAAAAGGAATAATTTATTTTCTGTATTGACATGGGACTCTAACATTTATCAAAAATGTGATGATGATTTTAAAGCTAACAATGCAAAAAAACTTTGGTCTTTGCAAATGAAACATGAACAAAATTCTTCTATGTTCAATTTCCATAGATTTACTTTACTGTGCAGTAATATAGATTGTATACTATAGGGCGTCATGGTATGCTTTACCAGAACAGAATGTGTGCTTTTTTCAAAGGTATTGAAACATCAATCAGGTGAAGTCTATTTCTTAATAGCATCCAATGTTCATACAAAATGTATGCATGAATACACGTCTTTTTTTTATAAGAAAAAAGTTTATAAGAAAATGAGGCTCAAATCGTCAAAATCTTAAGAAAATGGTAAGAAAATCACGAGGCTCAATTTCCAAAATTATTTTTTTTATAGGCCAAAAAGCGGTATTTCATCATTTTTTGCATTCAAAATGTTGTAGATGGAATTCAAATTCAAGTTTACAATATTATTAACGACAGTGTAAACCACTCTAGCTAGTTTATTTCAGTAAAAGTTAAGAAAAATTTAAGAAAATCTGAGGCTCAATTTCGGGAAATGTTAAGAAAATTGAGGCTGAGGCAAAATAATGATTTTCTTATAAAAAAAAAAAAACGTGTACACAGGATCAGGGTCCTCATAAGAACCCTATAGTTGGGGAGTGGAAGGTTGAGTTTAACTGAATTTGCAAAGAGCATTACTTTAAGACATGGAGAAACTTAAGCAGTTCTATTACCACTGATGGCTATTTATTTCAACATCTTAAAGCAATATTCTTTGGCTATTTGAAAACTTTCAATACACATTCTCTTGTGTCTATGATAGGGCATGCCATAGTTGGGCCTGGAGAAAAATTCTTTAAATGATGGCTCTCAGGAGGCTGGAAAATGCCATTATGAGATTGGTTCTTGCATATACAGTATATCATAAGAGAACCATTTTACTAATCTTTTAAGCAGAATTTACAGAAATTGTGGTTGACATTCTTTTATACACAGAGTCTACTATAGTCCTTCATACACAGAGTCTCTCTGGGGCCACCAGGTTGGGCCAAGAGAGAAAATGTTTACAGTAAAGGCTCTCAGATAGGTGGAAAATGCTATTTTGATATTTGTTTTTGCAAATACATAAACTACTTCCTTCAACTATATGCTCCTTCAGCTGGTGTAAAAGCATTATGTAGCCTAGCTTTTAACTTTCCAGAATACCTGCTTCTGACGATGCAATGACCTAATTTTACATACCTCCAACACAGTCCCTGCATACGCTAAGTCAGTCCCTGCAATGGAAGCCCAAAATGCTGAAAAAAGGCATTTCTTGGTATATCATGAGCTAATTTGCATGATCATCTATAAACTTTTATTGGAGATTTCTTTTAGGCGGAAGAGCAGTTTAGGGAAAGTAACTGCTAAATCAAAGGTTTGGACCCCACAAGCCCTCCTTTTAATCATTTTCTGCACTGTTTATTGCTATGACCAAAGTAAATAGTAACAAAACTATCAAGAAACAGTACACAGTGGGCTAAATGGATGTTTTGTGGACATTGGGCTATAACTTCCAAGTACTTAGTCAAAAAAGTTCAATAAACACTTGTTGAGCAAGAAAATTGCAGCAAATTGATCCATCTCTGTTTATACAGTAGAAACCCACATAACAGAGCGTAGGTTTTTCCTGAGCAGCATGCACAGGTTCTTCTTTTAGTGGATTGGCATTCTTCTTTAGTTCCTATTTAGCTACGTGTAAGGAGTTTCATACAAGTTTTCCTACCTGGAGTACAGGTTTGCTTACTCCGCGCTTTGCTTATTAGTGTCTACTCATTTCTCCTACATTTTATAACTGCAGGCCCTAAAGCTCAAACTTACTTTACTCACCTTCTTGTTTGCCTTTATGCCATGCAACTTCGCCAATTTTTGCAAATCAGCTCGTTTGAGGGTATTTAATTCCTCCACGCTCATCGCCATTTTAAAAATCTGTAATTTTAACCGCCAGTTTTCTTCGGTAAATAAAAACTAGGTACCAGGTCTCTTTTGATGAGCGGCTAGTATGCTCTTGCGGAGCCTCCTCCGTGAACAAATTTCATTTCATTGTTAATTTTAAGACATGATGCCTCTTAGATATAAAGATCTGTTTTACAGGGGACCATGTTAAAAAAGTAGTATATGAAATTTACAATACAAACTTACATACTACATAAAAATCGTTACAACATAACGTAGTTTGTTGTAAAGGAATGAATGAAGTTTAAAGAAAATACATACAAACAATTCAACTCGAAAATATTTTACTGCTCTACAAGCCTCAGAGAATTTTTAAAGGATTTTTCACTGTGGGGCATTTGAGAAAAGGGCAATTTAGATGAATGCAGAATTTACAGATTAACAGGCTTTCAAAAGCACTTTAAAATTATTGTTATAGACTGTAGAGCGAAAAAAAATGAAAGTATACGTACATTTCAAATAAGACAAAAACAAAAAAGTCGCTGAACCAAAAGAGCACTTACGTGGTGAAGCAAACATGCTCCACTGGTGGGACAATGAAAGGGGCTGGTGGGGAATGAAAGGGGCTGGTGAGGAATGAAAGGGGCTGGTGGGGAATTTCCCCACCACTTTATTTGTTAGAAAATGCCCTGACGAGCATGGTTTTTAGTTTCATCTTGAATGAATGGAAACTATTAGCTTTCTTGCAATCGCTAGGTAGCGAATTCCAAGCCAATAACAAATACCTCTGTATGCAAAACAGCTTTTTCCATGCTTTTTTAACAGTGGAGGTCTTATATTTAATTCGGAATTGCGAAGTGATCTACTTGCTACAGAGGACACTTTATTGAAGAGGGTAGTAAGAGCAATTGGGGTCTGATTATTTACAGGTTAATAAACCATGCTTGTAGATCCTCAAGCCAGCGGGATTTTCACCACGGCTGCCAGACTTGGGATTTTATTCCAAAATCTGGAGCATTTTTGAAGGAGATGGGATTTTTCGAAAAAAAACATTGGGCATTATAGACAATGCTATAGAAAATTGATTGTCAATTTTTTTAGCTTATTGCAAACTCTACAATCCAAAATATAAAGATATTGGTTCCTCGAAGTTCATGTTTTAGTCCTTTGTTATTTCTAATCTATATCAACGACCACCCTAAAATTACTAATAATGCCTTAGCGCTTATGTATGCTGCTCACACTAGCATGAATTTTATTAGTGATAAGTTAGTTCGCCTTAATGAGGCTCTTAATACTGACCTCAAATCTTTAGATAAATGGCTCAAAGGTAACAGACTATCTATGAACGTGGCTAAAACGAAATCTATGATTATTTCCACGAAGCCAAAACATACTGCTGCTTAAAGCATTAAACTGACAAATTATGCCTAAGCATTCCCAATACCCCCATTAGAAGTCTTTCAAAGTACAAAATACCTAGGAGTCTATATTCATAACGCACTTGACTAGAAGAATCATATCCAAGAAATAACTAAAAACATATCGCGATCACTTGGACAGTTGAAGTATGCTAAAAGATTTCTATCCCTGAAGTCACTAAAAGGCATTTATACTAGCATAATTGATCCATAATTCGCTACTTTTGTTCAGTCTGGGAGGTTTGTGGATTATCTGAAATCCCAAAATTACAAAACCCTACAAATGGAGCAGGGATAATGATCACTGGCAGTCATTATGATGATCCAAGAAGACCCCTAATTATGATGATCCTAGTAGACGCCTAATTATGATGATCCTAGTAGACCCCTAATTATGATGATCCCAGTAGACCCCTAATTATGATGCTTCCCAGTAGACCCCTAATTATGATGATCCCAGTAGACCTCTAATTATGATGATCCCAGTAGACCCCTAATTATGATGATCCCAGTAGACCTCTAATTATGATGCTTCCCAGTAGACCTCTAATTATGATGATCCCAGTAGACCCCTAATTATGATGCTCACAGCAGACCCCTAATTATGATGCTCCCAGCAGACCCCTAATTATGATGATCCCAGCAGACCCCTAATTATGATGATCCCAGTAGACCCCTAATTATGATGCTTCCCAGTAGACCTCTAATTATGATGATCCCAGTAGACCTCTAATTATGATGATCCCAGTAGACCTCTAATTATGATGATTCTAGTAGACCCCTAATTATGATGCTCCCAGTAGACCTCTAATTATGATGCTCCCAGCAGACCCCTAATTATGATGATCCCAGCAGGCCTCTAATTGAAACTCTGGGTTAGAGAACAATTGAAAAATTAATTTTGAGCAAAACACGAGTAATGGTTTTCAAATCTGTAAATGGTTTTTCCTAGCTCGACTAATGAAATTATATTACCGAAGAGAACAGGGGCGGATCTAGACTGTTGCACAGGTCGCACATGCGACAGTCAACAGTCAGCTGCAGAAAAATATTTTTAGTCACTTGGAAAATTTTTCTAATTTGCACTACATCGAATCAGCTCTAAGATGGAATTTTCTGTTTGCTCTAAGTAGGTAGGGAATTATATAGAAGTGTCTTAATTTTCCTATTCTGTGAAGGAGCTAGTCAGAAAGAGGAGATCCCATTTTAGTAATCTTTATTCCGGATTGTTAAATCTTACAGCTTTTACTGAAGCCCAACAGGGTAAAAAAGTAGGTAGAGTAAGATGGCTGTGCACAGGATGCTTCTTACTCACTGTGGCACAATTTGCATATGAATTGAGGAAGCCAATCACATTGTTTTCCTGTGCGACCGTATGCCTAAAGGATGCTTTGTAGTGCTGTTGCACCATCTTAAAGTAGATTTGATAGATAGATTTTATTAGGTTGCTTAGCACGTGAAAGGCAGCAGAATTCCATTCATGTCGCAAACTTTATTATCTTATGATGGAATTACTGGAAAAAGTAAAGCACTTTATTAAAGAAGAGAACTACAACGCGTTGGAGACAATCTGTAATGCTGAATTAGCAAAGCTCGGCAAATGTGCGGTAATTTCGAAGAAAATCCTGTTAGCTGAAGACTTATCTACTAGTAGCTACATTCCAAAGAATGAAGCATGCCTTCGCGTTATGAGTAATAAAAGAGTCGTACCTGCAAGGTACATTTCAACCAGGGGTGATTTCTAGGGGGGCTCAGGGGGGTGGAGGCCTCCTTGTTAACACTTCTGCTCATTTTGGGGGTCTCAGCCCCCCCAGAATTCTTGTATTGGCTTAACTTTTCAGAGTTTATCGGCTTTGCTTCCAAGGTGTTATCATTAATTGTGCACTGCTATATGGTTATTGACACATCTCTTATTGTTGATTATATTATATCAGTATTAAACTAAATTATCATTTTTCCATCTTTGAAAATACAGGCGTGGTTGTAGCTGGGCCACACTCAAACTATGGGCGTGGTTGTGCCTAGAGCCTCCCTTGTTAAAATTGTTAGAAATCACCACTGATTTCAACATATCATTTTCAATATTAGATTATGTTGCCTTGCCCCTTAAACGTGCCTGAAACCAATCTGAAATCATTTGCAGAGAGCAGGTAACTTTCAGGATCATATTTCATATTGCTGGGGAATGATGCTGAGAATGGTAATTCCCTATGCTCAAAGCACATTTTTGTCTTGTCATTTCGGTTACATGGAATATGTGAAATACGTCATGAAATATTTTGATAACTGGTTATATGTCTTATAATCAGGGGAAGGTCTAGTGCTGGATTTTGGAGGCCCATCTGATTCATTTTATTGTCTTTTTATGGTGGAAGTTTCAGAAGACTAATTTTTGCTATGGGAAATGTTGCCATTTGGGAGGGGGCCATGACCCCTAGCCCTCCTTGGATCTGCCCCTGCTTATAATGAGTATGAGGTATTAGCAGCAATTCATTTATAACTCTGAGTACTGTAGTTCGTTAGAGCATTGGTTAGGGTTAGGGTTATAATTACAATTAGAAATTATAATTATGTGATAGTAAGCGAACCTCTTCTGCATGGTTTAATTTTAAAGTGTGTTATGGTGTAATATTTACGTCCTCAACATGTGTAAGTTATTTTAGCTATCTTCACCAGCCCCACAGCAAACAGTTCCAGAATTCCTTGGTTTCACCACGCCTACTAACGAGCCACGCCTAATGTGCGACAGTCATGAAATTTTCTAGATCCGCCCCTGGAAGAGAATTCCCTCTAATGGACATAACAGTTTTTTCATTTAAGGGTGCAACATTGTGGAATAATTTGTCATCAAAGTCAAACCAGGTATCCAACCTCGCAACCTTTAAAAAGAGTATTTTATAGCGCTGAGTTTAGATGCTCAGTATGATTTATGTTATTTTATACACTTTGTAAACAAGTATCTGCTTTCTTTCTTCTGTCTCTTTTTGCTTTTTGTTTTATCATCGTTAGTCACAATTGTAACAAAAATTAGACCCTTTCTCTTTCCTTAATTTTAAAAGGCTTTATATCATGTATTTTCTTAGTTAAATGGTGGGCTCCTTGCAAAGCAGCTATGGCTGAAGGGCTACCCTCCTCAAAAATGCTTAATATTAATATCGATACCATTGATGTCTTCATTAGTATTGCTTGTTCATTACTGAACCATAAAATAGATGTTTGGCACAAGACGACAAGCTGTAGAATTCGGGCCCCGTGCTTAGCCCCATTCCCTTTTTGTAATTCATCCAAAATAGCAAGCGTACAATAACAGGTCTATTTAAAGTTCCTACTTTCCTATTATTGACAAACTACCATTTTTAATGTGGAAAGGACGTATTTGCAAAGGGCAATGCCCCCTAACTCCTCAACTACAACTTTGTTCAACGTCACGTAAGAACAAGAAAACGGAAGACATTAGGAGTATCAGAGTTTGAGCACAGTTGACGCATTCTCATGTGGGGAAAATGATCTATACTGATATAAAACTCCAAAGTTGTCCAGAGCAATAAATGGGCAGTCAAAATAAAGAGCGGGGGGTCTTCAAATCATACTTAAGCTCCCCCTATTTGTTAACATGGTTCGCACAAACCTCTTTAAAAAAATGTCCAAAGCCAAATAACCAAATGTCCAAAACCTTTCCAAAGCCAAATAACCAAATTTCCAAAACCTTTCCAAAGCCAAATAACCAAATCTCCAAAACCTTTCCAAAGCCAAATAACCAAAGTCCAAAACCATGTAACTCATTTTCATTATAAAATCCCATTGAAATAGGGCAACGCTATTTTGTGACATATTTTATAATTTTTAGGTGGATTATGTTTTGCATTATAAATAGTAAAATGAACAAACACAAAATGCACGGTGTTTAGTATGACATTAACCTACACATCAATTTTCGAACATTTTTCAGAATTTTCCCAAAAAACCTAAAACATTTCCATAACCATTTTGAAAATCCATTCTTTTCCAACACGTTCCAGGTCCTGGAAAATGGAATTTTCAATTTTAATAACTTTTCAAAACGTTCCAAAACCCGTACGAACCCTGCATTAAGGGTTTTGACGTAAGGATTCAAAAATTCCAAAAACGTAAACCAATAAGAACCAGCGAAGCTGACAAATAGAGCTTCTTATCTCCAAGTACATCGTTGAATTATTTATTCTTCAACTTCATGGTCAATACATTATACATTTAACAATTAATAATACGCTATTTACACGAAAAACGATAACACTATTTACACAATGAGTAATAAGTTCACATCAGATAAGAAACTTTTGCAAGTAATGACCATGAATCCCACTGTGGCTCTTTTGTTAAAAATCCAATTCAATCTCTAACATACAAGAAACAGCATCTCAAAAATGTAACACATAATGTCACATTTGATGCTAGGCCCAGTTGCCGCTACGTTTTCATAATCAATCATTCAACATACTGCGAGAACAATGAATTTAATATAAACCTTAAAGTAGTGGGTTCATAGGATCACCTTCCTACATGAAAATTATAATGAAAATCGTCTAACTGCTAGAATATTACTCAGTTGGTAAACTAGCTAGATCTAGACACACTACTCAAGTGTCAAGTACCATGTGCATACATTATTCAACTACAACAATAGGATCTGAATCTGCGATGGTTGTTACATCAATGTTCTCATCATTTATTTTTGTGTCCATAGCATTTTCAGCATCTTCTGGTAATGCAGCATTCAATTTTTTGCTATTGGAGTGTGTTTTCATGTGCTTTGACAAGTGGTCACTTCTTGTAAATCTTTTACCACATTCTGAGCACAAAAATCTTTTCTCCCCAGTGTGTGTTCTTAGATGCCTTTGTAGTTCATCCGATCGGGTAAAGCTCTTATTGCAAAACAACCAATTACAAACGAATGGTCGTTCCCCACTGTGCCACCTCAAATGCGCTTTCAAATGTGAGGTTTTGCCGTAAACCTTGCCGCAACCAGGAATATGGCAGATATGTTGCTTAGGTTTATTCGGTGAACTTCTACCGGACTGACAGTTAGGACATTTGCATCTTCGACATCGTCGTGTAACTCCAACAGCTGGGGATGTTGGTGGGCGAATGCTGCCGCCGGTTGAATGTGTTGCCGTTGAGAAGCTACCTACATATGAAGGGTGACTATTTGAGGATGGATTGTCAATGGTAGATATTTGAGGTAAAGGAACAAGTGAGTTTGGATTGACAAGTAAGTGTCCTGCCATATTGGCTGGGTGATTTAGCCATGATTGAATAAGGTTCTCATGTCCCAAAGAAATGTGCCGGGGCTGCGAGGTGGTCCCTTTTGATGTAATAGAGAAAGAACAGCTATGTTTTCCAGAGCAGGCTGGGCTTGATTCAAATGCCAACTGATTATTTTTCTTAATATCTGGAGAGATAGACAAAACAGTGACTGGTGCTACTGGAACCTTTGAATGTGAGCTTGAACAAGGAAATTCGGGTCTTATGTGCGATTCTTTGTGAGATATCAGCGAATGGTCATGATAATGCGGTAATTTTCGGGAATGTATGGGTACATCTGTCTGCCATGGCTGAAACAACTTTTTTGCTTGTTCCACATCAAACACGGTTGCCTGCTGTCCAATCTTCTTACATGTTGCTGCCAACATTGCTAGTGGTGAATGCGTTTTGTGATCCTAAAAAGTCAAAGTTCGATATGAAAATCATAATGCCGATAGTTGTATTTGCCACCCTAAATGCAACAGTTCACTATAATGTAAATCCTTCCCTTGATACTGGCAACCATCAGAGCAAGAAGAGACTACTATTGAAGGCTTAACTTTGCTGTCCATACTACAAGCTACATAAGCCTATGAGTAAATACAGACTTCTGGTAAGACGGCCATCCTATGACGAGATGGCCATATGAGGTGAGGTTTCACCATAAAAGTAAGCATTTCGAACTCAAACATGTAAGCAAAAATTTTGAACACACATAAATATGTTTCTAAACTTTAATGAACCACTGAAATATCGTGGAGGAAATTTCACAAATTCTATTTTAACCACAATTAATTTGCTAATTGTACTTCCAAAACAATGTACAATCCGGGCTGTCTACTTTCAAGGCAGTAAAGTCTGTTTTTGCTGCATAGGTAAGTAAATGAAATGTTACGTTAGTTTATAAAAGTCATCTAAAAATCCTCATATCAACTGGTATCTAATAGAAACAGTAGCTTTTGAGATATAAAATGAAATTAGAATTAAAAGTCGCACTGGTGCTGGTGTTCAAGCAGCCAAGCAACATAAACAAAAATGCCATTAAGCACTCTTTGGCTTACTATAATTCAATCCTGGCCTCAAACAACACCTAAACACAAAACACGTAAACGCGGTCAGTTCACACACAATTCTAAATAAATTCGTTTGCTCACGGACCGCTTCTACAGCTATACTTCTAAACAGCAACAACAGGAAAGCAATGTAAGTACTTACGCATGGAATCATAAAACTTTTACAACCATGACCTGTAGGTGGAGACATATTTGAAGACGTTTCGTTGAAGATCTGCAATACGGCCAACTTTCACGTACTCACTCGGTAATGCTAGAAGGACGAATGAATGCAGTTTCTCTCCTCCTACTTCTAAGATCCCTCAGCTGTTTCTAGCTCTTAAAACTACAAAGGATGCCGACTGAATAGAGCAGACATCAGAAGGGCCGCAAACCAATCATTCATAGAAGCGGCTTCTTTTATGTCATAGTGATGGACCGCCTCTCGCTGCGATTTGGCGCGCGTTAATAGGATTGCATTGTGTCAAAGATGAAATGGGTGGGATTTGGGCGGTCAGCTAATGAATACATAGGAGGGAAAGAAATTAGTGCTGTTGATCAAAGGAAGATGCCGACAAATGTGCGTTTTCATTGGTTCATTTAAAATAGAGAGATCGTGTGTTGACACATTCACGATATAATAACCAAACAATACGAGTTTCTATTGTTTATATCCGATCAATCAGCCCACCACACCATTTATGATTCAAAGATGGTCATCGAAAATTCTTTTGAAGTATACCGCCGTTATTATAATGTGAAAAGACTTGGGATTATCAATTCAGCGAGTTCACAAACAGGATTTATGCTGTGAGACTAAAAGAGGCCGGCTTTGCTGCAAGTCTCCATGCCTTTGTGTGTTAGCAGAGCGTCGGTGAATTGAATTTGTAAGACGTTGGAAACCTTGGTTGGAAACCGTATGAAATACGACCTTATAGCTGTGCGATGCATTATCCGCGGATGAATCAAAGACGGGTCTGCGCACATCCTATTCAAATTAATGCCAGCTTGAAATTTTCTTCTAGTAAATATACATCCTACGAACGTTTAGTGCTACAGCACAGGCCGTGGTTAATATTAACGTTTTGCTATTCATAATATAATCGCGTTTTGAAGTTCATGCTACAGAGGTATCCACAAAACTTGAAAAATCTCCTGCAACATTATTCAATTTTCCTCCTGTAAACAGTAAAGGGATCGTGATTCAGAATGCACATATAAGTGTCATAACTTTGGCCATATTTTAGTTCTATGCGTCTTAAGAGCTTCTTAGTTTCAAGAAGTACAATGCCATGGCAATGGTCCAGCGTTACGTGAACTAGGTAACGGTTTCAACGTGAACTAGGTAACGGTTTCAACGTGCTCTTTCCAGGGCCACCAAGAGGGGGAGCACGGGGCAGATTGCTCCAGGGCCTCAAGTTCTATGGAGCCGCATAACACCCAACAATTTATAGTTTGGGGCTTCATATAATGAACCAGCAGAAATTTTCCAAACTTGACTTCTAAACCCTTAAAATTTTCCGCTCGCTTTGTTCGCAGGGAACCTCGTCTTTCTCTTCCCCCCCCCCCGTGGCCTCTGAATTCTCCCGGCAGCCCTGGCTAGTTGTCTAAAATATCTTAGCTCTTTCCTTCTTGTTCCAAAAGATTCTCAGGGTAATTTATAAGACGAACCGACGATGGACCGAACCTGTTGTAGAATATATTCAACTTCCTCTTGCAGTCTTTACGCAATTTTCTTAATTATTGTTTTTGTAATTCAAGTTAGGCCGCTTTTTTGCACGAATCCAGCTGTTACAGAAACCTCTCATCCACCTATGTTTCAATCAATTTCAATACTATGTCGCCTAGTGCCGGGTTGTTTATGAACGGGTTTCCAATAAAAACGTTTTTTAAACTTTAAACATCACAAAAAGCAAATAGCAAATGTATAACATCAAAAATAAAATTGTTGATTCTTGACACAGTTATTTGAAGTTAAGGAACGCAACTAAGGAAAATACAGTACATAAGGTATAATCTGATATCTACCTTTAACGGACTTTGTAAGCTATTAACTTATGCTCCTTCCTGTTAACTTAAATTTACATTAAACAAATTGGGGAAATAGAAGCATCAATTTCTTATCACCGACTTGTTTAGGATCTAAGACACACCTTGAAAGACTTATACAAATAAAAACGTTGTGAGCACATTAAAAGTCTAAAGCAGGTATACCTTGAAAAGATATTTTTCAGATTTGGAAACGGAAGAAAGGACACGGGAATCTTCCTGGTTCGTTGTAATCAGAATATGATTAAGAGTTACCGTAAGTACTTCATGTATGTGCTAACTAAAGACTCATTTTCGTCGAATTGAAATTAACATGACGCAAGTTCGACGTATGAACTAAGCCCATAGAGATACTAGACCCAAGTGATGAGGAGTCGAAATGACTTTCCAAGTGGAGGAGCCTGGTCACTAATGCCGGGCGGGGATAAGCTCAAGATCCAGCATATCTGTGCGGGCTATAGTATCACTTTCAAAGCTTTTGGAATACTAACAAATGGAAAATGGTATTTTATGGAACCGTCTGTAGGAAAAATGGTGTAATAGCATTGAAACATGATATTCTTTGGAAAAAGTAGGGAACAAGTCCCCCAGCCCCCAGTTTGGATGTCCCTGCAAGTATCATCGTTATTTATACCTCTGAAGGTATTTCAAAACATTCCAAGACAAAACTGTACTACTATTCTTTTAGTGGAAAGGGGGGAAGGAATCTAGGCCATCAGGGAACATCCATAGTTATGATTTCATCTCTGTTTGAGCGCCCCTATTTGTTCAAATTTTACAAAGCAGACACCAATTTGAATTTCCTGTTCTGTTACTGTTCTTCTTTTATGATAATCTAGCACATTAAAACAGGCTTGTATACAGGGCGTCTCTAGCCAGGTCAGCCAGGAGGTACAGGGTCAAATTTGCTGACAGACAAGGGTGTGGTCACTGATTACGGGTGTGGTCACTCGACAACCCTCCTGCAAGGGTGTGGTCAGTGATAAAACAATTCTCCAGGAGTGAATCGAAGGGCATATAAAGAGGGGAAGTAAATGATTACTTACATTAGTGGGTTCAGTATCCAATGAAATTCCGTGATATGCTAGGGACGGTGTGAGGACAGATAAGATAGAAGCGTAATGGGCCCTTGGACGCAAGCCTTAGAAAGACTTTTCGTGAACACGTCCATCAGAGCTTCGGATAATGTGGGAAACGCCTATTTTTATCTATTTCAACGGCTTTTAAGCACTTTTTTTTAATATAGGCCAATAGTCTGAACAACGAGTGTGGACATGTCCACCTAACTCCACCACTTAGATCGTTATGAAGCTTCAGTTGAAACCAGCAATCTATGAAAAGCAGCTATCACAGGGAAAGATGCAGCAATCTATGAAAAGTGGTCTCTTAAGAGCGGAAATGTTTTAATGTATATAGTTGCATATCTTCTTCAGTTTTGAAAAATAGCTAATCTAGATTATAAAGCCATTCTGTGCTCAATGTCGACGACAAATGTCCTTTTCTGAGCCGCAACATTTCATGTCCGGTTATAGAGACAGGAATTGTCAGTGTACACTCAGAAGAATAGCAGCTACTTCCAATTTACCGCCAAAAAGGGTTTTTACCAACTGGAAATAAAACTGCAAACTTCTAAAACATTAGAGGCACAGCCTTCTAGAGCCCCTAATTCAGATCACCCTGTTGGCAATGTTTTCTTATGAGAATGAATGTATATTCTTAGTTGACGTATTGTTGAAAGAATAGGCATGAAAATCGATGCTTCTTTGACACCACAGGTAATCCTAGATTTATCGACAAAAGCTAATATTTTAGAAATTTGCAGACAGCTTCTGAGTCCAGGGGCGTCGCATTCCAAGCACACCCCCATAACGAAGCCCCCGAGATTCTAAAAAATCTCAGGCTCAAAATCAAACAAATTTAAGGATATTGAGGCTCAACGAAGAATTACACACCCTTATAAAAAAGGGGGCTGATAGGGTGAGACATTAGGATGCATTGTGTTGGAATTGGCATCTTTTTTTGCTTTTGCCGAAATGCGAAGCTAACCTGTTAAGGGACGAATTTTGGCTTTATTAACACCACAAAGTGTGCTAGAATTCAGTTTACTTTGAATCAAATAGTGGAATATTTTTGGGAAAATATTCGAATTCGATTTTTAAAAAAAATCCAAAATATTGGAATACTCGAATACTGAATTACTAATAGTATTGCATTTCAAAGAGAGTTTCTCTGCTTTCCTGCTCCCCCAACTGAAAGGTAGGAGGGACACTTATTCTCCTCTGATCCCCTTCCTGGCGTCTCTGAGTTGCTCCTGCCAAATTTAGAGTGAGCTCCAATGAACTGAGCAGTGCAACTGCCTTCTCAAAAAAAATTCAAATCAATATATACATTCTGACTTTGACTTGAATTTGGATGTTTCCAACATTCTGAAGCAAATATATGAGCACAATAAATGTTTATTTGTTGATGCAAGATTCGATCGAGCACCCGTTCATGATTAGCATCAGCGCAGAAAAGGTTCCTTCTTGCTTTGGTATTTCCTATTAGGCAACGGCACCTATTACTGTTTCTCTTCCCTCGAGGCGCCTATTCAGATAGAAGCGGCTATTAGACAAAGGGAAGTTATTTAGTCATTTATACTATGGGGTCATCCATAAATGATGTCCGAACCTTGGGGGAGAGTGGGGGGCGAGCAACAATGCGGACAAAAGTGGGCAGGGGAAGGCAGGGGGTTTAGTTGTAAGTGGAAACCTTCTTCAGTGTGGTCTCTATAAAAGAGAAGATGGCAATTCCAGGTCATTTTATCATCATCTTCTTGTGCTAAAGTTTGAAAAATAAAGAGGCAAACAAGGAATAAGTGCAATGTGCATGTCGTTTTCAACAGTTTTTATTTTCCCATAGTTTTTGCAGCTCATTATTTGTCTTCCAACTCAGTGTCCGCACGGAAAGGGGGAGTGGATTGTAAAGCACAAAGCGGACAGATGTGAGCAGCGGGAGGGAGGGAGTTGAAAACTGGCAAAAATGTGCGGACATCCTTTATGGATGACTTCCATAAAGGATGTCCGCACATTTTTGCCTGTAACTCTCTAGTGGGATTAAAATGCACTATAAGAGCAACTACTTCACAAACAATGGCAAAGCTTAAATGCAACTTAGCAGTTGTCATGTTTTAGCATGTATGGAAGTGTATATATAAAGGTATGTACGTATGTGTAATTGCATGTTTGCATGTTTGCATAAAGGTCCCCAAACACAAACATATAAGATAGTTCTATACGAAATAAGGAAAAATGCCTTGGAGCAGGCAGATTGGTAGCAATCTTAGAGTAGTTACATGGCTCCTATTGACGATCTCATCAAACTGAGTGTCTCCACTGTAACAGTAATACATTCAACGTCATGCAGACGCAACAAAATCAACTTCATGTACACCAAACATTTATGCCTCAAATGCCTAGTTGTGAACCAACATCTGCAAGCGACCAGTTTTTCGAAGATGAAGACCTTGCAATGCTCCTCTCTAAAATCAAAATTCCAAGAATGATTAGTTAAATAAAGTAGTGAAATGAATTTGATTACCGTAAATCCCCGAATGCGCCCCCACCTCAGAATAAGCCCTCCTTCAAATAAGTTCCCAAATAAGGAATCATTTTTGCCCCTCGAATAAACCCCCACGAGGCCTTATTCAAGGGAAGAATCATTGCAGAATAATATCCTATATCAAGAGAATCCCCACAGGACAACAGCTATACGGTATTGCCTCCTTGGATGGAAATAAAAATGCAGAAAGAAAAGCGACTTTTGTGATGATAATGAAGAAATCGTTATTGACTAGAATATTCCATTTGCGAAATAGCCTTTATGAAATTTTTTAATTTAGTTGATTGAGAAAATTATGTCAACCTTTATATCACCCTTGAGGACACTGTCAAACTTTGAAATTAGCCCCCCTCCTTTCGAATGAGTCCCCACCAAAAATTCATTGTGGTATGAATTGTCGTCAGCTGGGAATAGGTATGATGCATGACTATATTTATATATCTGCTTATCTATAGGTTAAATGTATAAAATATATTTAATATTTATAGATATATATATATATATATATATATATATATATATATATATATATATATATATATATATATATATATATATATTTACCGTATAAGTATATATGCCTATGTGTGTGCGTGTACGCCTTAGCATTCGTGGTCTTCATTACTTGGCCATCACATGTTGAGCTAGGTTGTGCGAATTTATTTCTACCAACAACCACAGGGATTCAGCCAAAACGGGACTGAGAACAAGTGTCTTTTCATACCACGAAAACAAAGGGACGATCTAGGGTGCTACGAATCTATGCCACCATACGTCACGCAAGGCTACAGTAAACTTAAGCTGAAATTGGGCAAGCTTGTGAGCTAATTGTAATGAAAGGTGGGGTAATGAGCCTTTCAATACCAAAAATTTATATTGGAAGCAGCTAAGAACCAAGGCTGGTTTGTGTAGTGTGAGCAGAGGTTATGATAAATAGGGATTGAATTATTTAACGGAAATAGCTACAAACCTGTTCTTCCTGGATCCCATAAGAAAATCCGTTTATTTGTTTTATATTTTTCAAATTTTCCATCGATGTTAAACTTCGATCATTAGTTTCTCCGTTTTTGGGAAATATCTTTGCTTTCGTCGGCAAAACTGCAGTACCCTTTTGACTTTTCATTACCTTCCTTACTGAGAGATTGTTTGCTATTTGATGTGCAATGCCATTCCTACTGTCTGTTGTGGCTCTATGGCCTAACAAACTATGCTCTTCTTTCTCACTAGGAATACCAGCAACAGTTCTTGGCAAAACCCTGTTTGAAGAATCCCGTAACACCTTCTCTTTCGGAAATAGAGTTTGCTCGCGTCCCTTACTTTGTTTCACATTTTGATCATTCTCTAACTTGTTCGTATGAGTTTCAGATTGTGCCAAAGTTACTCCTCTTCCTGATTTCCAATTGGTTTGATGCAAATTCATAGAGGTATATGGATGTGAAATACCATTAACCTCTTCGCTATTTCTTCTATTACTTTTCACAAATGGTCTCTGATCAAATTTATTCGGCTGTTGAGGTACACTTGAGGGAGAATAAAACTGCTTTAAGGACTTTTTCCATACATCCAAATGATGATGAACTGTTTCTTCACTTGGGAGTGACGTTTCTCTTGCAAGGAATGATAACTGATCATCATTATCAGCAACGAACTAAAATGACAACAAATGGAGCTTAACATTTATTCAACTACAAACCTAAAACTGCTATGGATGTTCTGGAAGCAAATAATACACATCACTTCAAGCGGGATAATTTCACACAGCTGTGAAATGATCTTTTACAAATACCATTGCTTTGTGAATTTAAATAATGTATGATACAACGTGACGCAATTGACATGAGTATAATAGATAAAATCGTACAGCATTGAAGGAGGTAACAAAAATTACAAGCAAAATTTATAAGGTTCAATCGCTTTCCTACATACCCAGCGAAACTGTCGAGAATCTGTTGTGTCACTGTCTGAATTTATCTTTCGTTCCGTTAATGATCTTAATGGATATTCCTTTCCTCTTTCAGTTTTTCTGACGTCACTTTCATTCTTAATTTGCTCACGTTCTTCATTTTCAATTAATTTCTTAAAATTTTGTTGATTGCTTCTGTTTGAGAAGTTGTCAGATTTCCTCAACAAATATGTGCTTTCTTGGAATTTCAAATTGTTTGATCTTGGCCTCACTGCAAATTCGTTTGCATTACCAGCAACTAATCCTCTCTTCTTTACACTACCATCTCGTCCATCAGAAGACCTTCCTCTGGAAACTTTAGGTTCGAATTGTTCCCTAAGCAAATAACAATATTTACGCGAAGGCTTGTAATAACTCTAATCACGCTACAAATCTATATAAATGCATGAATGTTGTTGAATGTATAATGAAAACAGAAATTAATAAAAAGGTCAAACAAAGGAATGATGAAATAAAAGAGTGGTTTTGTATCAAGAAAAGAAATAAGAAAGACAGCAACAACGAAAGCAGCATCAAAAAAGAAAGCAAAGGCGCCTTCACATGGGCACATTTACATGGACATTCGACATAAAAATGAGTCCCTCATAGTCTGGAATATTCCGCGTTTAGGTACCTCCTCCCTCTCCCATTAACATAAACTTATCCCATACCAAAAATATCTACGCATCTATAAAATCACAAAACAGTGCTTCACCAAACTGAACGTATAGCAGTGCATCAATACTTGAACAAAAGTCACACATGCATTAAGTACTCTCAGGTGCCAAATACACGTCACAATCCCGCTTATTAATTTTTCGATTTTTCCAACCCCCTTACATTATTAGGACTCTTCGTTTATTAATTTTAAGGAAATTGAATCTTTTACGAACCCCTCATTTCCTTTCTTTGTGAGTACTTTTCATGCCCAATATTCAAGGCAAAATAGAGTGCTTCTGTAAATATTTTAGCTCTACACTTTATGACAACTTGCTTTTATTCTTTCCATTACTTTATAATCATATAAAATGACTTCTCAAATTTCGACCCCCCGTTTATTTTGATCCCCTGCTTATTAAATTTCGGAATTTTTTCCGACCCTCTGTTGTTTATTGAGCAATATCTCTATGGCAAAGATGGCTTTCAAAACTGAGGTAGACACACTTGGGCAAGTTTTCTTCCTGCAGGATATTTTTCAATTTTCTCAAGGAGCTTGTGCTGGAACCCTGAGCTTGTTTCTGATGGTTCTGTATTATTCTCTCCAGTCAGAGTTGTCATCGATGCTAATGCCCAATCCGTGTGATGACCTAATTGTTAAGGACAAGATCTGGTAAATCATTGCCTACCCTACGCAATTTTCCCCTATGACCTACAACCATATACAGTTGAACATCGATAAGTCGAACTGCCAGGGGAAACAAGAATCTGTTCGACTCATTGAGGTTTCGACTTATCGAGGTTTGTATCTCTGGGTGTTGACTCTTGCTTCCAAATGCCTCCAAAGCTCAATGGGCCGAGGTTTGGACATTCAGGTAGAAATTAAACCATTATAATTTATGGGGGCTGTAGTAGCACTTTTCCATCTAGTAAAGCCAAATTTTGGGGTTGCCCAAATCCATTCAATTCATTGGATTTTTCGCAAATCTATGTGGTAATGACAAAGTTTTCATGAAAATTCTAAATATTTTAAAATTTAATCCAAAAAGACATTAGGTGCGCGTGTTGTATGCCAATTCATTGTATTTGATTGCAAAGTCAATAAGCCAAGCTCAGTTTTTGGACCACTACAACCCAAGATATGCCTAAATGTCCGCCAAAACACTGTTCTGGTCCAATGCGCAGGTTGTCAAATACCCCTAAATGCCCCCATTGGCCAGAAAACTTGCATAAACTCTAAACATTTATTACCTGAATGCAGATGCATCAAGAAGCGAGTGCTCATTTCGAAGTGAAAAAGCAAGATGTAAATTTGAACGACGGAGATGGAATGGAAGTTCCGTGTCAGTTGAAAAATCGTCACAAAATCCGTACGACCTTCAGACTTTTGAAGGTCTTCCGGGTTTTGTATGAAGTATGTACCTGTTACGATAAATTGATGACAGGTTGGCTATGATTGCTGAAAGGTCTTTTGATCGAATTTGACTTTACCGATTTTGTTCGACTTAAGCGGAGTTATTTGTTGAAAGGAGCTAGCATTTTATTCGACTTATCGAGTTATTCAACTTATCCGGAGGTCGACTTATCAGGGATATTTTCTGTCCATAAAGCATACCAAAACCAAAGGAAATGAGAAAATTTTCGAGATCGGAGGATTTCGACTTAATCGGTAGTCGACTTATCGAGGTTCAACTGTATTCACTTTTGGTGGCATGAAAAGTAATACTCATCAAGTTCGAAATACCATCCAATCTATTTATTCAAATCTGCTAGCAGTTCAATATGGTTTTCTGACGGGATATTGATTCATGTACCATCACCATACAGATTCATGCTTTCCAAGCATTTTTCAAAATCAATATAAAAAGCAAGGGTCCCAAGCATGAGCCGTGCGGAATACCACACTTTGCATTGCCTTTACTGAAACTGATTCTATCAAAGTAACAGAACTACTTCCAGAATGATCTTTGAATTTATTGAAATTAAAGGTCTCATGAGAAGGAATGCAAAAGCTTTTGAACACATACGCTCTTCAAACCTGATAATAACATCAACGCAAACAAATAAACAGGCTTCATTTTTGTCACCTATTACAAAATCACATTTTCTCCCTTTGTTATCTGATTCTGTACATTTCACAAGTCGTAATTCTGTTAGAAGTGGCCAATCGTAATTCTTTCAGAGCATCTAGTCATTTGGAATGCCTGTTTTTACAGGCAACATTTTACAGGCAACAGTCAATGCTATTTCGCTTGGTAACAGTCAATGCTAATTCGCTTGGTAACAGTCAATGCTATTTCGCTTGGTAACAGTCAATGCTAATTCGCTTGGTAACAGTCAATGCTATTTCGCTTGGTAACAGTCAATGTTATTTCGCTTGGTAACAGTCAGTGCCACTTCCAGGCCACCCAGACCACCCAGACCACCCAGGCCACCGCAGCCTGATAAGGTCTATATTTTTCAGTCACAACTTCCGCCAAACCTCTCCCTTACATTGGAAAATAAGAAGTCAGCCTTGACATTTCACGGGGGCCATGACCAACTATATATATATGCAGTAATCAGAGTTTGATACAAGTTTCTCACAGTTGTATCAGCTACCACTGAAAGGCTACCTCTCAATACTTTTATCTTTATAAATGAAATGAAATGAAGATTTCATCAACAACAGAAATGATGAATACCCTGGTGTGGTTGCTATTGTTGTTGTGGTTTTGGTTTCGTAATACAAAAGAATGGTCAGCAAATACACGAAAAATTACTTGTCTGAAATGCCTATATTACCATTTGAGAATGAGAGTTGAACAGAAATGTCTAGTTTTACAAATATGAGATCCCGGATGTTCAAATTGCTAAAACACCCTCAATGTCTGAAATTGTCCTATATTACCAGAACTTCCTTCCCTCCCCCTTCAGCCTGGGCATCCTTTGTGAAAGGTCCCTAAAGGCTGACCTCTATTACAATCAATTTGTTCGCAATACATAACGCTCCAGTGATTTGCAACTATGCGGCAAGTTTTCGGTGATCGCTCAAAAGTGGAAAATGAATTCGCCTTTCAAAGCGATGACAGCGATCACGTGCGACTGATCGTGTGAGACCCCTAACGTCTAATCGCTTTGGTCGCCGAACAAAGCGATTGAAATAGAGTTCGGCCATAACATAAAAGGATATAAATGCTTTAAAGGTTTAATTATTGAATAGAGAATGAAAGAAGCCATCAACTATGCAAAGTCAAATATTTTCATACCTGGCCCAGTGGTACTTCCGGTGAAGGAGGTCATCGGTTCCATCAAGAACAGCCAAAACTCTCTCACGGGAACCAACTACAAACAATAAACAACATATTTGTCTCTATTTTTTCATCTAGCAAATGCTAACTTTAGTACTTCACTATTTTAATCACTACCAAGTATGGACTATTTAGTCAAGTCACATAGAATCGGAATCGTAATAGTCACGTGATAAAAGAAGCTTGTAACAAATATTGCTGTATCTATCCCTTAAGCAAGTCAGTTCATTCTAAAAAACTGATCTACTTTAACTTACTTTTAAGATTGGAGGCCTCTTTCCTGAAATAGATGAGATTCAGGTTAGGATCTAACAATAGAATATGACTCAAGTGCAGCAACAGCTAAAGAAGTGTCGCACATTGCAGTCTCTTGCTTGCAGTAATGGTGAATGCAGTAATGTACGACCACCTGTTCTACTTTACAAAGCATTTCTGGTTCTAATATTGAGAAATCAAAACAAAATCTTTTTAAAAACAATCCTTTAACATGAAATACATAGATTTTTAAATTTATGAATTGCTGCAATGTAATTGTAGATTTGTGACTTTTTAAAGTTTGCCAATTATTTGATTTCTACCTGGCTAATTCCGTGGCAGCTTGACGCAAAGAGAAAAGAACCTAAGGAAAAACATCTCAAAATTAACTACCAGACACTTAACAGAAAAACATTTTTATTACGAAGCTACTCCGAACTACACGAAATGTTGATAAAAATAGTAATACTAAGAAACAATAATACTGATTTCCAGAATGATGTCATTTCAAGGTCGAAGAAGATATACACAAAGTCATCACATGGATAATGAAAGATAAAGATAAACATTGAATGATTCATTAGCACAACAGGAAAGAGCTTACTGGATATCTTGTGCGATGAAGCAATGGAACATAATCAGCTGTGGACATTTGAACCTTTCAGGATAAAAACATTCAAAATAAATACTTTATAAATAAAACTGCTAAAAACATGCAAATGATTGATTTAATTTGCAATTGCAGCTAATCATGGTCAGAAAAACTTAGAAATTCTTAGAAAAAAACTTAGAAAGTGCTTAGAAATGCATAAAATCGGAGATTACTAAAGTCACCACCTTCCTCCTGCTTTCGCGGTGCCAGAGGTATTATTCATGTGAAATGGCATGACAACGCGCTTGAAAAAGAGCTAATGACAATATTGAGATATTCAATATAACAATCTGGAGCACCTTGATGGAATAAGTGATTCAGACTTACACAGAAAAAGATATAAATGTTTATCGACTGCTTTGAAGTAGGAATGTGCAGTATCTTTAAAGGACCAGACATGGGCATCGAAAACTAAATAACTGCTTGTAAAGCAAATCTAACAAATAGCTCTATTTATCAATGGTAGTTACTCTGTGCTTTGGGAAACAAACTGGACACATGAGAAAAATAGACACCATAAAATAATTAAATTTTAATAAAGAAGTGAACCTGAGCCAAGAAGAAAAACAACTTTGTATCCTGCAAAGCCATTTCGCCTTCGTCCTTTTCAGAACTACTTTCATCTTCAGTTTGTATATCAACTAAAATATGAATTGAAAAAGATTTTTCCAATTTCATTTTATGTTGCTATCATCTAGGGTTTCAACTTGATGCTGAAGTTATTAAGGAATAATATGAACCATATTTTAGTAATATCGATGGAGCTAGAACAGAAGCGAGGATAAAGACATTTGCTTTTCAAGGTGCACTCGTCTTCAATGGATTATAAGAAGGCATTTGAGACGAATACTATTTTTTGACTTTTATGAGCAAAATTAAAAACATAAGTTGTAGAACAATTGTTCTGCTAGGGTTTTAACGTTCCTTTTATTTTCTTTAATACAGGATCTATACTAATAACAGTATCACTTATACTGAAAAGGCTCATCATTTACAAGCATCCATATTATTTCATCAGAGCACGAAAAAGCGGCAACATTCTTTTGACATACTTACTTAGTACATACTTAGAATGTTGCCGCTTTTTCGTAGTAAAATAAAAAGTAAAAATGTATAGAGTAAAAGTGGTAGCGAATACTGACGTATTAATATGTCCATGAATTTGCTACATATAATTGTCATCAATTAAATGCTATGGAAAAACAGTATTCAGTAGAAGATTAAAACTATTTATGTGGAAAAGTTTTACCTATTTTCGCATCCACTTCTTGCTCATCTTGCTTATACTCTTCGGTCAATTTCTTGAAACGTTTTTGAGCTAAGAAACCACGAACAGCTGTGGGTGAAACAGAAGGGAAAATCTTCTGAAAATGCAACAAAATGTGCACACAGCAAAGAACGCTACACTAGAACAGCAACTACTACGCTAGAAAAGCCTCGCTAGAAAAACTAGTTGAAATCAAATTATATTTTGCTCTGTAATTTACATAGTCAACAGAAATATGAGCTCACGCATGGCTCGCGTGAGCTATTAAGCTGAGACATTAACGGTTTTAATGAACCTCGGTAGTTGAGATAGAGGTGAATGACCTAATGAGAGCGCAGAGCACTAACGGACACTTGCTTATGAAAGAAAGGAGCTGGTATAGCATAAACACAAGAGTTGCTGCGTCATCGGTGCATCTCGATGCATACACATGAGATAGGAAATACGATAAAAGACCATAATCAGAGGCAGAGCTACGGAGGATTAGGGGTATCAAGCCCCAAAGGATGATACATGTCTATTACTCGACGGATATGAGATTGCTAGCTGCCTACTCGTTATTAGCGGATTCCAGGGTGCAGTGGTGTAAAAGCGACTTGATAGCCAAGGGGGCTCATTTCGTAAAGTTAAGGAGGCTCATTTCGTAAAGTTACTTGAATAAGAAACTCAAACTTAGTGAAACTGACAAAGTGACCCAGTATATAAGGCTTTTTTCAATTCTGTAAATCTTGTGTACTAAATATTTGTCGACAACATCAATATAAAATATTATTGCTTTTAAAATAAATGCTTAAACAACAATAGTCTTATTTCCAAAACATTTACCGAGAGTAGAGGAAGGGGGTTGCACCCACCTCAAGTCAAAGCTAGGGGCTCAACACTTTTCATTCCCTCTCTTCTACTCTGCTTGGGAGTGCATGTTGACCTAGAAACTCTCCCACTTGTTCAGCATGTGACAGCATAGATTCGTTGAAAAATATCTAACCAATGTTTAGGGTAGGGATATACCTGCGCTACATTGTTGATCTCACTTTCTTGCTATAACAATTTGAAACATGACGTGGTCTTGCATACAGGGTAAATCTCCATGTTCAGAAAGGCCTCTCCCACCACCCTAGGGTCGGAAGCATAAAATCTTTCTGGGGATTTAGCCATCAGACCAAACTCCTGATACTCCTACACAACAGACAAAGTGAAGATAACCTAGACTGTGTAAAACGGAATTCATTTCCCTAATCGGCAGCATGGCACCAGACACCGTTGTAATGTTTTCTGGCGCTGCCATCTCTGATCATAACAGCAAATCTATGAACAATTTCCCAATGCTACTTTTTGCTTTCATGAATGAAGATCCTCAATAAAGACAATGAAAGCATTTATTTGTACACTTTTGACAGCATGAACTTAATAAAAGATAAATTTCTAAAACAAGATACGAGTATTAGGATTCCATTTAAAACTAAAGACTTAAAATTACTATATGGTTAATTGATCTCAGCAATACATATTGGATACTGTCATTATACTTTATATCACAAACCTTCATCGTTATCTTTCTTTCTTTCAACATGACCTAAAAACATCCAGTACATTGACCTCGTGATCAATTGTAAAATTTAACATTAAACTATTAAAGGAGCGATACTAAGTACAACATTTGCTGCACAACAGATTGAAGGCTCCAGGTATACTTCGGACAGTAGTCAAATCCCTTCTCACAGTCCACCCGGCAATATTTGGAATCTGGTGGAAGCACAGGGGGATTGAGGCGGCAAAGTAGTGACCCTGCCTTGTATGCCAATGGCCGAGAGTGTGTATCCTCACCTGCACATACTTTCTTTCGGTACATTTTTGCATATCATTTTATTTCATTTAAAAATTCTTTACGGAGGGGAGCCCTTCAGCAAAGATGCAGGTTTTCAAGGGCCCCTCCATTTACGGGCCCCTCCATCTAAAATACAGCAATAATGTAGAAAAAATGCTAAACATCTAAATAAAAATATTACCATAAACAAAACTACGATCTTTGATATCATAGGAAAATAAATGCAAATTCAAAATGTATTAGAAACTTAATAGTAACTGAATTAAGATTAGAATCGTTTTTCTAGTACTTAATGGCTTCTTAAAAGCGAACAGAGAGGGCGAGGTTTCAAACCAGTCCACAAATAGGCACCGCGGTGAAAAAAAACGATTTTTGACTGTTCTTTGTATTCATGAAGATAACGTATAAATCGGTATCAAAACTTCTCAGAATGACTCTAAGGCTCAAAATCGAAAGCAATTAAGGATCGAGACTCAGCGAAAAATTGAATATTCTTTTTAAAAAATGTGTGTAGTCTTGCACTCATTTAACTCTGCAATTTATCTACTAAAAATTCATAGATGAATTGTTTGATTATTCTTAAATATCGATGGAGTAACTAAGTCTGAAAATCAAAGGAGTACACTCAAATCTTTATTGATGTCTTACTTTATCATAAAACAAAATAAAAGTGGAGAATAACTAAAATTGTATCGATAGTGAAAAAGTTAATCTACAAGCAGTACTGTCATTTAAATACACAAAAGTTCGAAGCATTAATGAAACTTGAGCCTTGCATTATTCTTAAATTTCTGCGCTTCTGAGCCTGAAACTTCTTATAAAAAATCTGTACTTATGGATTGATATACCGTGGTAGTTGTCCTTGCAAAGTGTCTTCTGATTAAGCCGTTATTTCAAATAACTCTGAGTAGGCCTTCCCTCTCCGCATTCACATATTTATTTCCATTCTGGAGACATAGTACTAACCTATTTCTCTTTGAAATTATTATTTTCTTTTGCACTTCATGTGCTGCGAGCCAATTTACTTCCTAGACTGTCATTTGCAAAAAGCGTGTTGAAAGCAAAATCCTTCCCTCGCACAATCTGTTTAGAAATAGTTTTAAAAAGAAAAACAACATTATGAGACCTGACTGAATCCGCATGGTATTGGTATCTACTTCCATTTGTCCTCTATCTTCTAATTCTCTTCTTTTGTAAGCACAGCGTTTACGAGCTAGCCATCCACGGATGTCTAAGAAATGATGAAGAAAATAAACTATCGATTTTGGGAATTATTTTTATATGGCTAATTACTATACATGAAAGTTACTTTAACAGCACGCTAAACTTATGAATGCCCCCTTCTATCATTCTAAATGTCTTGAATATTAGCTTTTAAAAAAACAAGCAGTTCTAAAACTTTAAATCATTCTCTAAGGTTTTGAAGGGAAGAGATAAATTTTTCAGAGAAAAATTCATAGGTATAAACAAGCTCTTTATTGGTGCTATAGACCAACCTCTTAGTGGGGATTTCATTCAGTCGACCTCTAAGGGGGACTTTGTTTGGTCAACCTCTACGGGGGATTTCAAGCAAATCGATCTGCTCACCTAGGAAATTTCACAAGGTTTCACTTAGCTTTCGATTGTTAAATATAGTCACGTGATCCAAAATCAATAGGTTTTGGTGCTTTCAGACCTGTCAACTCTCTCAGTTTTGCCGGGAAACTCCTTGTTTTAACTGCTGTGTCCCGGCTTCCCGGTTTTAGTAATTTTACTCCCGGTTCTACAGACATCGTCTAGTAAATCTCTCGTTGCTATTTCATTTTTTTTCTGACATCTTGCTTCATTTTTTTGCGTTTTGTTTGAAAGCTTCTCGATTCATATTTGCCATGTAGCGGTCACATTCACTTTACACTAGACAAAAATTTTTCATTCCTGCTTACTGATTAACAAAAAATACTAACAAATATTATGAAAATACTTATTATCATCATTTTTGTCGCAAACTGTTTGCCAAGTACAACACACTATTAGATATACCTAATCCCTGTGATCTCCCGAATTTTGATCAAATCTCCCTGTCCTATATGAAAAATCTCCAGGTTTCGAAAATTCTTAATTGACAGGGTCTGTCAGTAAATAGGCCGATTAGCAAAGTAAATTCTGGTTCAAAAGTCACTCGCTTGAATAAATTGAAAAGGGTTATGGCTTTCCTCATCGAAAAGTCAAAGACTACGTTCATGAGCTGGTCTTTGTCTTATAGGAAATTCATGTTTATGCAAACACAAGGCTCAAAGCCGTGTGGGAATCTCAACCTTACTTTATCATTGAAATATGGAAAAATCAAAGTACTTCTCTGTATGACAGATGCAGCTTTAGCTAACACGGCTTTCTCTTTTATGAATCTGACTTTAAACAACCATGCTTTAGCAACTAAAAGAATAAAATCAAATTTCCCGAAAAGACTTCATCTAAAAATTAAATAGTTATACCATATTTCAATAACTTGCAGGAATTTGATTCGGATTGGCTGATTCCAGAACAAGGTGTGGATTTCTACTTCGATAGTAAATCAATTTTCAAACATAAAACAGAAATCCTAAAGATAGAGTTACACGAGACATTATTTCACGGCAATGTTTATCGCAATGGTACATGAAGGGGTTGCAAATCGTCGCTTAAGTAGTGTTACAAGCAGCAACGATCTCTACAACTTGCAAGGCGATCTCTGCAACTTGAATAAATTATCCAACAAGCAGATTCACTGCAAATTGATTTAAAAAATACTTATTTTGCATTTACCCGACGATGACATTTCCGCCATTTCATCAATTAATCATTGAACTAAGGATGAACTGATGAAATCAAGAGGCTCAGTAGAGGTCCTGTCGTACCGCCATGTCAGGCAGCCACTAAGACAGACACACTGCTGTAGTTATATTCCTTCAAAGATAGTGCCTACTATTTCTTACTGAAACTTTTTTAGGTATGATTTTGCCTGTTGTGAGTGAAGATGAATCGTTTTCTGCAATTCGTTTGGGCAAGAATGTCATTTTCAGTGAGTCGCAAGGATGCTGTTGGAATGCTCTTGTTGTATTTAAATAGCTTTGGTATTTCGCTTAACTTTTCACATATACGTTTTGAGGAAAATCTCTCCGCCAATTTGTAGACCATTCCAAAGTACAGCAGCTCATAAATAAAGCATTAGATCGTGTTCCTTTTTGAAAAGAAAGGCTATGGCTGCACGTCTGCTTTCTCAAGATAGCTTTATATGCTGTGCACATATATTTTGGCGAATATCATCAATTCCAACTTGTTCTGTCCAGTACGGGTTTTGTTGGAAAAGCTGTACTGGACGGTTGTTTTGAGTACGAGTTCCTACAATGATTCCTTCTCAATGAGCGTACATCGGGTGCGCTGTTGAACAATCGTACTTGCACTGGATCTAAACTTCCTTGTTTCCCTGTCTACCATTTTTAGCAGTGACAAAAGTATCCTGGGCTTGCGCAAAACGTGGGATTGCGTTGAAAGTTGCTAAAATTGATGTTCCACAGTGCAATGGCTAAAGACAGGGGCGTCGCTAGGGGGGTTACGTGGGGTGCGGTACCCCCTGGTCTCAGGGACTGTTGGCAAATTTCTATAATATCGGCTTTTGTCGGCAAATGTAGGATTGTCAGTGGTGTCACAGAAGCATCAATATTCATGCCTATTTTGCCAACAGTATCACAACTTCGATAGTTACTGGTATTTCACAACATAAAATATACAGTACATTTATTCTCAGAAGAAAACGTTGTCAACTGGGTGCTCTGAAGTAGCCGCTCTAGGTGACATCTTCTAATGCCGCAGAAGTCACTAATTTCATTCCAGTTTGTAAAATAGCTTGTTTGTCGGTAAATTGGAAACAGCTGCTACTCTTTTAAGTTAACAATGACAACATAAACGGAGTTAGCAGGGGTGTAGGGAATGCGAACGGAGTTAGCAGGGGTGTAGGGAATGCGAACGGAGTTAGCAGGGGTGTAGGGAATGCGAACGGAGTTAGCAGGGGTGTAGGGAATGCGAATGGAGTTAGCAGGGGTGTAGGGAATGCGATACTCCCCCCCCAAATTTTTTCAATCTATTTGGCAAATCTGCAATATTTTCTTCCCATTCGGTGATTTCTGCAATATTTTCATAGCATGCGGCAAATTCTGCAACTGTTTTATATCAGGTGTAAGCAGGGGCGGCGCTAGAAAAAATTCATGGGGGGTGTCAGGTCTTGAGCTGCCGAGTACCAAATATGAGCTCAAATATTATAAGCACTAAAGTTGTTTAACCTCTTCAAATGTTATAAACCAAATGCTTTTCAGATGTAGGTCATCGATTGAAAAGCACTCTTCACGTACGAAGGTATCAACTTTTCAGAAAGACACTTGGGGGTTTGGGGGCTTGCCCTCAGAAAAATTTTCTAAACAACTTGCTCTAGAACGTTAGAAAATGCCCTTTTGCGTAGAAGGAAAACGCTTTCTATCATTGATCTTCATTCTGGAATGGGAAGTATGACCCCATCCTCCAATCTATACTGCACCACACAAAACTTTGATCTTGAAAGTAGAAATCTTATCATGAGCGAGTCTAATCCGGCAAATGTGGAAATGATGGAAAAGGTACGAGTATCCACTTCGTCGAGAGAAACTTGGGGAACTGGGGGCTTGCGGCCAGCAAAATTTTCTAAAACGACTCTCTGTAGAACGTAAGAAAATGCTTTTCTGCTTAATAAGAAAACGTGTTTATTTTTTAGTGGTTTTCACCCTGGGGTGGAAAATATGATCCCACTCTCCAATCTGTATTGCACAAATTTAAAGAAACTCAAAACTTATCTTTAAGGAAGAAATCTTAAACATGTTCTGAGCCAAATTCTGATACTCCAAGAAAGGTTTGTCTCCAACCCCATGGCTATTTGCTTTTAGCTGCAGCATGCTTTCCTGTTATCTATTTGTACAGAAAACTGCTAACGTGTGCGTGTGTTTCGATAAGGAAAAGTAGCATATTAGAGTATCTCCTAAATGCGCCTGCTGTACGAGATTGATACACCTCACGAATAACGTAAATTCACATCTTCATTGCAACCTAAGCAAATATAGTGCCTTTCTCTAGCAACTGTGGCTTCGATGTTGGCCAAGAAAACACACAATATGACTGGTGTGCTATACTTTAGGCATGTCTCATCTAAACCATTCACACTTTGTCTACCAAGTGAACAGCTGAAAATCTCAAATCTGCCGAGTAAATTAAGGATTTTCAGTCCGTGAGGGGGGTATCACACCCCATGCCCCCCGTAGTGCCGCCCCTGGGCGTAAGCTTTTTCGGCTTGACTTTGGGTGCACGGGTGTAACAGTCAAGATTAGCGGTTAAATGTATTGGTATCAGATTGGCTCTAAAGTGCAAGAAAAGCTTCCCTGTCATCAATATCTGAATTGTAGTAAGAGGCATTACCTTGCAGTGTTTATATATATATATATATATATATATATATATATATATATATA
>OLMO02000301.1:190921-286803 GCA_900291935.2 Cassiopea xamachana
ATATATGAATATGTAATATTTTAGTTGCTGAAGGGCTATGTTTGTTCGTGTATAAATAATTGATTACATTACATTACATTACATTATAAAAAAGATAGTGATTTCTGTAGTGCTTGATGTGATTTGAAAAGATTCCATCAATATCGAATTCAATTCGCTGCGCTCATAAAACGCTGTTTGAAACCAAGGCACATAATGCGCCCTTAATTCGCTCGGGGGGGGGGCGAATTAGATTATTTGATGCGCTTCGAATAGCCAATTCGTTTCATACACCGAATTATCAGTGTATCGAATTGACACTCTGGAAATTTTTCATACAATAATTTAATTCGCCGTGCTCATGATGTGCTGTATGAACTAGATCCAAGTTGATGTAAATACATAAAAGCACACATGAAGATATAGGTAAAATTGAAACACTATATAAAATATTTATAATAAAGAGTTATCATGGAAGGAATAGTCACCCGGAAATGAGTAGACATTGTCAAATGCAATTTACTTGTTGACAGATTAGCCAAAGTTGGTTTATTCTCTGTTCCATCGCCCTTTAAATTGAGAAATCAACATGAAATTTTCAATTATTAGAAGTAGAACACAGGAGGGAAGATAAAAGGGCAAATCTAGTTCAAGTTGATTCAGCTAAATTCTGAGCAAAAATTCAAAAGCAAGGTGTTACCTAGTCATTGATGCAACAACCAAAATTGGAAAAATATGAACCAAAAAGCATATTTAATTGTCATCTGTTACTCAAACAGTTTCTTTTAAAAGCAAAAGATCCACCAACCTTCAAAGTGAAAGAATCTGTAGAAGAGATACTTCCCCTACGTCTTAGATCATCTGATTAAAAAAATGAAAAGTCAAGAGAAAAATAAAACAATGAAGCATCTATGAACCTGAGCATCCTAAAACACTAGAATAAGTAAAGTATTAGCTAAGTAAAACAATATCATCAAGATTTTCTATAACTAAACTTAAATAGTATTAACTTCTTCAACAGTAAAAGGTAACTTTAATGGAGAAAAGTAAATCAAAGTAAAACATAACAGAAGCAAAACTAGATTATTAACATTATACCAATATGATCGGTGGTTCCTTGGAAAATTGTCCTTATTAATCGATCCTCTAAAAAATCAAGAAAAACACACTCCTCAACTCAATGTGGCAAATTTACGTCATTAGAGAAGGACCAATGGCAGGTAAAATCAATACAAGACAAACTGACCATGCAAAATTAACTGCATATAGTACAAGCAAAGTGATTTGATGAACGTCAACAAAACTTTGCTGGAAAAATTGCAATAAAACCATCAAATTCCTTACCACTTGTTTGTAATAGAAGACTGACGTCTGATGAAATCGTGTCCCTGTTTTTTTCGAGAAATCCGTTGGCATCATATATTACCTAAAACAAATCAAATTGTTGAATCTTTAATAATTATAATGTACTACATTAATATCAGTTAGGCCATTCTTCATAACTAAACAATTCATTGTATTTAAATACAAGAGGACAATGAAAGATTTATATCAAACTATGGCTAATCAATGGAAAATGAACTGTTTTCCTGCTTTGCAAATAATTACTAACCTTTCCTGCATAATGATGAATCACAAACATTGTGGTAGAATCTTTTGGCTTTTGAAAATAATCCTTGCTCATATTATCATAGAACTTCTCTAAAAACAAAGAAAATAATAAAAATGGCATTTCATAAAAATAAGAAAATAAAAATTCTCAAATTTATGTTGATAAAAGACTGAGAACTTTGCAACATAGACAGAAATAAAAAGTTAGTTTTTATTTTAAACATTAACTAATTATCCATAGGCGAAAGACTAACTTGATATCCTATGGTATTTGAGCTGCATTACAAATCGGACAAATAGCACAGTTTATAAAAAAACAATGTTTTAATAAACACTATAAACAAAATAAATGATGGTCAAAACAAAGATGCAGATAAGACTTCTATTTTCAAAAGAAATTTTATCAACTAAAGGTTTGAAGCAACTCGTTCACAATAGTGCAGATATCACCATATATGAATCACAACAAGAGAAGAAACCATTAGTCAGAGTGTGATTATAATGATAGACATATCAACTTGATTCCATATAGAAATTCCATGACCTATTCAATTTTAGAAACGAAGAACACGATACATTCTTGTCTCCGATAAATTTCAGATATAACTGCAATAAACTCACCAACTAGAGAAAAGACAGTTGCACGTGGGAATCGGCTCTCTTCATCGAGTAAGGCAAGGATCCCCATTGGTCTCTATTTCGAAAGAAAAATGCACCGTAAGTAATTAGCTGCTGATGACAACAGATCTAAAGCATACATGCTGAACGAAAGCTAAAGGACATATAAGTATGTGAGAAAAAATAGCTTTTGGGTACATTAAAAGATGACGTCCATGAATTGTCGAGTTGAGAGATCAGGTAAGCCCTCACACTACTAGGCAGAGGTCAGTTGGGCTGGCAACTAGAGCTTGTGGAAGCAAGAAAGCATTGAACATTAAGGAAAGAAAGCATTGAACATCAAGGAAAGAAAGCATTGAACATTAAGGAAAGAAAGCATTGAACATTAAGGAAAGAAAGCATTGAACATTAAAGAAAGAAAGCATTGAAAATTAAAGAAAGAAAGCATCGAGCATTAATTATCCCACCTAATAGCTTTAACTCTTCCACAAAGTCGTATTTCAAGCCGTGAAAAATGGAGCAGTCTAATGTTCATTTTTTGTGAAACTGATAAGTGCCAAGATCTTGAAGGTAGTCTGGCTATCAGGAGTTTCATGCAAAAAAGTAACTGAATCGACAGCCTCATTTCCACGAGGAAAAAGAAAAACTGATATAAACATTGTACCAAGAGCATAAAATTAGATCATAAAATTAAATCATACTTGTAAGAACATTTCTAAGACTGGTCTATTATTCTGGAATGTTATTGTATCCAAAGGAATGCCTTCACTTGCATACTCTTCAAATTCCCATTCAAACACGTGCTGATTGAAGTAGAACTGTAATTGCTCATTTGCAATATTGATGCAGAGCTGTTCAAATGAATTTGTTGAGAGGTTCTCGAATCCAAAAATATCCAGTATCCCAATCCTCTTGAAATTATTTCTTGGACTATAAACATAAGATAAAGACAAAAATTAAAATTAATAGCAAAAATTACCATAAAAAGAAATACCATCAACATCATTAATCATTTATCATAACCATTTAACATAATGATCACTATCATTAGCAATCTGAATCATAAAATGTCATGCACTACAATGATCGCCCATCAGCGAATGTCACTTTCTTGATTGCATCTATTTCTATCATCCAAACACCGTGAAGGAAACACATCGATCGATGTCAAAGTCATTGATTAGGAAGAGAATGTCATCATAATCATTATGAGCAAAACAAACAAATTAGTCATCAGTATTTCGCATAGAAATGCTAGGACTAGAATGAGTGCTCTATTGTTCTAAGCTCTTTGGACTGACACATGCATGCGGAAGCAATATGGCTGCTAGCGACTGGCAAAAAGACTTGTTGTGACTGATGACCGACTGTGTAAAGGAGAATTTCTCCAAACTGTTTAGCAGATATTGATTTTTATACCAACCGCAGCCGATTTCCTGCAACAAGAAATTGGAAGAAAAACAATAAATCGGTGAAACGAGCGACATCTACATCGGTATGTTGATTGAGGTTGTGTTGTTCTGCTACTTTTCCAGCTTGATGGTGCAATATGATAGTAAACAAGGTGAAAAGTTGTTCTAAAAACAATGAATATTCAAGAAGATTGCTTTTGTGAAGACTAGGTATCCATGACCTCAATCACCATCAGAGTTTTAAGCTTTCTATTACCATATTCTTTTCATAACAACTCTGGGGGTAATGAATAATCGGGGGGAGGGGTTGGAAAATTTCGTGAAAATCGATAATCAAAAGGGTTGAATAAATTGCGGGTTTCAAAAATAAAAGCCAGGTATATTTCGATTACCTACTTTCACACTTTCTTTCAAATGCTAAGAAAGACTCTGAAGAAGAAAATAGTAAATAATGTGGATTTAACTTAATATACTTCAGAAGACCAATACCTCACACGAAATCCTCCAAGGTAATGATTTTGGGTTGCTATAAGCGTATGGGGCTTATGTCGAAAATGTCGATGTCGAAAACTGACAATCACGGGTGACGTTTGTTACATACTGAAGAGTAAATGAAAGCAGAAAGTAAGCACAGTAGACACAACGACCATGCAAATAAAATTGGAAAGTAAACCAGTGGAGGTTTTTCAAGACAAATAAGGGGCAGCGGTGCTGAATTTTCCAAATATTTTAGAGGTGGCCGAGTATTTGCCGCATACACGTTTTTTTCTAAGAAAGAAGGCTGATAAATTCTCTTATTTAAAAAAAATATGTATTTAGACTTTAGTAGATGGCGCCTGGAGAAAACTTTTCCCCTTACCCCCAAATAATCGCTAATGTAGTAAGCACAGCGATCATGCATATAGAATGGGAAAACAAACACAGGCAACTGTATCTAACACTATTATGGATTATGGGGGCATTACCCCCCAAGAATTCATTGGTGTTGTAGCTATAAGTGCCCAGCACTGTCATTAAGTCATTCCAAAACAGAATTTAACATGCCCTCCTAATCTATTTTAGTTTTCTGGGTGCTGGGGATTCAATAGCCGCTCGGAAGGATCCTATCATCGCATATTCCCTCGTTTTTATTGGGTTGCACTTTCCACGATGCATAGCATTCAAATATTTTTATCAACAGACTTCTGGTATCAAGTGGCTATGTGCTATCGAACATCTTGCATGATAGAACATCTGCATAAAAAGGAATTTAGAATCTGTTTTTAAAGCACTTGACAAAAACAATTTGAGAAGGTCAGCTTGACCTTTCGTCAGCAAAGGGCATAGGCCAGATGCATACTGAATAACTTAGTATGAGAACTCAGCTTTCTCTCTCCCAAAGCCGCATTCTGCATGAAGATCAACCTTTCCTCGTGCCAAACTGTAATAAATGGCACCACCATTCATATTCTTTAGCTAAGTATAAAATAGAGCAGCCAATGTCGTATTTCCAATAAATGTTTTCTATGCAATCCTAGTTCCCCGTTGAACTTCCCGCGGCTTTTTGCCAGTCATTATCAGCCATTGTGTTCCCCATTGATGTGTCAAGTCACGTGACAGTGTCCACATTCTAGTCCTACTATTTCTATGGTTTTTCGTGCTACCGCTGGTGGGTGGCCTTCATAAACTCCAGTAAGTTACTCAACCTTTAGTACTCAATCATTAACACTCAATCATTAGCACTCAATCATTAGCACTCAGTCATTAGCACTCAATCATTAGCACTCAGTCATTACCACTAACGTCAAACTGGAGACAATAAGGCTTTAGCCAATGATGCTACCTGATACACAAACAACTTTAAGCCACAATGCTATTAAGCATAATTAAATCAAAATTCAAATAAAAAATAGATAAAAATGGTACCTTGTCATGTCATTTGACTTCAGAAGTATATTTACCCTTTTAACGATCCAACTAAATAATTTGCTATATAAAGCCTGTCCAAACAAGGAAGAAATTTTATAATCAAGATAGATAAGGTAAGAAATCTTGCTAAGTTGCATCAGAGGAAGGCAAGTTGAGAAATTCTGTGCATCTCCCAATGAGAATTTTGACTATAATAGATTGTGGTATTTGTCATATCTATGCCGTCGTTAAAATAGCGTGCAACGCAGATAGTGAATTGAATTGCAAAGATCTAGAAAAGATATCTTAATTAGTTCTAATTGACAAACACACATCTCTCTGTAGTCACTACCCAAAATCTTAAGAAAGGTTTGAAATTATCAACATAGGGAAATAGTACTTCTTTTCTTTAGGAATTACTAAATATATACACGCAAGGCTACATCAGACACCGCTCAAAGTATACAATTACAAGGCCTGGTGTGGCGAATATTTGCAAGGATTGTGAATTCGTAATATTGAATGGCCCATACGTCATAGTATTAAAAAACAGCAGTAAAGTTAAAAAATTATGAGGCAAAAAAGAAAACTTTAAACTCACTTTAGCGGTAGCATCACGGCAATCGCAACTTTGTTCGACTGTATTGTAACGAAGAATTGTTTCCCCTGAAAAAAAGACACATTGCAGATTTCAAATTGTCATATCAACGAAAAAACAAAGAGTTTTACCTCTAAGCAAGATATAACAAAAAGATGCCAAAAGTTTGAAGGAAATGGGGAGGCATGTAACGAAAAAAGGCTTCTCTGAAAAAAAACAGTCCAAAAAGTTACTAAATATCTGGAAGGTAGATACCTACATGCTTACAATAGATTTTAAAAAATCGTACAAGGGACATACCTCTTGTTACTGAGCTGGTTGACGTAAGAGCGTTTGAAAGGTCATCAGTGTCAACACATAGCAATGATGCAACTACAAGGAAAAACTGCATGGAAAATAAATTCCTATTTGACTAAGCACATATAGAAAAAATTGCAATAAATTAAAATAACGTAACAACGAATGAATTTTATTAACAAACCATTATAATCGTTATAACAAAGACACATAATGAACTTAATTAACCTGTATTGATGGTATCAGTGCGTTTGATACATCCTCTTTCACCATGGTGCGTTAATGAATCATCACTTATGATTTCAATGTCACCAAGATGAATAACCGCTGCTAAAATGCAGTAAAGACTTTGCACCTCCTAAATTTTAATATGAAAACAGAAAGAAATCATTAAGTGCTTTCACTAGAAATCTACTTAGGATGCCTTACTTACAAATAAAAACTAACCAGCTTATATCAACAACTTAAGGGATTGCATATAAGCAGACTATATGACTAAAATTTCATTTCAAAAAAGGCCCAAATTGAATTGACTTGCAGCTCCACCCAATCTCTCTCGACCACTGCCAGCAATGATAGACAAAAGCGTTCAGGGTCAAATTTAAAGGAAATTTTCCAAGACCACACTATGCTAAAATAAAGCTTGACCACACCCTACATAAGCTGTTTTATGACCGTACCCTTCAAACAATCCGAAATTTTCTATGGAGTCTTTTGCTGATTGACGCCATATTGTCTTATACGTTTTACTATTCTCGAAACATAGATAGAACATATACAAACCAAGAAGCAAAGTGGCTTCTACAAAATAAGGAACATATGAAAGTAAGAAAGCTGACCACACTTTTAATTTTCAAAGACCACAGAGTGTGGCCAAGATCACTCTCAAATAGGCCATGAAATCGTTACTGAACAACGCAATGCTCTTGTTTCGTCATCGTCTGCCATCATACACAAACTTAAAAATTACATACTTCTAATTGAGATTTGGACAATAACGTAAACATAATAGAAAAAAGGACCTCCTGTGAAAAACCAATAACGTCGAAGCACTTCTGAACAATCATGAACTTCTCCTGCATCTGCTTTGTGCATGCAAATTGATCTAAAGTTTGATAGTCAGTATTCAAATACCTACAATGAAAATAACAACATATGTAAAGCTTATGTCACAAGATAATGCTTTTTCTTCTAAGTCTAATCATACCAGGTATATACTTGCTTCAACATCAGAAATACAAACTGCAATAAGTGCTTGAGAATGATCCTATACCCAAACACACCTTTAGGCCATCTCCAGCATACGAAAGAAAATAACAAAACTTTTTCAAAAACCTCTCTGCATTCTGTTTTCCACCGCTAATTCTCTTGGAGAAATGTTACTATAAGGAATAGGGAAAATTTGCAGGACATGTATCATAAAAGTGACCTAATTAAGATCAAAGGCTACGATACTAGGACGCTTAAAATTACCTGTGCTTATCGGTTGAGCTTAAATCAAAGTTTCCTAGCTTGCGATGATAGTCTAACCCAGCAATCAAATAATATAGTATGTGGAAATTGCGCTCACCCCTACAAGAGACAGCACATCAATCACAAGTTATTTACGAGTCGTCTAGTCACAAAGAATTCAATCAACACAACTTCACAGGTTTCAGTTTCACAAAAAAAGCTTGTGGCTGTAGGAGTGGGATGGATGGACACTTGGTATATAGTCGAGTGTAGGAATGGTACAAAAAATAAGTCCTATTTGGAACAGCTAGGACACTGAACAAAGTCTTAAACATGTAATGTGGAAGCATCCTCTTGGCCCTTGGCTACTAGGTGCAGCCCGCCCAAGAGGAACATCACAGCATTGAGAACTGCCTTTGCGAAAGCTGCAAAATAAATAACTTTTTTCGAAAACAATTTTTTGAACTGCTCATTGATCAAAGACTAACACAAAACAAATGTAAAGCTCGCTAATACTAGGTAGCTTACATAAGGCATGCCTGATAAAACAAATTAACAATTTCAAAAGAAAAGTAATCAACAGCTCAACAGTTCCGGATTTGTCCATGCCTTATCCCTACGACAAAAAATGTAATATGTTGTGCGAATTGAAACATTAATTACTCTCTTGACAATAAACGAGCGAGCTGTTTAATTAAAATCGATGTGTTTGAGCATATCCAGAAACGATGAAGATGAAATGCCCATTGTACCGAGTACACCCATCGACAGATTCACAAAATGGACCTTGTCATACTTATTCTGTAATTTTGACAACTCTTTGTATTTTGCTTTCTTTCTGAGTGAGTTTGAGGAAAGGTTGGACTCATAGCCAATGGTCAATTCAAGAATGTAGAGATGATTTGAAAGAAGAATAAAAAGGAGGTCAGCCCTGAATATGTCTCCTATAATTAAAAATGGATTTAGATAATCCGGAAGATCTGAATAGAAACTTAGCAATAAAGTTCAAAACAGAGTCCTGTCGCTATGTAAAGCGACCTTGATCAAGATAGCTCTTACAACCTGCTACAATATGAAGACGTGTCTCAGGATCTAAGCAGAAGGAACAGTCGGATGATGAACTTAAGCCCCACTTAGCGAGATTGCTTTGGCAAGAAGTGTATTATTTATGCATCGAACTGTAAAATTGATTATATTTTTAGGCATTTTGCTTTGCAAGGATAACCTTACAGAGTTTAAACACAAAAAAGATTGATCAATTATAAATGAAAAGAGTCTTGAGATTGCTTCAAAGCCATCTCATATCTCAAGGCTCTTTTTTTCGTTTAGAATGGATCAAGCCATTTTGTATTTATACACTGTCTCCTCTTCCATGCAAAGCAAAATGCCTAAAAATATAATCAAACAAGAACAATAATGCATTTTAACACTGATGTTATTCAATCATCTGTAATACAGCTACCATCAAGCAAGGAACTGGAAAAGTTGTACAAAAATATTGAATATCTATCAAGTATGTCCATGGTGCAGATAAAAGTATAATTTAAAAATATTCCTTTCATGTATTCTTGAATCGAATGTAATATTTCTCAGTTTTCATAAGTAATTGCAAAGAGTTGAAGATGTCTTTTCCATTGCAGATCTCTCCTTTCCTACTTTCCGTTCAAACTTTTTGCAATCATAAATCACCACTTTCTCGCCTTGCTGTATTTGCGTAGTCTAATCTCCTGAAAGAGTTGTGGAAAACATTTTGGCTTGTTCTAAAAAGCACTCAGATACTAAATATGCACAATGAATTGATCTCATAGAAGCAAATGATGGCCAGACGTGATTATCGTTTCTTGCTTTAATGCCCCAATGCAATCATTTCCCGATCCTCCTGACCTATGGCTTGTACAATATTATTTGTCTCTGACAATGAAACGAACGAAATGCTGCAGCAGATTATGACTAGTTGAGCCATGACTTTGTACATTCCATGGTGGTAAGAGTGGTGCGTATTCGGCTAATTCTTCGTAAGAGATCTAGCCGGCTTGAGGGTTTCCTACAGATCCATACGATGCAATTGTTCGGAGTGAGGGCGTTATGTACTAACAGACAACAGTAAACCATGGAATTGTAAGCATTGTATTTATTAAGAGAAAACGCTAACTTAAATATAAAGAGATTAAAAATTTGGAAAAGAAAACCTCGATTGATGAACAACTCTAGATTTTTCGAGAAGAAATTCGCTGAGTTGAGCTGCAAAAAGTAAAGGAGCGCACCCTAACTATCAACGATTTAAAAACAGATATGAAACATGTTAAACAACATTGAAATCGTAACAAAGGTTAAAAAGGAAAGCAAAAACATTTATCACTCAGATATTTAATCAGTGCTTAGCATACATTGCCTATGCCTACGTCATATGAACCTGTTGTGATACCAAACAAGCTAGACTTAACAGTCATCTAATGTCTTCATTTCACTGCAGTCATTTCGCATATTCTCTCCCTATGATCTACTTCATATTACTATATTGCAAATTAAAATAGTTGAGCCTTTACTTCATTGGATTATAAACAATGCACTTTCTATAGCTCGAAGAATCATTGCAAGAGTAACTGAACAATTTCATAGTTCAAGGAAGGAAAAAGATCAATAAAATTACTGAGAATTACAAACCCTCAACAAGATCACCACTGTCAGTAAAACTGAGCTCAAGAAATTTTCCAAATCTGCTAGAATTGTCATTGATATCAGTGACAGCATTTCCAAATGCTTCCATTAACGGGTTTACCTAAAAGCAATCACAAAATATTGTAAACGTTGATTAATATTAGCTCATAAATCAATAATAATTTTCAATTCCACTAGCTACCCTGATAAAAATCTAAGCTAAAACTGTGGCAATTAGTCTGCATACATAACAAGTTTCCCATTTTTTCCCGGGAGACTCCCGTTTATTGGGTAAATCTCCCTTTCTCCCGCTTTCTTATCAAAATTTCCTGTTTTTTAGCGTTTTCCAGTAAAAGGCAACTTTGTGCTTTGACAACCTGTTTGTGTTTGTGCACGCTTACCACTTTTGGAAGTTTACTTTTGTAAGTTAAATTCAATATCAACGTCTTTGAGGGAAAACGTGACAAACATATTGTCATTGATAGCAATTTTCTAGAAACGCGATGGTCCAAACAAAGTTATGCGAATTTAATGGAGTGCCACATATGGAAGTCGTCAACAGATCTTTCTTTATTCAAATAAAAATATTACAATATTACAACTTAATTCTACTAAACGTTTCTAATTACTGACTGCATGGAGGATACCATGGGTAGCAAAAGGCAATGAATACCCCATGGCCAATGTAAAGACACGCAATGCCAAACGAAACACGACAACAATACGAACGATCTGCTATCTAATGGATGCAAGATCAAACAGATCTACTTATGCAGGGCAAGAAAACAGCTTTTGAGCAATTGAAACCATATGACATTGACGGACTATGATGGATGTTGATCCCCTCTCTCCCCCATTTTCACGCAATGTTACAAACCAAACAAACATTTGACCACCAATTGCTGCATGACCTCACAGAATGTGAGGAAGAGACTGTAAAAATATTCTCAACTTTTGGCTTTTCCTAAGGGCATTCACAAAGAAATTTAGCGTGACGTCTCTGCTCTATAACAATCCCTTTCCCTGGAAAGCACCCCCATCCCCTGGAAAGCACCCCATCCCCTGAAAAGCTGTCACAATCTGTCACATTCTTTGCATCCCTCCCTCCCTAACTGGCTTGATTCATCATTCTAAACGGCTTCTATACAGTAAAATATTAATCAGTCAAACACCGTCTGTTTAAGAATTGTACGAGATCTTGATTAGTCTCTTCTTTGACATATTGTTGCATGTTGATGAGAGCATAGTCGCTTAAATTCACATTTTACAAAACATAGCAAAGAGTGAAGAGCGCACCTTATGACAATTTTATGTAGCGAAAGTGGATCTATATATCTCCGGTTATTCTCCCATTTTTACATAATAATCTTCCTTTTTCTTTTCCTTTTTCTCCTGTATTTTTTACTGAAAATATATGAAGCTCCCATTTTTTGAGAAAAATTATTTGGAATGTCTAAGTCTAATTGAAAATGCTAGTTATAATTTCCATGATAAAGGAAATGGCATAAAGCATGTAAATGTTTCTGCTTCTGTCAAAGGTGCTGAAACGCAAATAACAATTCTAAGTCTTCTCTTATGTTTGAAAAGGGTGATATTTCAAAAATAAACGCAGCTAAAATACAAACTTGTAGGATTTTTTTGACAAGTGTTGGGTTTCCTTCTTTACCGAGAGCAGCTAACTGTTCAACAAGTAAATTTGACGTCACTGTCTTGCCAGCACCACTTTCACCACTGATGACGCAGCACTACATAAAAAGCAAATAAAATAATTCATCAGGTGTCTCTTTGATCTACTACTGAATTCATTAATTCAGTCTGCAAATATTTGCATCATCAAAACATACTCTAAAAACAACAGAACAAAATTGGGAGCTTCTAATTAGCCTGCAAGCAGAACTTTTGTCAGCAAGCCAAATTTGATATCGAATTGTCTTACTATTGTCTTATTAAATTTGATATCAAATTGTCTTTTAACGGCAATGAAGCAAGATTTGTAAATAAGTATTCTATGGAACACCAAAAATTAATTTAAATAAGTAGGAAATATAAAAATAACGAAGAAATAACAAGTAATAAAAATGTTAATTAGCAACAAGACCAAAGGACGACACAAAGAAACACAAAAAAATAGCTGCAGAACTTCTTTTAATAACGCGAACCATCCAGTCGTCAAACAATAGAAATTCAGCAATAGTATTCGAAGGACACACCAACATTTCCAGTCTGTTTTGGGTAACCGAGCAAGATCTATTTCCCTTAATTTCTCCTGTCTATCTTTGATTCTGTTCATTTGTTCCAGTGAACAGCAGGATTGCTTTGCAACAAAATGCTGTGGCTGGCTTGAAACAACCTATTGCATATAGAGGACATCTGCACCATTCATTACATGGAGGATAACAACTAGGGTTTGATGTATATCGAAATAGCATCACTAAATGAAAAAGGCTATACAGACAAGCCCAAATCACATAGTCAAAGGTGACAGTTTTTCTACGGACAAAAATCATTAATATTTCATGAAAAAGCGGCAACCTTTGTGCTGTAGTAAAGTTCTGTAGTACCAACAGACTATTTAGATAAATATACTCATTGTTCAAAGTAATGAGAGATACCTTGTAAAACATGATACATGAAGCATGCCAAACAAAGTCAAACTTTAAACTGCTATTATCAATCGTACGCAAGGCACAACATGCAGAACTAACTACATAACATACCTGATTCTTTCTCTTGTGTAGAACAGCGAGATGCGCAATACGGGCAACTTCATATACATGAGGAGGAAGATCTTTTTTTTTGATATCCCGGTATTTCTTGCCAGCCTGAACATAAAAATAAATCAAAAGGATATAGCATCAAGCAATAAAAATTTGCTGGGCAATCTGAGACATCCAAATGAATAATGAAATTTCAATTACACTCTTCACGTGTCACAAAAACAGTCTTTTCCTCCAAAATCAATGTGACAATGACATCTGTCAGCAAAAGAGCTCACTTACTTCTTGCTCGCTATAAATTCCAAGTGATTTGAATGGATTGATCGATATCAGTATATCTCCAATATTCGTGTATATCACATTTTTCAAATAGCGCTTATGAAGATGTTCCAGTATTGTCTCCTAAAAACAGATCAGGCTGCATTTGGAAAAGAAATTCTTGCAAACTGTGGATGACTATAAAAGGCTAATTGAATAATATAAAATAAGGAAAAGGTCTTAAATAGAAAAAATTTATCTTTGAAAAAGAATGAAAGTTACTAACCTATGAATAACAGTATGGTTGACGATTGGCAACAATTAGATTCAAAACACTTTAAACACTAACTAAGGGTGATACCTCCATCACCTAACACGATAAACATTCCAAATCACTTACTAATGAGAACTTCCAAATTGACATGAAGTCGTACCTCGTTTAGGTTCTCTAGAAGGGCTAAATTCTGAACTTCGGACACATCGGACCTTTTCATTGCGTACTTGAATTGTTCTGATCTGTCAGTACAAATCCCAAATTAATTCAATACCACGTTATTAATGACAACAAACGATCTTTTGACTGAATGTCCATTGCAATTAATTAAAACTTTTATAAAATTGTGTTCAGTAAAGGTAGCAGAAACAAAATATAGAAGGGTAAGATGTAATTTGAAGGAAGCTGCTTGCAACTGTTATCTAAAAAGTTTAAAAAGAAATTGTTCTGCTCAAGCTACAGCTTTGCAATGAAAGCATAATTAAAACTGTCTCATCAATACAGCTGACATTTCTTCTTTCTTATTTCCTTCCAACCTTTTGCAACTTTGGCGCTTTTTGGGCCATTTGAGTACCTCTGCTGTGATTAGCAAGTAAATTAAAAGATCTATCTGATTCTCTCTAAATAGCTGAAGTGAAAACTAAGCAAATCATTTACTGTTAAACAAGATACTACCAATTTATCTTGACTATAAGTTTAAAATGCATAATAATCTGGTTTAATCTTAAGACATTGAGAAATCTGTTTATTATTTATTTATTGCACCTACCTCCAGCCACTCAATTTTTTCTCGCTTTTATCAGATTTTCTCAATTTGATATTTAGAAGAGTGAGTAGTCTACTTCGCAGCTGGACGAAATTTTAAAGGAGATTTTAATAAATTGATTGATTGAATTACTTGAATTAAAATTAGGTTCATAAGAAAAAGAGCAATAATTGCAACTCTTTAGAACAAGTATCAAACTTTTCTGGCATGAGTTTAGCAAATATTATAGAAGCTTTTGCATATATTTTGAATTAAAATTCCTATTTTCAATAATAAAAAATTGATCTGAATTCAAACGTTCGCTAGTGCAATAGCAGCACAACTTTATCAGCAGTGCAAATATAGTAAAGCACTGGTTTACAGTGCATTCCAATTAGATGGAATGTATCTAAGAATATTCAATAACATCCCTAAGGCATCACAAAAAATCATTCTTATCGTAAAGTTTAGCAAAAGCAAAAACTCCAAAAATCCCAAACGAAAATAACCTAATCTAAGTGCTATGAGCTTTATGCTTCTACAAATTCTATAATTCACTATTGATATGAACATTATCTGAATGAACATCAAGAAAATGACTGGGAATGGTGATAATTTAGACGACAAAATTTCCAAGAAAGTTAGAGCAAAACTTAAAATTTGCCAGTTAAAATTCAAATTAAACACAAACATCATCACAGCCGTTCAGACTATAGATGATTCAGGGCATGTTCTGTGGTGAGTAGATAAATTTAAAGGCGTTTGCTCTTAAATGCATGAATTTAAGGAATTTTCACATTCCCTTTAAAAAGTAAATTACAACTAAGATGTTTTTAAGGAGCTTAAGGAGTAGCATGAACCCTATGATTGTTGAGGATAGCTAATGATTGCTAATGATTGCTAATGATTGCTGACGATTTATTATTTACTTCGTTGCTTGATATCCTTAGAAAGTAGACAAAAGTTCGCTTTTTATGAATTATAGTTTAATATGGCCCCATTTCCATAAGCAGAGCTGACAGGTAATCATCTAAAATTAACAAAGAAAGGAACAAAGTGTAGGACATAGCTCACTTGGCACATACCTTGCTAGTATCTTCTCTGATTCTTGAAAAAAACTCATGAACCAACAACTGGTCTGCGAATGGCCTTTTCTCGTAATCTTTAATCAAACAACTGAAAAATAAAGAAAAATAAGGTAGGTAAAACTAATTTAGCTAAACAAGAAATACATTGCTATGATACACTATGACGAAGTTACTGTGGCATGGCTTGATAAGCCATACTGAACAACTATACTGCGAATAAAAACCAAGACATTTTCACAGAAATCTAGTAACCGTCCGGTGAGTTGGTCATGATTACCTTTCGCTTCTCTTTTCCTTCGTTTCAAGAAATATTCTAGTCAAAGTTCAAATGCACAACATTCTAATAGAGGATCCATAAATAACAAAGTACATCGCGAGCATGATACATTGGCAGAAAACTCACCAACGAATGAAGTCAAGGAATATTTTCGTCCATTTGTCCGCTCTCTGGACAGTAGGTGAAGGATTCCTGAAATCGCAAACATTAAGTGTTAAGTGTGCATGCTGGGAGGAATAACTTCCCTTGAAATCCTTCGCACTCAATGAAATAGCAGAGACGAAAGATTCTCATCAAAGTCTACCAGAGTGCACTAAAGAACTGAAATTCTTGTGTATGAAATTGACAAATGATTTATAGAAAGGCAACATAAAATCATTAATATTTATAAGTTGATTTGCCATTACTATCATCAATAATGATTTGCACTTCATCCATTATTTATTTCCAGAATTCATGTGTTACATGTATTTTTTACTCATCTTTGTATTTCGAAACAAACATTTTGGGAAAGAATTCGGATGGAAATTTGTAACTATCGTCTAGAGAAAAGCTTGAAAAATGTTCAAAATAATACAGAAATCATTCATTAACTCACAGTGGTCAACTTCAATTCAAACTTTGGCTGGTAACTATTTTAATAAAATATGACGAGTGACTTAGTGACGCCTTGCTGGTGCTTGTGTTGAATAGCTCTATTTCAGCATGATATTAGGCAAACAGCGTAAGGCTCTCCTCATTAAACATTCATACAAAGGATGATCATGCTTTTTACAACAAATAGGCGGGCATTTTGCTTACTTCGTTAAATAGGAATCTATCAACATAATGCAATTCGTTTAAGTTCACTTCATCTAGCGAATTGTAAACTAGCTACAACTTGTACAGTTTATAATCAAGAAAGGAAATGAGCAAATATGCGAGATTTAAAAAACCAAAATTCTGAAATAATCCATGGATACAAAGATGTCCAGTTACACAGATAGAATCACGTACAAAAAACTACTGTACTTCATACTCTTAATGCAGCTTACAATAAGAGAAAATTATAATCAACAAAAACTCGACAAGAAGAGTGAACGGCCACACTGTAGATAACAACATACGCCCATCTCATGTTTGCTAACATCCAGCATAAACTTACTGAGCATGCGTATGAAATTTACCTGCAAAGCATTCAGATTTGCTTATCAAAGTTGCTACATCCAAAGAAATTCTAAATCGCTTTCAAATTTATATCAGTAGTGAACAAAAAACTGTTGCATTTTCATCTTACTATATCATACTATATTTGGAGGATCAGTTCCAAGTGACATATGGTTCAGCGTCTACATACAACAAGCTACAAACCTTGGGATTTTGAACAAAGCACGCATTGGATGTTGATCTGCTAAAGGTGGATCTCCATCTGCAAGTTCAATGGCAGTAATCCCTAATGACCAAATGTCACATCGGCTATCATAGCAATAATCAAGCTGTTGTTCACATGCGATCACTTCAGGTGCCATCCAAAATGGCGTACCAACGGAAGAGTGGCACTTTGCCATTTCATCTATCAGTTGTTTTGATACACCTAAAATAATTAGCCAGCTCTTATTCATATCATCATCCAAAAATATAAATCTCTGCATTGCAACATCCACTCTCAGCACTTTCAATGCCATTACCACAAATAATAAGGTATCCCCGCTGTCTAAACTGTAAACTTTAATGGCAGGATTCAATATTGAATTAACTATAAACCATTAAAACATACAGAAATCATAATGCATTAATGAAAACCAGGCCTTTTCGAGAACAAAACTGTCACCAGAGCGATAACACAAGGCGGCTCTGTGCTTGGTCCACTCCTTTCTCTAATTTGCATTAATGATCTAACACACTCAAGCTTTCAATTTCCCTTTTATTTATTTGCAGATGATACTAATTTACTATGAATTTGAAAACCTTGATCTGCTTCAAAGAGTAGTAAGCAAGGAAGTGAAAAAATTGCATGAGTGGCTTGGTGTAGATAAACTTGAACTGAAGATAGATAAAATTAATTGTACTATTTTAAAATCACCTCTGAACTTCTGCCCTATAACAGTTAATAACAAAATTGGAAACTTTCCAATCAGAAAAACATGCCATGTCAAATTTTATGGTGCTTTGCTCAATGAAAATCTGGCAGAAGGAGTACTTGACAGATCTTTCAAAAAAACTGGCTAGAACTTATGGTGATTTCTTTTAAGTTTTGAAAATTTTATGCCCATTAATAATTTGATCTTTTGTCTCTATAATTCTTTATTTCCACCTTTTTTGCAGCATGATATTTTATTTTGGGATGTTATCTATGACACTTCAATACTTTACTTCTCCTTCAACACCTATCTTTGCTGACTGCAGTTGCACCATCTTTTTTAGTTGAAATTCTTATGTTTTGTATGACTATGTCAAATACTTGTCCTAGATGGAAAACACCCTGTAATATGGCCTCAGGTCAGTTTGTTGTTTAGAAGCAAAATTCTGTAATAACATTCCATTGGAGAAAAAAAGTTCACATTCTTCCTCTAGTTTTCACCATAAACTTAAAACTTTTTTCTCTGAAAACAATTATTGATCATACAAAGGTCCCTATTCAGCCTCCCACTGATATTCGACAGGAAGGTTCTTTGAATAATTTTTTCTAAATATTAAGCATTTTTAATGAATAAATATTTCAAAAAGGGGATGCTCTTTTCTTAACTTGTCTAGCTACTGAGAGAGCCTCTCCTTAAGGGAGAACCCCTCCATGAGAAATTCCATAACACACAATTCCTTTGCTCTTGTGGCATGATAAAATATATTTTTCTTTTAGATTTTTTCTGTTGTAAGTTTAGAATAACCATGTTAAATGGGATTAGGTGAAAACTACATTTCACAAGGTAAATCAAAGCATTCTTAGTAAAGCATAACATTAACTTACCAAAATCAATCAGCTTTATATCTCCATTTGAGCTAAGCAATATGTTAGAGCCTTTCACATCCCTATGTACTACTCTGTTGTCATGTAGGTATTTGAGAGCCTGGAAAATGTATTGATTGTGCAAGAAGACTTGTGAGAATAAATGATCTACAGGCCTAAGCCATCAATGAAATACTATTCATTATCAAATATCTGGTGACAATGCAGGAAGATCTTGTCTGCAATCATAAATAATTATTCTACAAGAAATTATAATCCCTATTGAATTTTAGTTATTTCCAATTACAATAAGTACCAGCAAAAGTAAAGTATAAAGAAATTCAGATGTAAACAATTTCAGTAGAATACAGAAGTATCAGTCTTTCCCCTCAATTTTCTGGATAACAAAAATAGTCATGATTTATGAAAATAATGAACATTCTTGATAAACGGCTTTGACAAACAATTTTTTATAATGAACCTTTCACAAAGTAGAGTTATTATTTAGGGGGCACAGATGTTAAGTGCCCTAAGGGGCCACTGAGTTGGCAAATAGTTGGTAAATTAGCTAAAAAAGGATATTACTAAGCAAATACTTGGCTAACTTGGCAATTCAGCACTGATGCCACCCATATCTCTTTTGAAAACTACCATTTTCAAAAACAACTTTTGTTTGCATTAAAAGCTACAAAAATTGAAGCTTTTAGATAATACCCAGTTCCTACTAAACATGCTTTGAATAACTATGCAATAGAGTAAACACAAAGAATGAATTGGCTAGGGGGACAAGGTACAGTTTAGTTAGGTATAAAAGTAGCTTGGAAACCTATGATTTCTCAATCAAGTTGCAAAGTTCAAGAGAAAAGCATTTGTGCCCATCACAGATTGGAAATATGTCTTTTTTCTCTTCTTGAATCTGCCAACAACTATATCATAAAAACCTCCCTTAGAAATGATCGAAGTCATCCATGAAAATCAGCACTCATAACTACTACATGCTGTTCTATAAGAAACATGAGGCTGAAATTACACAAAAATTAAGAAACATTTTAGAAACACAGGTAGGCTGAGCTTTCAAATAATAACTTTAAAAAACTGTTTTTACAAGAGACTTTCTATCAAACCAGAAAGAAAATAGAAACAGAATTCAATAAATGCCTCACAAAATATTAATATCCTTTTTCTAGCATCACAAGTGTCCAATTTAGGTTGTTAATTGTTACTGGAAGTCTTAAGAATTTAAGAAACATCTATGGTTTACTTGAAAAAAATCAAGAAACATACAGGCTGAAGCTAGAAAGTTTGCTTTTCTATAAAAATGTATATTTGAATAAATAACCTTTAGGGTATCAAAAATGAACAGGCAAATGAATTTCTCATCTAAGCTGCTTCCTTCACATATGAGTGCCTTTGAAAGGTCAGAGACTGCCCCAAACAGGCAATACTAAAACAGAAATGCAAAGTTACAAGTGTAAGCTAGGAATGCAAAAAACAATTGTGCTATAGTTACAAGGCAGGAGACAAATCACAAGGGGATGTCCCCCCACTTCTTACAGAGAAAGAACTTTTCTAACATGTTAGAAAAGTACTTTTCTCTGCAAAAAGTGGTGGGACATCTCCCTGTGATGTGGTCCCTGCCTTGTAACTGTAGCACAAAATCTAGCTTTGAATAGTATTGAATTAGACTATGAATTGTATATAGAAACATAAAGAGTTAACTAGTAGCAATGAATTGGTAATAGTGTAGTCCAAGTAGCAATGGATGTGGGGTAACTGGAGGATGTAATGTAAAATTTTGCAGTAGATGCAGGCCTGTGTTAAGTCTTCAATCTCACTTTTAAGCCATGTATTCAATTTCCTGACTTTTTCAAGCTTTCAAAAAATGTTCCTATCATTATCTTAGCAGATGGTTTTCAAGTTCCAGTGCATTGTGCATGCATATTAGTTGCTTTTACAGCCAAAATCAGTCCACACCTGGGAAGAAGTTAGTGCAATAGCATTGTGTGCCATTGTATGCATGGGCAATTGCTCTTAAATATTTGGCATTGTATGTGTGATCCAAGATTTCTGTATCAAAATTACAGAATTTTGCTGCTAAAGCAAGCAAAATGTCACATTTAGGAAAAGACAGGATAAAACAGAGATATGAAAGCAAAAGGTGAGAGTCAATAGTGTTGCAGTTGTGACAACAAAGTTTCTACTTGGTATATAGGCTTGCACGGCCAACAGTGATGTTGGCACAGGTGAGTTTTTGTTCATGCTGGGGACTTTACACATGTGTGAATACATGCACATGTGATCATGTGTCTCCATGCATGGACTGCAAATTATTGATAAATTTTAATCATTAACTGAAAATTGACGATAGACTGTTGAAGAGGAGCCCAAATGACACACATAATATATAATAATACAGATAGTGTAAATGTCAAAAGGTCAATGTAGATATTTGATTTGGCTAATAAATGCCTTGCCCTAAACTGAAACTAAATAAAATGGATTTATGATTTGATATGATTTCTAGAAAGGTCTTCTATCAAAGAAAAAAGACAAACCTCTGTTATAATCCACAGCTGTTCTATTCCAGAGACTGTAACAACAAACTGGGCATTGATAAATCTTACAATATTCTTGTGGCTGGAAAATTTCTCTAATACAGCAAGTTCTGTCTTCATTTCTTCAGTTTTACTTTGATTTATATCCGTCACTTTTATTGCTACTGTTGTGCCATCAATCTTGTTTTTGCTTTTGAATACTTCTCCATATGTCCCTCTGCCAATTATTTCTATCAATTGCCAATCACTAGCTTCAATTTCATTATAGGCTGGCAATTGTTTCGACGACATGATGTTCTTTTTCTTTGACAGAACACCTTTCTATTCGTATATCCACTAATGGAATGACAGCACTTCTACCATTATCAATTGAATACTACTACATCATGCAAATTTAAAAATACCAACAGATGCTAATTAAAAATAAGCAATTTTTACGCTCTTCCAAAAACATTTGCTATCCGCCGCCTAGGATCATCTTCAGCATGTATTATTGATTAGGAGGTGAAATGTTGCCGTTGCTGTTTTTGTTGCTGGTGCTGTTCAGCGGTGCAGTTCAACAACAACAACAATATCTAAAGTTCCTACTAGCGAGTCCTGTTGATAAGTTGCTCCGCAACTTTTAGGCAACTTCAGGGTTTTTAACAACTTTCAGCTTGTAGAGCAATTTTCAGTGCATCGAGTAACTTTCACGGTGCTGTTTATCGATACTCACAGTAGTGCTCCTGCTACGAGTGAAACAATTCAAAAGTGTAGAATATAGTTTGTGTCGAGAATATATTTGTCCAATCTTTTAGTTTTACTATTAGGTAGGCACGGGATTCTGTAGAAAAAGTGTCTCTAAGAAACAAGAGGCTATAATAAAGCAACAATGAAGAAATTTTTAAGAAACACAAGCAGGATGAGCTCAAAATGCTAACTGGAAAAAACTGGGCTTGTAAGAAAGATGTTTGATCAAATTAGAAAACAGAAAACACCATCCATTAAATCATAGTTCATTAAAACCAAAACATTTTATCTCTTTTATCACAGTTACCTGTGAATGAAAAAGAGAAAAATCTTAGATTTGATAGAACAAAATGTAAAGAAACATCCAAGCTGAAGACAGAAAATTCAATTCTTTTGAAAAAATGTTCATTTGGTCTAAAATGTGTCGAGTAGTTAATCATTCAGTGATTATGGGCTTGGTTTAAATTCAGGTTGGCAACTTTCTTGAAAAGGAGATAGTTTTCAGGAAATTTCGAGCACTTGTGGACAGGGCTACTGCTTGCAACCAAAACGTCATGGTTAAAAATCATCGTGTTCACAGAGTAAATTGCCTGTGCAGGCCCGTCGGAACGAAATTGATATTGGGGGGGGGCTGCGAGCGAAGAGAGTTAAAATGGGGGTTCGGGGGCCTTCCCCCGGGAAAAATTTTCAAGACCACGCCCTTTTTATCGCTGGAAACGCCCTTTCTGTACAAATTGCACAATTCACATGATGTTGAAATGACGTTATTTAGATGTTTAATTGACAACGAACACTATTTACAAAATTTTTAAATCTTGAAAATTGAATTTTATGATTGGCTGAAATCCATATATCTGTCATGTCATCCACTAACATTACCCTTCTTAAACTTCAAATGGGCTTAAAAAGAAACTGGTTTATAATAAACAAGTACTAGACCGGTAGAAAAATCAAGAAACTCTAGTACTATGCCAAAGAAAACTTAAGAAACTAAAATCTCTACAAAAACTCCAAGGACTATATAACAGGAAAGTAATTGTATCTATAGACATGATTTTACCATAAATGGTACTTGCAACTTGTGATTTTCATCTGCTTGGGCTTTTTTCGCAATAATCAGAATATCTCCATTCAGTATTGCTCAGCACCCAAACATGATGCAATTTAGCGTTCGAAAATAAGAAACCAAATAAGAAACTTTTAGTACTAAAATGGCGAAACTTTCATGCCAAATTAAGAAACTTTTAGTACTAGGTACTGATCCAAGTTTCTTATAAAAAAATGCGCGTATACATCTATGAACGAGTAATAAATGATTTATTGGGATAACTGGTTGATCTAATGTCCTTATCAGCTTAAAGCTTGCCCGTTAAAGCATTTTGTCGAGAATTTAAGGAACAAACACTAGCAAATTATTGGGGGGGCTGAAGCCCCCCCAGCCCCCCCGGTTCCGACGGGCCTGCTGTGTTGCTTCTAACCACATAGTTGTTTTGTTTCCTTCCTCACAGTCATCTTGCGGACACACAACAACGCTATGCAACCCTGAATAACTATGACCAGTGATTTCTTGTAGTGGGTGGAAAAAAAGCTAGTAATGAAGAGATGCTTATCAGATTTCTGCAAAAAGTGAAAGACAAACTGAAAGAGAACTTCGATCAGACAATCTGAGAGTCTTCTGCGTAACTACTGCAACCCCCTTTATCCGCCCCTGCTTACATCATCCGTTAGACAACTAACGACATCAAGGAATACCATAAAATCTGTTTTCCCCAGCGATGGTAACTGACTATTTGCAGATCGCATGGAAGTGAAAAGATCAAAAGGAGGAGGAATCGTACCAGATGTCAGATTCATGGTCATATTCTAGCCAGTCCCTTTATTATCAACAACAAAAACTGATTCTTTACATTCTTTTGTTGGCTGATTTTCAATGGCACTGTTTTCAATTAGTGAATCCAATACTGATATGATTTCGTTGTCACTTTGGCCACTCCTAACGAAATACGAGCTCCGGAAATCACGATTACAGAATCTGGTCGTTTTTTCTTTACACGGATGCATCGAATAGAATCAAAGATTGCTGCATGCGCCTTTCCAACTACTACACTTTCCATTCCTTATAGATATCTTTTGTATATCTGCTTTTAACAATCCATCTGCTGTTCACAATCCCTCTGCTGTCGAAGTTATTCTAATTAATCCCATAGTTTTTCAATTTTGTTTGCTCTGTTATGAGCTAATGATCTGTAAACTAAACACTTTGAAAATTCTTGTCTATTTTCGGATAGCAAATGTCTAGTTACTATTGAAAATGTTTTAAGAAATCCAAATTCCCTCTCTTAAGAGCACCCCTTTTCAATAAGCCCACCCCCTACAGTGCTTGAAATCAATAAGCCCCCAGGGGGGTTAAATAGAGAATCTGTGGTACATGAACATCCTGCCCCACTAGTTGGGCCCCTTTTGTGTGCCAGTGTGGAAAACTTGAAAATAGCGCACCGAAGTTTACACTTCAGCACTTAATCCGCGCACATAGTTTAGAAACTTTGTGCACTCTGTTGTATTCTTTCAAGATGTCTCAACTCAATCATTACATCTCTCAACTAACTCTAATGCACGTGCGCGCGGGAGTCTGGGCTCTATTTACCTTTCCAACACACTTGACCAATCTCATTCGTGGAATTGAATCAATTTTCATTTATAATATTTCAATCGTAATTTATTAATTTCAAGTGCAATTTAAGCATCTATGCAATTGTACTTTTTAATGCACAAGCCCGTGATTTGAAGAATTTGCGCGCCAATGATTAATTTTTCTCGAGAATGGCAAAATGCGCATTTATCTTTGTAGCTTTGCGCACGCGTTAGAAAAAAAATCCGTATTCAGTGGGCACTACAGAGTTTCCAGTCCCGTTTTTGTATAATATTTAGACACTTAGAAAGGGGTTTGGAGCAGTTGCCTATAGAAAAAGAGAAATAATTCATATTGCAGATCCGATATCGGAACAAGGAGTGATACCATTAGAGTGCAAGATTTTGATGGGGATACAGGATGTTTTTAATCAATTTGGTGTCCTAGAAATAAACCTGTACATATGCTAGAAATACAAATTTTCAACCTTTTAATTTTTTTGAGGTTTTCTGGTGGCAGTCTAATTACATTTCAGCACATCACCTGTCTCACACCTCTTGCAAAGGAGCATTTTCCTATAATTCTAAAAGAACGTAATGCTAACAATTTTCCTGGGGGCAAGCCCCCCAACCCCCATTCTCCCGCATTTATACTATGGAAGGAATGCCTAGCCAAACAACCTTCATGTATTGGTGTTCAGCTCCAGCAAATCTTTTGCTATTTATGAGCATGGCCCTTTCTCGTATTTTGCCCCCCACTAGAATGTCAAACAATGGACAGAAAATATTTCTATACCAAGGTGCACGTGGCTACAACAACTCGACTAAAAAAATTAGAAACAAGCACAATTATTATTGGCTATAGCCACATTAAATCCTGTAATCCATCTAAAAACCCTTTAAAAATGACGTTAAATTTAATTGAAGATACTTTATCATATCTTGTTTTAGGTTTTCATACTATTTACTACATCTATTATTTATTTACAATATAAGCATTTTGCTTTGGTTTTCTGCCAAAAATGTTGTACATTTGTAAAGCTTTTCCTATAACACACATAATACCATGCATATATGGAATTAAAGTTAAAATTATATCATATCATGTCATATGTGTGAAGTATGGCCTTTGATGCTAGAAAACATGAGATGCTAAGAGAGTTTGAATTCTGGGCCAGAAAGGCGTTACAAAAAGAAAATGTTCTGGAGTTTCTGATTTCTATAACAGACATTTGAAGGTCAAGGAGGCACTGTGACCAACAGGGTGTTAAATTTCCTGAATCATGACTAGCTTTCTTGCATTTCCATACATATTATGAGGCGTCATTCCCCCACACATCACCCAGTTGGCACATCCCTAGTTGCATTCCTTTAAAAGATTTTGCTGGCTATGGGACTAGCTGTTATGCATTCAATGATGATGATGATGCATGGTGCGAGCAGTACAAAATCAAGGAAACCTGCAGCAGTAGTATAGGAACAGCAGGAGGTCATCACTTCCTTGTACCCTTTTGAGTGAAGTGAGCACATCAAGAGATAGTTTTCTTCCTTTTGTATTTTCAAACAGACACCATGCCAATGCATTCATGTGTTGATTATTCTTTTCAGTTAGAAATTGTTTAATGTTCCTTAGAAGATATTTGACCTGAGAAAAATGCATTATATTACTTGACACATGACAGGCCTGATATCTAGGAAATCCCCCTCCCCAGTTAATGAGACCACCCATGTATTAGGTTTTTGAAACATTTTTGTATCTCCAACTATTAAAAACCCCTTGTATTAAGCACCCAAAAGTATATGGGGGAGCAAGCGCGCGCGTGTGTGTGTGTGTGTGTGTGTGTGTGTGTGCACACACAAGCTTGCTCCCCCAGTTCTAGCAAAATTTAATAAGTATCAAGGCAGTGGTTTACATGAAACATACAAAGAGTCCTTCAATGCAATATGCTTCATTTATGATTATGATATCAGCACAATTCTTTACATAGTACATATAATTGGTATATACAATAATGTTGATAACAATAATAATATTAAGAAATTTACTGATATAATGTTCCACATATTTCATTTAATTCAAGTGATGCTCTACAGTCACGTAGACAACAACTGCCCACATGCTGCATCACATAATACATGCCTTTATAAATAATTCAAAGATACTAAAACTGTCACTAATTTTGAATGATTTACTAGCAAAATGTAGCTAAAAAAATAAAACTTAAAAACAAATGTCTTCTGATAGCTCTGAATGTCAAGCTCAAGCTTTTCATTTCCATGCAGTGGAACCATAGAGTATTGCCTATGGCATCTACCAGAAGACCTTGTTAATGAGACAGCCTGCTTCTTGAAATATAGTGCATCAGTGAAGCCAGAAATACATTTCTATATAGTTCATTCATATACAATTCATTAGTAAAAGCCCCAGGAAATCAAAGTATAAAAGCAAGTTAGCTAAGGTCAACTTCATTGATGCAAAGACTGTTGGTACTTGTCAGCACCACTGATCTCAATATTCAAGGTAGCAATCATCAACATGGAGGATACCTTGTACTGCAATCACAATATGGCAGTGATCTCTTTTCAAAGCTAGGCAGGATAGTTATAAATACTAGTAGGAACAAGGCTCTCTATTAATGAGTGTTAATTACCTCTTCTTCTACATTAATAAAATCAAAGGTTTGAATTCAGCCTAATAAAACAGGTCCTGAGATATTGATGTGTTCATTAATTAAAGCATGGCCAACATACCCCTGGTAACTACACCTTAATATCTCCTTTTGCACAATACTGTTTTCACTTTAATGGTATCTATTCTAGCTTTTCTTTGTTTTGCTCAAGCTCTTGGTCAATGTTAGACATTATGTGTTATGATATAATGTTGTTGAAGCTAAAGAAAAGTAGCTGTAAACACTCTAAAAGCTTTGGTGTATATATTTTCCATACTTTGCCATTTTGAAAGAAAACAACCTTTCCAGGATTATTCATTTAATGGAAAATTTATACCTGGTATTGCACATATCAACCCAGAGCCTTTTTAAGCTTTATAAATTTAAATTTTCCAAAAATAATAAAAATAACCATGATGATGATGATGATGATGATGATGATGATGATGATGATGATAACAAATTAAGTAAAAGCAATAATAACAATTATCACCCATTGCTATCATAAATGCTTTTTAAAGGGAACCACTTTGTAAAGGACCTGCATGTAGAAGGCAGAAATTTTAACAAGCTTATGGCACTAAAGGCAAAAACCCTGAGGAGCTTTTCAATTTGAAAAATTTTTGCAATGCAGAATTGAGATTTTCACCAAACAGTTTCTGGCTATGCTATCTCTACCTATAGTTTTATTCTAAAGTCTTTACTTTTATGGCACATGGGTCATTATTTACAGAGGGGTTGGTATCAAAGAGAAATGATTAAAAAAAATGCCTTACCCAACCTTGAGATTGTACTACAACGTATTCACACAGTCACGTTCTATAAGATAATTTGTCACCCAAACAATTTCTCTTTGGTACTAACCCTTTTGTAAATAATAAAGTCACAAAATGTGCAGCAAAAATTAAAGAGCTACTAAGGAACTTTAATACTACAATGTGATGATTAAAGGCCCAAAATTAAGGGACTTCTGGAAATTGGCCTAAAGCTATGCTCCTTTATAAAAAAGTATGCAATACAGCTGGGTGTGCAAAATGTTGCCCAAAATTGTTTCATGTGCAGTATATAAACTCTCTAACCTGGTGCACAAAATTGAAAGCACAATTTTTCTCCAAGAGTACCATTCAAGCTATATAACACCCTTGTCCATCAGATTCATATGATAACATCCTTGTCCCTTACGCGAGCTCATAATCTACGCCACCATAGAAGGCGCCCCACACTAGTACTCAGCTCCATGATTCTACCTCTTCTCTTGCAGCTAGAGCCCAGGCTACTAGGGTCGTGGCTGATACTGCAGATAACCGCTAGGCTGTTAACCGAAAACAGTGCGTGCGTCAAACTCAGCTTTTTCCAATATCATAAAAGTGCACGAGTTGAATACTGTTAAGACAATGCTTGCTGTAATACGGTTTGTGACAAGGAGCGGTGAATATGCCAGCGTAGACTTTGGTGCACTGTGTTAATAAACTACACATTCTTACTGTACCACAAAATAGTATGCAAGTGCTTCACATTTCACGATCAAATTTCACAGCAAATCGTACCTCAAGAGCGCTTTCAAAGTCATAAAGCTGCAAAAAGCTTTACATACTGTCTCTCTACTCTGATTTGTCGTTTCACAAACGGCATTACGCCTATGTGATATGTATCCCGTCTCATTCAGAATGTAATTATTCCAGTTTGTGCTACTCTCACAGTCACAATAACTTCGAGGCATACAATCCACAAGGGTCTGCAAATGTGCATTTAAAGCAGCAAATTTTTCCTTACTACAAATCCTGGGGTCACCACAACAATGTTCACTGTAAACAAGCTTAAGAAAACATTGATCTTTGTCCCTGCTTGACCTTTCAGCGATGGAACTCCGCAAATCCGAAATAGTTCGTAACAAATTGCTTCCCCTCAAATCGAATAGACTGTCATCAAGTCTTTGCGAGTAGGATCCAGAAGAATCTGCACCACTCTCTTTAGTACTTTGGTGTCGTGATTTAAAAATTCTAGGTAAACAAGAACATTGTACACAAACATTTGATGAGGCAAGAGAAGCCCTATCCGAATCAAAATGTCTATTATCTTGTTGATAAAACTGCGGAAAACTGTTATCATTTAAATCGACAATATCTGGCTGATCTTCTAAACTGTGATCTTGAAACAACCCTGGCCTTTCATTCCCAACAATATAACTGCGCTGAATTTCCTCATCATCCTCTCTCTCTTCGTTATAGCAACTTATTTGATTGATGGAAGGATAAGACACATTACTTCTTTTAGAACCAACACTCTCAAACGAAAGAAATCCGCTGTCGGATTCGGAATGTTTTCCTTCGCGATAGGCTTCATCTCTTGCTATTTTCCGTGGCTTATGCGTCCTAGAACTGCACGTCTTTTCCCTTTCAAAACGCTTTCCTTTTGGAGGTTCGCTGTTCGCTCTTCGACGAGGACGTAAAAGCAGGCAACCTATCGAGTTTTTTGCTTTCTTAGACGATTTGCTCTTTCGCGTTGAATCTCCCATCACAACTTTTTTACGAAGTTCATATTTAACTGTACAATGCTCGCCAAATGATCTTGTGAAATCAGACCTGTAATCCTCTATCCCTCAAAGATCAACGTCCAAATGGTGAAATTTCCCGCTGTTATAACTCAAGAGTCGTTGCTTTAACACTGAAATCCTACTGTTTCAACTGTGTATCGCTGGCTCCTTTGAATACGACACATTCATTCGCAGAAACTTTATAATTTCCTACATCTTCATATACTGACATGAAGCATACATTATCGGAGGCTTGCCAATCTATGGACCTGTCAACTCGAACTTAACCACTAACAATCCTCGAGTTCTTTTGGCATTTTTCGTTGCCGCAGCTTCCACAAGATACAGTGTTCCGTAAATCCGCACACCAAGCATAGTAGGCTCTTTGTGTGACGAAAAGGACGTGTAAACAATAGAGTTGTCATGAAAGATCAACAATTTAACAATTATCACAATTTTCCTGTCATTTCTTATTTGCACAGGAAATGAGACCAAAAGGACTGCCGAAATTTTACCGTGCTCAATACTCGCGAGTCACGAATTATCATACGCAACGATTTCAACTAATTTAGGCCTGCAGCATTTGACCTATTTTTTGCGTAATATGTAGCAAGTTAGAATATTATTGCTTAGATATTTGTCTATAGTTTGACAGACTTCCTATCAATTGCAATTCATGGAATTTCAACACACAGCACCCGTGCAAGCCAAATGTAACGTGTTTTGACAACCCTTAGCATATTAAGAAATACGTCTTACGTACCGAAGGTATAACCTCATCTGAAAATGAAAAGAATATAACTCTTTTTTATTAGAATAAAGTTTACACAAATATTATGGGTCAGAACCGCTGGAACTTAAGAATAATATGGGAGCAATGCAAGACTCAAGCTTCTTATAATCAACCCAGCTCGAGGCCTAATGCTAAAATCTCCTTATTTTTGGGCCTCTTTTATTAAATTATAGTACTGAAAGATTCACAATGCACGTTTTTTATAAGAAAACTATCTGTTTGCATGAGCCTCAATTTTCTTAACTTTTCCCGAAATTAAGGCTGAGATTTTCTTAAATTGTTCTTAACTTTCAAGTGAAATAAACTGCCAAAAATGGACTAAATTTTCATTGTGAACCTTGTATACTCGAATTTGAATTCCATCTGGAATATTTTGAATGTAATAATGATGAAATCTCGATTTTTGGCCAAAAGAAACATTAAATTTTGGAACTTGAGCCTAGTGATTTTCTTAAGATTTTCTTACGATTTTGGCCGTTTGAGCCTCATTTGCTTATAACCTTTTTCGTATAAAAAAACATGTTAGTTCCTTAGCTTTCAGTGCACATATAGCGTCATAAATGTGGTAGAGACACAAGGAAACATCAGAATTCCGACTTTAACATTGAAGTATGGCTAGAATTCAAGGATAAAGCACAAATGATGTAACAGAGAAGCTTTATAGATGTATCCATGCGAGTTTTGACTCTTGCTATAAACTTTAACGATTTTGGGCGCCTGGACACACTGGTTTTATGGGCCCTTCCCACGTTCAGCAGACGCAAAATAATATAATCTTCTGAAAAAATAAGGCAGAAGATTGATACTTTGCCAAGAATAAGCTAAGGAGTAATTAACTAGGTTTGCAGGCCGATAGATCGCTAAACTTCATTGGGGGACACAGACTAGAAGTCCAATTAAAGGCTTAGGAATTTCTCTGCAAAATGGGATCTGTAGAAAGCGGAAGCAATTAAAGACCCGTACCCTTTTCCACCGGCACTAATTTAACGCGGGCGCCTATACCGCCAGGGAAGGACTTTGGTCTACCACCAATTTGGGCCACAGTTTACGTCATTCAAAAAAGTATCATAATGAAAAGGCCTTGCATTATTCCTAACTTTCAGAGATTCTGAGCCTCAATATTCTCATAAACTGTATTCAGATGTAGCTTTTACCTTTTTAACATACAAACTCGGGGGATGCCCCCTAGTTCTCGATAGTGCCCCCACAAGTAAATGTAGTTATCCCCCAGAAATTATCCCTCTTTTCCAAAAGCTTTACATTAGAACTGATTTAATCGCTTTTAAATAAATCAACCGTGGCTCAAATTGTGACTGTAAGTGATAAATATGAAATATGGGAATGTCTTCTAAGCCATCTTGAAGGATTCTGGTGCAGCAGAATTTTCGGTCCTTACCGCTAATGGCATGCATGATATTGGGGTATTTAAGCCAAAGTATAAAGCACTGGATCAAAATGTTGCAGGGGCATTGCCCCCACACCCTTTTTCTTTCCCGCGTTGCAGCAAGCAGAGATATTATACTACTTGCTACTAGAGCCAATAAATGGTCTTCGCTAAGATTCTGATTCAAAGGTATTTGCTTGTGACATATATGAATTTCCAATTAGAAAATGAGATAGATGTTTTTAAAAGCATCTTTGAAGGGATTTTTCACCAAAAAGTGCTCCCAGTCCTCAAACGTTTTCCTTGATTTTTGAACTAGCACGTTCCCTTTCCAGGGATTTGCCCGCGTAGTAAATGTTTCTTTAAAAAAGGCTATAGCGGACAAATCCTGACTTTCTGTACTTTTAACCTACTTCCTATTTACACTTGTTCCTTTCGCTATAACATCGAATCTTTTTGCTAATAGATAATTATGCCATATTGTTAGAGAATTGTACACTATCTTTAGATGGATTAAGTCAATTTAGAAATAGCTAAAAATTAAATTTGTGAGAACTTCTGTATACCACCCAGATGAGCTTTCAAGGAAGCAATGCCGCCCTGTCCCCCTAGTGTATGTGCCAATCTTTACAGCAAGACGTACGCCTTGATTTTACACGTGACCACCTACCCGTATATATTACGATGTTCGGACCTTTTATTCTGACTGATGATGGCCCAAGAATACATCGAAACGGTTTGTATATGTCAACCAGGACTGTCAATTATGATTGTATATGGAATATAATATGAAATTGTGGAATATATGGAAGTGTCAAAGTTGGATCTAAAGAAAGAAAAATAAACAATGTCTCTCTTTGTCGTCGTACTTATTCTCAGACATAATATTTGCATAAAATGATTAGCAAACGTTAATTTCAAACAAGCGACATTGAATAATTTCTCACGGCACACCTGATGATCTTTCAAGGCACACTAGTGTGCAGCAGCAGAATGGTTGAAAATCACTGCACTAAAAAATAACTGTTGACAAATCATACTAAAGGACGGCGCCAGCCATCACAAACTGGAGGATTCTGGGGTGCCACGCCCAACAATTATGACACAATAGGGTTGCCACACCCATTATAAAATCTTTCTAGAAATCCCTCGCCCGAACCCTAACATTTTCTCGCAGAATTTGGACGAATTAGAAAATTGATCTTGTCAAGAAGTCCCCCTCATTCCCCCATGGCGCCGCCTCTGATCATACCTATCATAAAATATTGACTAAGCTCCCTGGGGACTTATCTATTTTTGCATGGGGGCTTATTCTAATGGAGGGTTTATTTGAGGGGGACTTAAAACATTTTATAATATATGGTGAGATCCATTTGAAACTAATAAACTACTTTTTAATGCCACAAATACAAGCAATAGGGTGTTTTTCAAAGGACATATGATTAGTCGTCAAATAATGGCTGCTTTTTCTTTCGTAACTACAAAACACTGATAGTCCCAAATAGCTATTGTCACATGCATGGTTGTGGGCCTTATTAAAGGAGGGCCAACTTGAGGATTTACGGAGCAAGAATCAATCAACTTTTGTTTGACAAAGTCATGTATGCTAGCAAATAGACATCAACATGGATGTACTGAACCCTGTGAGTTCCATGCATGTACTCTCAAACCTTTCATAGCTGGAACAGTAAAATGTTTTTTTCTTTAAACTCAAAGCATATGTATGTATCTAAATTTAGTACCAAACTGCATTATTTGCATAAAAAATCACTGTTTCAAAGAACAAAACCAACAAACATGAATTTCACATGAGTCATATGAGTGGGGTGAACCAAACTGCTAAACCCCTGAAGGTGACTCACCAAACCCTTGGGGCTCAAAAGCACCAAGGTTGAGGGCCACAGGTCTATTGTAAACAATGGGGAGCAATTATTCAGGTCATTGTTAAAACACTAAAATGTTGTAGTTGTTCATCTTCTACTTGGTACATTGCTCTGCAAAAGTATACTGCCAAAATTTATGTCCCTGTTGAATGCAGCTTCTAATTATTAGTATCATCTCTCCAATTATTCTGCTTAAGAATGTTCTTCTACAACATAAAACACATGTTGGGGACCACAAAAAGATCTGCAAATGAAGGAGATAATAAGCAAGACTAACAAATGACTATCAGCAAAAAATCATTCTTGTATCCTGGAGCCTCTCTCTGAGACAGCTTGAATGGGTTTTAGAGAAAGATCTCAATAACTGAGCATTTCTTTACTTATTTCCATTGCAATACACATTGTAATGTAGTGAATCTAACATTCTTAATGAATTGTACAGACTTCATGCCTGCACAGTTGGTTTTCTATAATTCCTCTCCCTGTAACCCCTCCTCTCTCCCTCCACCCCCCTTCTCGGAATGATCTACCTCTCAGTTTAAAATGTAGCAGCATAAACAGTAAGCGCAACAGGCATACTGGGTGACTGTACCCAAGATTAATGTTGTAGTTAATCAATGTCATAATGGAAGGCAATTGATTAAAAAAATCACACAAGCAAAAATTAGAATAAGATTCATGAATTAAGAATTAATGAAAGCTGATCAACCAGGTTGACTAACAGCATACAGTGATACATTCAAAATACAAAAGTGAAGATTGTTAACCAGTGAACAGATAAAGAAACTGAGATAAAAATAAAAGTTAAAAATAAAAGTTAAAAATAAAAGTCAAAAAGAAATGCAGGTGATTAAATAACAATCACAAAACTATTTCCTTCAACAAAATTCTTTTCTATGCCAAAGTATATAACAAAATACATACATACAACTTCAAGGCTATTGGTAACAAAGTTTTGCAACATTCTAAATGTGGAAATCATTGACTTCTCCATGGCTTTTCCATAGTGCCAACTCCCATTTATACCATTGATCTTGCATGTCAAATATTATCATATAGACACAAAGTCAGAGTTCTCTACACGCATTGAACATCTGGACTCATTCATCTGTATGAGCATGTGAGTGTCACTCACAGGTACTACATGTAACACTTCAAATTTTGCTGGCACTTTAAGCCAAATCTATATCAAGCCATTTACTACATTCCATATTTTCTTCAAGCACAATTCACCAAAGATCTGTGCTCACAGGCACAAACAGGGTATTGTGGCCAGGGGGCAGGGAGGCCCAGGCCCCAAAGTTTTTCAAAATCATTGGACTTTTGGAAATTTTTATACTTCCTCATAAAATTATCAGACTTTTGCTGTTGGTTTTGAATTTTATTGGAAAATCTTTGAACTTGGCCCCTACTCTCAGGTGCCAAGTAAATGGAGGGGGCCTAATAAACAGGGGGGTTCAAAAAAATTCAAAAATCTAATAAATGGGGGGTCAAAATAAATGGGGGGGTTGGAATTTGAGTAACAACTTTACATGATTGTACATGGGCCAGAAAGAGCAAAAACAGGTTGTCATAAAGCTTATGCTAAAATATATACAAACGTACACTATTTTGCCATGAAAATTGGGTGTAAATAGTAACAACAAAAAAGAAATGACAAGTTTGTAAAAACAAATCAATTTCCTTAAAGTTAATAAACTGGGGGTTCTAATAAGGTATGGTGGGTTTGGAAAAAAATCAAAAAATTAATAAGCAGGGGAGAGGGACATTTATTTGGCACCTGAGAGTGCTCAACAGGTACCATGACACCTCTGGGCACAAAATACTTTCAATGAGACCTGTTAAAATTGGCTGCACTGCTTCACCAAATAGAGTAATTGAAACCTACTAATGAATATATTCCCATGTACACAAATGTAAGCAGTCACTATACAAAAGGACTTATGTAATAACTGAAAACGAAGTGTTTGCTTATACACTAACTCATATGAATTGCTACACCTGTACTTCTTGAAGACTCACTTCGCTCTTTTGTGTCAAAATACCAAACAGAGATGGCAAATCTTTCAAGAAAACATGGAAGTACTTCATGAGGAGTTCTATAGTCTGACCAAAATATTATCAATCGTCCAAATATTGGCTCCACGTCATAGTAGCCAGAACCATCTGGCTTGTAAATTCTTAGAGCACCTCCATCTCTAGAGGCAACATAGTTCTTGTTTAGGTATAGTATTGTAGTCAGTTTTCGCCCATCACCACAAGGATTATCAACATGGCGCTTATAGCGTGTTCCATTGCCTGGATAGCATGCCACCATCACACTGGATCTGCTTCTAATGTTACAGTCAAGGAGTCTCCTGTCATTGCTCATAAGTGCAATCAGTTCATCAGTATGTTGAACTGCTAATAATAAATGTTTCATTTGTGGGTGGGATGAACTGTCAATCCAAGTCACAAGATCCCCTCGGATTTTCTTATCAGCTTCCATAGCTAGGCCAGTTATGTGACTGAACTGCCCTGGCTGGAATACTGCAGTATCATAATACAATTGACGCACTTCCCCTAAGACTTGAGAGAGCAGGCCTTCTTCAATAAATTTGTCAATCACTGCAAAATTATGTGTAGCTAGATTAGCTATTACTCCATCACATAAATCATGCAATGATACAAGGTTTGTTCTGTCAATTGGAGTATAATTTAAACATTCCTCAAGAATAGGAGAAGACTGGGCAGCAAATTCTTTATCAGAATCTATATCTGATCTCTGCATTTCCATCTGGGCAGCATTTATTTCTTTCAAATTTTGATTGATGATGCATATTTGCCTGCAGAGTTACCAAGTTACAATTATTGTCATATACTAAATAGAGAATATTCCCCTACTTGCAGATAAAAATTTGACCCCAAAAAGCTACAATTTCTCTCCTCTATGAAATTTGTGGCACAAAAAGCATAACAACAATTAAATCACAACAAAATGTCTACAAAACAGGTAGTTTTCAACCTTTTCTCTTGCATGGACACCCCAAGGAAATATTCAAGTGGCTTAAGGCCCAGACTGGAAAATTTGCTTACTTCATGGACAATGTCGACATTCAAGATTTGATTATGCACATTCTGGGTGAAATCCCAAAAATTTTTGTGCACATAAGATTTCAAAATACTTGTGCATAATCTAAAGTGACTTTTCCCTTCCTCAAATGTGCAGTCAGAAAATCACTAGACTTATTACGCGCATCCAATATTGGAAAGCATGCATGTGCAAAATTGCAGACACAAGCAAAGTTTCCAGCAAGGCTTGAGGACCCCAGACTGGAAACTTTGCTATGCAGCTGCAATATTTAATTTTGTTTTATGTTTAAAAATATACAGGTACAAGATTCAGCTAAAAGAAAAGCTGTTTTACAAACTGCCCTGCAAACAAAAAATGAAAAAATGCTAAAGCAAAAATTATCAAATAATATTTACAGTCTTGCATAAAAAGAGTGTCAACAAAAAACAGTACTAGAAAATTTGCAAGAAATAAATAAGACTGCTTGCTAAAATCAAACTTGAATATTGATTTGATGAAAGAGGACAGAGAATAAGACATCTTTGTCTTCTTGCCCAAGTTATTCCAAAGGTAGGCCAAAGGAGAATAGGGCATCTTTCTTTATATGAAAAACAGTTTTGGACACATGTAGCTCTCATTTTTGGGCCATTGAGGTCAGTTGGAGTTCGCCTTAGGTGCTTTACACTTGTATCTGATAATCTCTGAAACATTTGCATCATGTATATAGATACAGAATCATTTAAGGACTTGAAAACCATCTCTGCTGTTTCAATGTCAATTAGCTCTTTGATGGTAGACCAACCAAATCCTTTAGTAAGTGGCAGTGAAGGTATATCATACCAACTATTGGTGACAATTCTAGGGGCTCTGTTTTGCAATCTTTGTAGTTTATCAAGGGTAGTGGTACCACAACATCCCCATACTGGAATACAATATCTAAAATAAGGCTCAACAAGACTTTTATATGTACTTCATCTCTATTCCTTTCAATACCTTTTCGCAGGCATTGGCAACATGTGGGTTCCAGTTGAGATTTTGGCCAACTTGCACTCCTAGGCATTTGATATTGCCAACTAATTTCAACTCATTATCTCTGATTTGAAAGCTGGGTTTAGTGGAAGTTTCCTGTTTTAGCTTTTGGAGACGTTTGCTTGTACCTATTGACATTCCCTGTGTTTTCAGTACATTCTATGACAGCTTACTACTTTTAAGCCAAATCTTGAGATCTTCAAGACCCTCGTTGATAGCCCTGTTAATATCATCAACAGATCCAGATGAGAAACAAATACTGGTATTGTCAGCATACATAGTAAACTTGCTGTTTTAAGAGCTAAGTGAAGGTCATTAACATATATTAAAAAGAAGTGGTCCAAAACAAGATCCTTGAGGTACTCAATATCCGATACCTTCTAGCTTAGACAAAAAACCATTCACCTTGCAGCATCATTTTCTATTGCTTAAGGGATATCTTGTCCATGCACGAGTCTGCGCACTTTTCAATAATGGACACACAAAACCAAAGTTGAAGTTTTTTGTCCACACATTTGAAGAGGCAAAAAGTCAAACACTTTGGATTATTCACAAAAATTTTGAAACCTCATCGGGGTAAAAAATTCTGGGAATTTACTTTGGATGTGCACCGTGATTTCTTAAAAACTGAATTGTTTCATGTTTCATATCATATTTTAAAATTCCACTACACACCTTCAATTAAAACTACATGTACATATACAAAAAAGAAATTAAAGCGAAACTGAATACCAAATAAAAGAAACGAGGGAAACTAATGGAAAAGAAAGTGTATGAAGGGGAATGTCTTATTGAGGAACCCTCTCAATAGGCAATCTAATCGAGGAGAGAGCACCCCCTTTAGCAGCACTCCAAAAAAATTTTCCAGGTAGTAAATAAACTTTCTAGTCGGATGAGAACTCCTGTTCACATATCGGCACAGGAGATTTAAAAATTACTGTTGACTGTAACCACGCATTAGCATTTGTGTAATTTCAGGCGGAATCCCCGGACTGTAGTGGCATGCCATTATAATCCAGGGGTTCCGTCTGAAGTTACTGCTCCTGCCGGCTGGACCCTAGGGTTCATCGGAAACCTGGTTGAAAATTTCAAGTATCTATACATTTACTATATCATTAACATAAAAACTAAGAATGGGCCTTTATACATTAAAATATAAACCAAAAATACATTAGATATTTAACACTACTAACCTGTGCTGTTTTTTCCAGTCTTCTATTTGATGTACTCTGCTACAGTAGTAGGCCATTTGACAGGATGAACACCGGAAAATAGATTCGCAGCCACATACATTACAAGTATGCAGCTCAAGTCTCTCCATGGCATTAAAACCACGTCTGGCAGCAAAAATCTTGAAAATATATCCTATTTCATTCCAAAGTCAACACATTCTATACTCGTTACATCATAGCACAGCTTCCTCGCCTACGCTGCTAAGAAAACAATTAGTCTGCAGTTGGCCTCGGATTCGTGAACTTCGAAATCATTGGGTCTCGTGACTAAATCACATGACTAACAGTGCAAGTTATGCGGTGTTTATTTCGTCGTTGTTACGCAGTTCAAGTTGTAGATCGTCAGAAGGGTGGATAAAGTGTTAGCTGGTAAAGATGAAACTATTACTTGTTGTTCTTGCAACATATTTCTTGCATTGCTACGCTGAATGGCCAGCAAATCTGAAGACATTTTCCCATGCAATTAAAGGCGCGTATTGCAATCCAAATCAGGAAATCGAGATATTCAAATACTCGAGAGGGCCTGCAGTCATTACAGAGCAATGGTATACAGGAGCCGAATGCTTTGGCCCAAGTACAATCATCAGATATTACATGGATAACAACATCAAACCATACATTGAAATGAACTTGTATCTCGCCCATGGAATTGGTTTCGTTTCCAACGCAAATGAAGTCAATGGAACCTTGAAATCAAAAATGGCGACCTCAGACAAGGAAGATGGCCCTGGATATAAAAGGAAATTCAATGGAGATGATCCTGGGGTTCCATGGGGTACAAAAAGGATTGGTCACACTGCAAAAGGTGGTGGACTTTATAACACAATAAGGTTGCCTTTCCAGAAATCGATTAGAATAACGTTTGAAACGCCTTACGGTGGTTATTACTGGTATATTGTGCGAGGTGCAGAGAATTACCCGATAAAGATCGGGGATTTGGTTTTACCAAAGTCTGCCATGTTGAAGTTGTACAAGATAGAAAAGTACGAAATGCAGCCAAGCGAATATGTTGTTGTTGCATCAACTGCAAATAAGACTGGCCTTCTCTATAAAGTGACTTTAGCTGCTACAAGTTCTGATTTCAACTATCTTGAAGCCTGTTACAGAGCTTTAATCGACGATGCTAGTGATTTCCAGTTTTTATCATCTGGTACAGAAGACTTTTTTCTTTCTGCATTTTACTACAGTGGTGGTTTATTTCACACAGACCATGCTGGTTTAACGTTTCTCCAAAACCCTGGAACAATGAGTGCTTACAAATTTTTTGAAGATGACCCAGTCTTTTTCCAGAAGTCATTCAAGCTGATTTGGCGATGTGGCGAGCCCAAAGATAATGATTGTTACCAACCAGGAGGTGGTTGCTACATCAAGGGTAACAATCAATACTGTAAAACTAAGGACGGAATGCAAGTGCATAAAATACCCCATGGTGTGCAACTGGCAAAAACAACAATGCGTTCATATGTTTGGACATATGAATGGTGATCATAGTCAAACGAAAATATCATCTGTTAAGTTGCTAGTTCCAAGTTTTGTCTATGTGAACCAAAAGTACAATGGCTTTCTTGCAATTCAGAATTGCAATCTAATATTGAAATTACTCTATATGTAACAATAGTTAAACATTTGATTTTATGTCAGTGTATCTATTTTGCACATTTTAGGCAAATTACATTTATTATAAAGTAAAGTGTTGCATTTTCATTTGCAGTTTAATTTAGATTTAAATGTTTACATCAGTATGTAGTGATAATCCATTGCTATTATTTCACATGTTGTTCATTTTAATATGAAAATGTGGTTAATGGTGTCATCATGGTTGGAGTAAATTCAGGGTCAGATTAAGGTTTGGATTGAGGGGATGTAGGGCTCTCTTCCTAAGTTTTCACAGACCCTCTTTTGCAGGCCAAAATCTACCTTTGCATGGTAGTTTGTCATGCATAGATCATATTTGTGGGGAACATTTTACTGCCATTTCCCCAAAACAAAACATAAAATGATTGCTAATTGAGGCTGAAGTACAGAATAAGGTAGGGTAGCATTCTCTACCCTGACTGAAATAGCTTAATTAAAGGAATATGTGGTTAGAATGCTATTGCAATGAATGCAGGCATGGAATTACTACTTTTGAGAGTAGATGTGTATTCAACAACAAAAGGCACAAAAAAAATTATTAATGGGGGTTTCAATAGAAATAATATTTTGCTCATATAGAAGCAGAAAAAATATTACAGGACTTTTTCTGATTTTCTGACTATCAAGTTTAGTGGCTACTTTAACCAGATATGGTCAATAGAGATACAATAAGAGTCACACCATTATTCCTACTTAGGAGAATTCATAATGTTCTAATAGCATGGACCTATCTAGGAACCTATCACAGTTGAAATCATGGCATTAAACATTTGTCTATCATATCAAATATTGTATATCACATATTCTTATGATGCTAAATTGGCAGCTGGTGCTGCATTGTTTGAAAGTGTAAGAATTTAGTTGCCTTGATAATGGACATCATTGTCACTGTTATTATTAATATGAAGAGAAATTATCTGAATTAGTTAGCAATGTATCTACATAAGTCATCTACAGAAGCACAATCTCTTTGAAAAATATTGCATTGTTGTATAAATTGGTTGAATTTGTTAAGCTATCATCTTCATACAAAATAAATAATAGATAAAAGAAGCAGAAATGAAAGGAAATAACCAAATGACTTGTTGAGATGAAATTTTTATGAAATTTAAAAGGATAATTCAGTAAAAATATTACACTTTTCTATGATAATTTACTACAGTGGAAGATCATTAGGAATTACAACAACTTGTGAGTGAAAGTAGAATCTATTTTCTAACAATCTGAGGCAGGAGAGTAGCCAAGGGAGGGCTAACTATAGTCCCCTCCTTGAAGGGGGCTAAACCTGTCAAAAGACAACTATTTCCTGAGGCATAGTAGCAGTTAAGATGTATTCCAACACCCACTTGAAAATCAAATGATAATGCTAACCAGGGGCCTTCTGACCAGGCAGGAAATTGGGAAAGTTACCTTTGGGTCCTATTTAAAGTGACTTAACTGTTTTACTGACTAGACTTATAAATGGGTCCCTGCTAACCTCCCACAATTAATGGCCCTCATCCATCAGATTTTCCTGGTCCTGCTTTTGGAGCCACAATACCCCTTATGCTGACATGTCCTAGTCTCCATGCCTGCATAGTCAGCCTCCTGCTGGAACAGTTCTTGTGCCAACTTTGGCTGACCAGAGTTATAAATGAGATAATGCATAACAGGTTTTGTATGGAATGCATGAACAGATGCAGATCAAATAATATAGCACTAAATGAGCCCTCGAACAATAATGTATTAACTATGAAAAGTATGGCTTGTAATTACTAGCTTGCTAAATATTTACATAATTCAATTCATGTGCTAATTTGATTGCTCCACCATTCAAAAACTCACACAAACGGCCAATTTACAGACGTTGAGACACTTTGCTAAATTTTACCGAATCTGCCTTTTTGGCAAGGGTTACTTTACGGAATATGCTCTTCTCCATCTCCATTATCTGCAAAGGGATGCATGACAAAGATAAAATGTATCCAATACGTTGTTGCTGTTCTAATGGCAAATAATTTCGATATGATAGAATTCAGAGGCCGCGCCAGGAATCGGAAATGGGGGTAGTAGCAGGCACTAAGGGGGTGGCAGTTCCCTCTCCATAAATTAAGACATACATACATACATACATATATATATATATATATATATATATATATATATATATATATATATATATCCTTCCAAAATTTCTCAAGCCAATTAGATCAGAGATCAGACACAAAAAAACGACAATAATTTTCAGTTTGCAAAACATGTGTCGGATATTGCTTTATCCATCTTCAGTTGCTATATTAAATTTTTAAATAGAACACACTAATAAACGTTGCAAAATCAATAGGAGGTGTAACGAAAAATAATAATTCGAATAATCAAGAGAACGAAAATCGTTGAAAGGGCTAGAACAGTGCTTCTCAACCTTTTTGATCTAACCGCCCCCAATTCAACGAATTTGTTTAAAACGCCCCCCTCCTCTCGAAATATACTTTCTTTCATCAGTTTCATAAGTAAATATATTATATCATACCTTCTCAAAACGCCCCCCTAAATTCTCAAAACGCCCCCGTTGAGAATCACCGGGCTAGAATGATAAGGAGAAATTGTAATGCTGGACCTTTTTTTTAAGTTGGGCCCATCCCACAAAGTACCTAAAGCCTCTTTAACTTTAAGTTGATGGTACGTTAAAGATGTAAAATTAAAGAGGATTTACATATTTTATGGGAGTGGCCCAACTTAAAAAAAGGTCCAGCATTACAATTTCTCCTTATCATTCTAGCCCGGTGATTCTCAACGGGGGCGATATCGCCCCCAAAGGGGCGTTTTGAGAATTTAGGGGGGCGTTTTGAGAAGGTATGATATAATATATTTACTTATGAAACTGATGAAAGAAAGTATATTTCGAGAGGAGGAGGGCGTTTTAAAAAAATTCGTTGAATTGGGGGGCGGTTAGATCAAAAAGGTTGAGAAGCACTGTTCTAGCCCTTTCAACGATTTTCGTTCTCTTGATTATTCGAATTATTATTTTTCGTTACACCTTCTATTGATTTTGCAACGTTTATTAGTGTGTTCTATTTAAAAATTTAATATAGCAACTGAAGATGGATAAAGCAATATCCGAAACATGTTTTGCAAACTGAAAATTATTGTCGTCATTTTGCTTCTGATCTCTGATTATATATATATATATATATATATATATATATATATATATATATATATATATATATATATATATATATATATATATATATATATATATATATATATATATATATATATATATATATATATATATATATATATATATATATATATATATATATATACAGTACTAAATGAAAACGGCAAACTAAACTACCATTTCATCCCTACAAGCCTGTTTCGTGGTTGCCCACTCATCAGGGGGTCATCGTGGGCAACCACGAAACAGGCTTGTAGGGACGAAATGGTAGTTTAGTTTGCCGTTTTCATTTAGTACTGTATACAGCTCTACCACCCAGGTACTGAGCACTGTATTGCGGAATTCATCGCTACGCTATTATATATATATATATATATATATATATATATATATATATATATATATATATATATATATATATATATATATATATATATATATATATCTTCCAAAATTTCTTCCTTTAATCTAATTTTGCGCCTGATCTCTTATATATATTTATACTTCACATATCTAAGGAGGGTCACCCTTCAGCTATTAAGCTGATTTACAAGGGGGCCCTCCGAATATGCGAGTTCTCAGACTATGTTCTATTATCCTAATACTAATTTTTTTATCTCCCTTGCTACCGCTAAAGCAGTTATAAGTGAGTTTGCATCTAATTTTTTTGCTTCTTGGATTACCGGAGGCGAAGATATTGCTCAAAACGAGAGGGTGGTTCTTTCGGCAAATTTTGTAACTGACGGTTAAAATATAGCATTGTTTTTATATTTTGATGTATACTTAGCCAAACACGCCATTTGTTGCAGAACTATTGGCGTAGAAAAAAGTGGTAATGGGTTATACTGTATAAACAGTTAACGCAAGGCAGAATCGCAGGAAGCTCACCAACCTTAGGTTTGACGTACTGACATATAAGCATGCGGAACTCAGCACGTCGCTCTCAAAATAAACAAAGAAAAAATTTGTGAAATGTAGCTAATCTTGAGTCATTTCGATTGTACCGATCGAGTTTTAACAAAGCAGAAGATCAAAACAAAAACCGTTGCTTCGATGAGTTTAGGATAAGCGGACGCGTCAATGGGTCAACAAGACCCTATACATGCAACAGTAGCATATTGTAAACTAGCGGCTTCGGCCCAGGCTCCCACTTAATCCTGCCCCGACACTTGCGGAAAGAGCGCATACATATTTTCAAAAACAATGTTTTGAAGAGCCACTGATGTGTGTTAAAATGTGCAGATTTTGTATTCTGCCAATTTCACTTTCCACCCCGTAAATCGAATTGAACAACTTGAAAAGTACTATCTAAACACGGCTCTACATTGCCAGCAACTGGCCCCTGCAAGGGTGGTGTGTCGTCATCATAGCCCAAAAATAGATTTATATGTTGAAGAAACAAATATTACATATGAAACAGCTGTACATGGTTCATTATATTTGAATAAAAATGGAATAAAACATCAACAATAACACCAATATTTACAAAGTCAAAAATAGTAATTTGAGAGCTAAGGCTCAGAGCAAAAAAATTGGCCAAAAGCTTACCTGATTATGTTCTTTTTCCATCCGCTCAATTTCCTCCTTATGCTTCAGACTTAAAGCTTCCTGTTCTTTTTCATGACAACTCATCAACTTAAAACAGTACATAAATCAGACCATAAATCCATCTTGAATAACAATGCAATGTAGTTTACGCAACTCACTAATGATCCCTCGTCAAGGGGATCACCAATGAGTAGTTAAGTGCCAAAACAATGTCGCTTGCAAAGGCGCATTCAGAAAAAAGTGACCACCCGCGATCAACCATGACTAACAGACTAAATGAATTACAAGTTGATATTTGTTACAATCTCCTAAAGTTTCATAGATCTAGTGGGGCCACTGCCATAGGAAACTACCTACTTCCAGTTAACAAACGAAAAACACGTCAGTTTTCCCATAAAAAGGAATTCTGAGTACCTTAGGGAATGGTCAATATCAATGTCCGCGACTGGGACGGGTTGCAAAATGATAATTCTCTTGGAAATGTTGCAGCCCGTCCAGATTTCCTTTTAAATTCCCTTTTAATTTAAAATTTGTGAAAAGAATGTTGCCGCTTTTTCGTGCTGTGGTAAATTTTCAGACATCATCAAAAATTTCAAAACCTTAAAATAGATCAACTTTGTAGTTTGCATTTAATAGTTTTTAGTCTATATGCTACCTTCTACTATACCACAATGCACTTCTAAGCTTTTATGAAAAATACGACGTCTTATGAATTATTTTTCTTCTGGTTTCCAGATCCCGACCATTTTGATCTAAAGAATGTTCATGTCCCATTGAAATTCCTTCTTTCCTGGCCATGGACTAGAAGAATGACCAGTTGTTTATACAAACCTGACATAGCCATTAAATACTTTAATTGAAGTTAAAGTATACTCAGCATACTTTTTGCCTCTCCAAAATAAAACGACTCATGTTTTGTTTATCTCTTTCTCGCTGTAACCTAAATAGAAAAGGAACAGTGAGTGGAAAATAAGAACGCAAGGGTTGCCAAACATATAACCAAAGCAATCACTGTATCAAAAAATATGATTTCTACAGCATAAAAATTGGAACACCAAGAAGGTCAATCTATTTGCGAAAATCAATAAGATGTCTACTCAGTAACTAGTGTGTACCTTTCTTTTTCTTCTTTGCGTTTAATAGAACGATCAGCATTTAAAGCTCTTGCATCATCAACTGATTGTTTTGCTTGATTTCTCTTCAATACGGTCAACTCCCTGTGAACGGACGCCAATTGATTGGTCAATTAATTCAACTGAAATGAGGGAAATTCTATGAGGTGATTTACTCATTTTCTCTTATTTGAAAATTATTATTAGCATGGGTTTACACTCTAAAATGCTTGAAATGTACCATTCAATGCCACTCAGTAAAACATTGTCCACATTACACAAACGAATCTAGGTTTTCCACACTGAAGAAAGCACATTTACGGTGTTGAAAGAAACCTGGGGCGAACCTTGGTCAAGAGAATCTCCGACGAACATACAATAGGCATGTTATTTTGAATCCCAGGTTACAATTTCTATTAAGTATGGCGGAGAATAACGTGCACAGTATCGAAACTTAGAGTTCATTAAGCTTTCTAAAATTCAGAGTTATGACATTACCTGCGATTATGAAGTTAAAAGTGAACAGAAGAAATGCACGTTTGAAGAGAAATTAGAATGTCAGAATGCCGCCGTTGATACTAATAGGTAATCATTCATACAAAAGCACATTTTACAATAGGAAAAGCACTCAAAATGAAGTTCAAATTACTAAGGCCGCCATCATGCATACCTAAAGTGTGAAACTAACCTGAGTTCACCCAAGAATTTTATGCCTTTTTGGGTCAAGTAAATAGAATTGATGCAAATATTAGGAAATTTTCAATTAGGAAAATGCATATTACGTCGTCTAACTAAGAAACTACACCAAGCCACCTATCACGTTTCTCTTTCAACAATTTTTCCTCATTCTGATGGCAATTATTCAGCAAACACTTCAAATGCTCTAGCTGCTCTGCTATTTGATAAAGCCGAAGACCAACTCTTTCATGGATATGATTTGCTGCCAATTCCGTATCCTCTTTATTCATTTGTGCATTACTGACTTCCACCTAAAAGAAAATAAAGATAATGCTAAGAACATATTTATGCATGAGGGGTCTGATGATTTCTTCTATGGATCCACTAACCACGCAAAGAGCGGTTTGGCATCAAATAACCAAGTAGTAGGACATATTCCCCCTTTCACCTATTTCAAAATACACTCATCATGAGGCCCTCATGGCGATTATCATACCCTAAAGGATGTCAGATTGAAAAGCAATTCCACCACGCAACTAACATGCCTCCATTCCCTCTTTCATATAGTCTTTATTGTACAATAAAAAATAATATTGAAAGGCCACAAGGAACATTTATCAAACAATCTTAAAAGTAGAACTAGGGAGGTTGATGAAGTTATTGAATGTTCCACAAATATCAAAAGCAAACATTGCAACTGGTGATGAGCTTTACCATCCATCTCTAAAAGTTACCTAAATGATTCCTCAAAACATCTTCAACCTCTTATTTCTGCAAATCCTTTATCTAAAAAATTACGTCAATAATAACACCACAAACAATTCCAAATGTACCCATGAACATGGATAAAGTGGTTGCAATTTGATTATAGGCAGTTCACCTTTTCGTTCATGCGTTGCTCTAAGTATTGTATTCTTTGGTTATATTTTCCAACAAGATCATCAGGCTCTTCTTGCCTAAAAGAAACAAATCATTTTGTCCCGTTCAGTCTCAATATTTTTCAAACTTTGGTAATTCCATAAGACATACTATATAAATCTGCATTCTACATTAATACTTATTTATGTAGATTATAATCACAGTATCTGATATGATCTAATAAATACATCAAAAAATGCTAAAATTAGTCACCCTTTGCATGAAACAAGCCACGTTGGGTGTATTTCCTTCAAAATGCATTCGATATAACTTATTCCTGGCAACTACTATTAAGCTTTGAACAATATTCAACACATTTACATTCAAAAGGGGCATTGCAAATGAATTTGTGAGAGTCCAGACAAAAGTAACCGCTCCACAGCTCTGAGCCGAAGGAATGGTTTTTAAGCTTATGTCAACTTTAAGGAAGGCCTAGCAATTTTATGAAAAGATCTGACTTGGTGCAAATTTGACAACATAGGAAGCTTTATCTCAGGGGAAGCTCTCTTTAGTGATGAAGGCAATACGAAAAGAATTGACTGCCGGAGGATGGTTTGACTTTTTTTGAACTCTGGAATTTGTACCTAAAGTTTGAAACAAAAAGCTATAGCCAATACTATGGAAAGTAATTTCAACAAAATCATGAATTTACTACTGTTTCTAAAAACATTTAAATTAATGAATACAATAATGAGAATCATATGAAAATAAAGAAAACACGAAAGTGAAAGCAGCTTTTGCAATAATGAAGAAAAATTCCTGGTCCTATATATAAGGAATAATTTAAAGTTTGGAGAGATGCAGAAATCAAAACCTGGCAGCTTACAGAAGAATTCAATAAAATCTCTTTAAAACTTACCTCGTGCCAGTTGAGCGTTTCAAAATTTTGTCGAGGAGACGCTCTTCTGAAATTTTGGTTTTTTCATATGAAGATCTTATTTTCTCTATTTTTGATTGATGCAATTTTTGCAATTGTGTTCGCTCCTTCAAGCAAGATTGTAAAGATCGGTAAAAATGGCGTTAATTTACAGCATGTCCTGAGAGTATTGGTAGGAAGGAAGAGACAGATGGAAATGAGCTTCTACTAAAAGATAAATATTTATATCTAATATTTTGCATTAACAAGACCTTAAAAGCTACCTGAAGCTTGAAAAAAGCTATGAAATAGGCAAATAATCACCTTGTCGTGCTTTTTCTCCAGCATATCAACATCTTTCTGATGCTTTTTGACAAGCTTAACATATTGCTAAAAGAGAATATAGAACCATGCCATCAACTGCATCAAAACATACTGCAAAATTATGGCAGCATGAACTTCCATATTACACGTTTTCCTGTAAGGAAAACAAATTGTGCAAAACATGACATTTACAGCCTTCGAAAAGAAACTTAATTCGCTATTAGATCATGTACTGTTATAACTTGAATGAGAAGATGAAAACAAGTCATTGAATCTGCAGCATTAATAATAATTATACTTGGGTACTGTGGAATGATCTTGTCATTGCATTCTCCATCATACAGAAAAAAAGAACAGAAAGAAGGAAATTCAACAAAAGCTCAAGCAGTTGATGTCTTACTTGCATGCAGTGGCGTATCAGAGGGGTAAAACCGACAAGTATTATCATTGTAGTAGAGGGGTAACGCTGCATAACACTGTTTTGCTTCCTAAATGTGGGGTTTCCACCACTGTGGTACTACTAAACTAAAAGGTAACCCAGGTGCTACACACTATGCTCCTCAAAATAATTGGTTTTCAAATTTTTATTTCTGCAATCTACTTCATGGTAAAAAGTTTTTTTTGAATCATACAATCTCGCTATGGTTGGCTTTTAATAAGTAAAGGAGTCTAGCTTTCTTCAACGAGTGAAGGTCATTTACATTAAAGTTGTGGCCAAAAATAGTCACAATCGGGACAGTGATTTGAAAGTTTTTCCGATTTATGCAATACCTTGATTATATTGGCCTATATTTGGTGTTCTGGCGAATTTACAACTAGGCCCGTTGCTAGGTGTGGCACGGCGCCGTTACAATCGAAATAGGGCTATGCATTAAGTCATGGCCGATCAATCATCAGTCCGCAGAAGGCAAAATATTTCGGCAAAGTCTGATAAAGACATTACAAACGCGAACTGTATGGAATTGCTTATAAGTTTTTAAAGAAAGCAAAGTTGTGAAACGCTGTTTTTGTTTAAATACTTTTATGTTATACTCCCCATAGCTCTACATCATGGACTTGTACATAACATATTCTACTGTTTTGTTGCAAGACATGGTGTCTACAATTGCTTATCTTGAATTCCTCTCTGAGCTCCACAATATCGCCATCTTCTCCTAAGTTTATAACATTAAATGAAAAATATATTCAGCAAAGAAGATCCGGATTCACCTTATCACGTTTCAACTCTTCGAATGAGACTGATTCTTCAATCTTTTCCTCACCTAAAACAATGAAAAACAACCTCTAGTACATACAATGATGCCTAGCGAGCAGTGGCATACCGTCGACAGGAAGGTGTTGGGTTAGGGATTGACCGACAGGCAACAGAACTTGCCAGACTTACCGACAAACAAAGACTATCGTGCCAGCTACTATAGACTCGCTAAAGAACTACCGACGGCTTCAGCAAAAAGTGGGGAGTGACTCCCTCCCCTAACACCTTCTTTGGCACAATCCTGTGTAGTAAGCCATTAATTTTAAAATAAAAGTGCCTCTGAAGTTACAGTAGCTTTTATAAGATAAGTTGTAGCATGTTTCGACATGGTCCACCTGCAACAAGGGAGCATCTAAGGTCTTAGAATACAAAACAAGACTTTCCCTTCCCTTACTTTGAAATCTTCATCGCAACGCATCTGATGCTGCTCATTCCGACAAATTCATGAAAACAATAACTCTCAAGTAACAAAAGAAATTTTGCTTACAATCAACCTCGTCCAGAGATTGCTGGCTTTCTTCTGACTCCAGCAATTTCATATCAATGGAAAGCAATGACGTCACAGATGGTCTAGGAGCAGCCTCTCGCGTTTTATCGGAATCCTGGAATTCAAATTACTGTTGCAAAATGGCCATTCAATGCCAAACGAAGTGAAATATTCAAGAAAGAAGTTGTCCCGCCTCTCTACACTTACGTCAATGTAAGTTTCATCAGAAAACAGCGAAAAAGCTGCAACAAAACTATGCTAGGGATATGATAAGTATGAATACAAACAGAATAATAAGTATATTTTGACAATTGTAGCTTTTGACAATAATCTCTACCCAAATGCTGCTTTTTGTAGACACAATAATATGATGCTTCATATCATGGTTTAATGTCTAACAAAACAAAGGGGAAAATGTAAAACGAGGCTAACTCATAGCTTTCAATTTCAGAAAGTTACGGCGGGCCTAAATGAGCCGTTCAAATCGGCCCCTCAAGTTTTTGCCGCTGATCGCCAGGTTCGCGGCAACTATTCTGATTTCATATGTGCGCAACAGTTACATGAGTTGATGGCCTAGAATGGATGCAGTTCAATCTGCTAAAGCTTGCATCAGCAGGCTCGGAAAATTCTCCAGTTGTTGCTACAAATTATTGCAATAATCACTCGAAAACAGCAAATTTAAAACTAAATATATAAAGAAAGCTGGTCCAGGCATCTTGACCAAACTTTCAGATGACATATTTCATAATATGGTCTAGATGTCGGCACAGTGGAGCTATCTGGGGAGTATTGTCCTATATGAATTTAGCAGCCATATATGAAGTAGGTATTAACTTGAAGCTTTTTTGTTATCAAAATGATATTTCTTTATCGTACGGTTATTTGGTAATTTTTTCCCGAATTTCCGTCGAATCACTGAACTTTAGAGAACAGAATCATCCCTCTTTCTTATTATGGTAATGCAACAGACCCTATTGCTTAGGGAAATGAAATACTTTCAACTTTGCCGAAGGTTTATATTTCGCTGCTTTTTCATAAACCCAAAGAAGCTAATCTTTCGGTCCTTGCCAACGAAAATTCCCACCTGGTCTCTTAATGAAACTTTTAAACCTAACAGGCAACATGTCATTCTTCGCTTGTTTGGTGTCCAATCTTGTGGGTAGTATTGCCTGTTCACTATATTTTAGTTTTTATTAGTGGAACATTCAGGCCTATTTTCCCCACAGCTAGCGACGAATTTGAGCACAAATTGACACAGCTAGCAACGAGTTTGAGCTCTATGATGCCTACCATGACTGGACCAATCAATGAGCTCATACAGAAATGAAGATTATCTGTAGAAAAACCATGGAGATGTTAAGAATGTCAACAAACAGCAAGCCTTTTACATTTTCACACTATTTATTCTGCGCAACTGTAGTGTTCATTCGTTTCACGCTGCAACCTACCATGCATCGTTTTCATTTTACATTTTTCCCTTGCAGATAATAAGAGAAAATGCATTTAAATACCTCCTCCATGTCTGCAATATCAAGCACCTGCATTTGTTTCCTTCTTTTGTCTGCCTGAGACTCATATTTCAAAGGCTCAAACAATCGATCGGCGAAATCTGAAATACAAGAAAGTGACTATGGGCATTAATTATATCCAAGAAACATATTTTCAAAACGAATGTCATTCACAAAAAAGGGAGATTCTAAAAGCAAAAAGCATAGCTAGTAAAATTATTCAAAACAAAATCAGTTTATGAACTCTTCAAGCAAATAAAATTCAACAAAAAGTGGATACTTCACCTGCAAATTTTTCAGGCACGTACGTTCTTAATGTAATATGAACAAATAGAGTTGACAGTGGACAATGTTGACCAGACTCGGTTCTTAGAGGAATATGGCGATAACCTGCAAAACCGCATTGGATAAATAAAAGCTGATAAGATGATAAACGATGAATCACAAGTGAAAATACTAGAAATTAATTATTTATCCAGGCATTAAACTAATCACAGAGGCACCAGATCACTCTATGGCAAAGTGGGTAGAAATTTGGAAGAAGGCAGTTGCAACGTCTAAAGAACACAAAAGTATTATGCGTCATAAAAACAATATTCTCACAACATTAAAACGAACCCGCCCGCACAAAACGTTATATTTACAAATAGTGATAAAAATTAAATCCAATGAGTGCATTCGCTTTAAATCTCATCTTCATTGTCCAATCAAATTCAATTCCTTGGTTTTCGAGGCTCCTTAAGATTAGCATTCTCAAAGCAAAAACTTCAAGTAGCATGACCGCTGATTGAATTCTCGAAAAAATTTTCCTTGGTGTCGAAATTGATTGCGAACAACCACTCGGAATTCAACAAGATATCTGGGCGAGAGAGTAGTTACGACTTGACGGAAGATTTTCAAAGCCATCATATATGAAAAGCTCTTATTAGCACCGTATGCACTTTACCTGCAGACTACAACTTCTACTTTTCTTGACCAGAATGAAATGTATTTATCAATCATGAAAACCCAACGCAGCTTGTCAGATAGGCCATATAATTTAAATCGATTTACGTTTAAAAGGGATCCTTCCCAGTAGCTCAATGAAGGAAATCAGGTTGAAAAAATCATAAACCATATCTCGCCAGTAAGCAACCTGGAGAGCGAAACACCTCGTAATAAAAAGCTTTGCTTACTATGTTAGTCATTGTCTTCATGTATTTAAAAATTTAGCTCTCAGGTGGATTTCCATTATTGAAATAAAATTCAAACATCGCTGATGATGCAAAAGGTAGTAAATGATTTTCTACAGCGTTTGCCTTAGAATTTCTGAAAAAGCCAGTATTGGGCAAATTAAGTATCAAAAAGCTACGAATATAAAAGGAGAAAAAAATAATGTGAAGAAGAGTGCAAGACCACTAGAAAAACTTTATAGGATTATTTGTTCAGAAAAAGCCAAACAAATACCAACACTAAAACCAAAGCTGTTGGAGCCAAAAAGTATTGACAAAGGAGAACTTTTTCAATATTTGACTTATTAATTGCCACAGCTACCAACCTGCCTCAAGCGAAAGGGTACAGCGGACTCATAAATCTAAATACCTGGGAAGAGTAGGAATTCAAAGTATTGGCAAAAAAATTTACAAAACATGCTTGGGATACCTGGTTGAATTCCCTCCAAGGGCAAGACTCGTTGACCGACGACTTTATCATTTTCATCATAAACAGCTAATCGAAGAAGTGCCAATTCTGGGAGAATAACCTATGCAAAATCAATACGAGAACATAAGACAAGCTACCACATTGCTAACATGAGATTCTTGGTGGAGTACTAAAGCTGCGTTTCCAAATGACAGGTTTCATTTGCAACCGTAACGCTTTGGATACGGATTGGCCTTGTGTTTCCACGGGACTGCCAGAAACGGCTCCATTTGGAACTGCTCACCGTACCTGAAAACGGGTGGAGCGGTTGCAAATGGATACGGATAGGAAAATTCTTTGTCGTTTTAGTATACCTGTAGAAACTTCCTTTAGTTTTTGGCACATCTGGAAGACAGTTGTCTCATTCGCAGTTTTGCCAGTATCACTTCCAAAGGGAACCAGTCCCGTGGAAACGCAAGATCTATTCGTACGCAATAGTTTCAGTTCCCAATGGAATCATACTGTGGAAAAGTAGACTAAAACACTGATAATTTGCTTTTCGGAGTGTCTTTTGTCAAAGACTAATAACAGCATGCTACAGGGAAAATATACAGTATTGATTAAAGAGCGCGCTAAGTTGACTCATCAAGCTACAGATTAAAGCTAAGTTGACTCATCAAGCTACAGATTAAAGCTAAGTTGACTCATCGAGCTACAGATTAAAGCTAAGTTGACTCATCAAGCTACAGATTAAAGCTAAGTTGACTCATCGAGCTACAGAAAAATTCAAAATAGTTAGAAAACTGTAATAAATTGTCAGTTAAGGCCTAGGCCACAATGCAAATGTGACAAAATATTTCCATAACCTTAAGAGAGTGGCGATTTTTCGGTAGTAAAACATAGCATTAGGCTTCAACTTATACGTTTTTGTTTAAATTAAAATATGGTACTAAACTAGGCCACTGAGAGTTAATCGTAGATTTTTAATGAAACTGTAATGTTCGAGAGCTCTGTAAGAAAGCTTTTGAAGAATCAACCAAAACCTACTTTAATTTCTGCTGATTGCACTGCGACAACAAAAAGGAAATTTTGCACTCTTCAACGACAGGAAATAAACCGGTTTTTCAGGCTATTTGATCATAATGCAACCAAAATAAAAAGCATTGTAAACTTATACATCACAAAAATAAAATGAAAAATCAACTTGAAGAGGAAATTTCAGCTGCAGCTTTCAAAAAGATGCTAAGGAAAATAATTACTTTGTTAAAAGAGAAAATCTCATCATTGAAAATTGTATTCATAAAAGTATTATGTGCCAGCTTTGTTTTGTTTTTCCTTTTCGTATCTGCGGGCAATCCAAATAATTCAACCATAACGTATGTCTGACATTTCTTGTCTGTTAAAAACTGTCCAGATATTACCTTAAAGAAACAAAAATTTGATGATACAAGGATGATCAACGATAAAAATCATAGTTAAGACATCATCACCATCATCACCATCACCATCATCACCATAATCATGATCATCATTATCTTAATCATCATCATAATCATCATAATCGCCATCAACATCATCATCATCATAATCATCATCACCATCATCATAATCATCATCATTACCATCATAATGATCATCATCATCATAGTCGCCATCATCATCATAATCATCATCATCATCATCATCATCAACATTGCCGTCATCATCATAACTATCATCATCACCATCGTCGTCACTGTTATCTCATTCCGTCAAAATACCGCTGTTTTGAATAAAAAAATACAATAATGAATAGTGAAAATCACTATGAGCCACCTTGACAATGATTGTTGCAGGAACAATGCCGTCAATTGGGGATTCTGTAAATGGATCGAATGCCTTCTCTGATCTTCTGATTATTTCAGGTTTCAACAGATAGCTAGAATGAACATAAAGAAAATGTCATTAGAAGAAGATATAAAATAAAAATACTTCGATATGAGGAATGCAAAGACATGAATACGAAATAAGCTAGGAGTGAGTCGTACCCAAGTTGTTTGTTGGCTTCAAATTTAGCATGATTTAGTTGAAAGGGAACATCTATGAAAGAAAATTACACATTTGATGCATGCCTCACAGTGACATAAAATGATATCACGTCAAATAATAAAGTTCTGTCACATCAATGGTTGATTTCTGAGAACACATGATATCACTGAACAACTAAGGAGGTAATTTAGCAGCTGATGGAAAACGAATGGACTAGCCAAATCATCAAACAAAAGAAAGAGACAATAGCTGCAACGACAAAACTTAATAAAGCACACAAAAATACGAAAAGTTGAATGAAGAGATCCATAAATACACACCGCATGTCTGAAGATTCAAAGACACCAACTGGCAACCAACATTCCAAAAAGCCTGAAAAATCACATAATTTCTTAAGATCAAAAATTTGCTACAAGTCTTTTAACCTTATGAAAGGGGGAATCATGAGTTTCTTTCTTGTAGATAAACATACATCATAACTAATTACTGTATATCTTCGAATATAAGTTGAGGTTTTTTTATCAAAAATGAAATCTTATTTCTTTATCTCGACTTATATTCGAGTCCACCAATATTCAGTTTTCGATATTCGAAACTACCATTTATATTCGGTTTTGTGTATCCGGGAGCTACTCAGCGTGTTCAGATGATATGTCAAACGACGAACAGAGAAGGCAACTATTCGAAGAATCAGACCATGAAGATTTGTATGGTTTTGAGTGACATTGGACAGTGTTTTTTTAATAAAAAAAGATTGTTTGGCAATTATTCTTTCTTCTACTTTACTTCTTTCTTACATAATTTTTCTGCTCGACTTATATTCGACGTCGACCTATATTCGAAGATATACGGTAATCATTTTCTTAATTAATCACTTATCGACCATAGATAACATCTTTTTCAAGTCGTGCATCACGATAGCCAAGCCAAGAAATTGTAATTCATTTAACCTTTATTTGATGAAAACCTAATAATGGTACCTGGGGATTGTAATTCGTTGATTCCACTCGTGTTCCTTTTGGATATATTCTACTAAATTGGCGATTATTATACCTGTTACAATGAAGAGAAATATCAATTCAAGCCTGAATAACTAATGAAAAAAGCGAAACGTAAACATTGTGTATAATCAAATATTGACAAGGAATAGATGAAATCAGGGGTATCGTCCTTAAACTGTAATAAGGTGGGTTGTGTTAATGGAAATACATGGACAATGTCTTCTACTACGTCCATTTTTGCATTTATCATATTGATATGATTGTCACTGCTGTGCACGTGAAAGTAATAAGCGGAGAACAAAACCAGCAAAAGGTTGCAATACTCTTCTACAAATAAGAGTGGTCTTTCCCTTCTCCGTCTTCGGTAGATTCATTGCATTTTCCATATTGGGGGGCTGAGCCCCAAAAAACTATCATGATTTTAACAACGGGAACTGAGCCTCCCCTACTCCCCATCTGCGCCAGCCTTGGATGGATTACGCCACCCATGAACGACTTCAATTTTGGAAGTGTTCTAAACCATCGATAAGAGCATTTAGATTGATGAGAATCTCTGTAGGAAAACAATAATACAGAAATCATGGTAAACAGTACTTTGTAAACTCAACGGGACCAGCCTTGACAAGTTGAATTGCAGAACATTCGTTAAATGACGATATCTTGAATGATCTGTTCTTTTCTGTTTAAGAGCAAAAAGAACAACCCATTAAAAAACTAATAAATCTTTCATTCTTATTGCTATACTTTCTTCAGAAACGCAAAAATCATAAATAAAAAGCTACCAAAATAACTCACTATAATGTATATTGACGACAATATGCGTTGCCTGTGTTAAAGTCATGGACTGAAGAACCGGGAGCTACGGGGGCACTTGCCTCCCACATTTTCACAAACTTGTATGTAAAGTGCCCTTTTTCAGCTTACATAGTGCCCTCTTTTGCATGACAGTTTGTCCCTGAATGCATGTGCCTCCCCCCCATTCTTGAATACTTCCAACGTCCCTGGTTACAGTGGTCACCAACATTATTATCAGAGTAAAGACTACATGAGATACTACTTCTCCAAAGTACAATATTGGAGTATGTGGAAAGAATCATACGCTAGGAAAGCTTTGCATGTTGGAATGGACAGCCTAGGTGGAAGTGCTGAGCTTTTGCCATAGAAATGATGATGGCAGGCTTTTAGAAATAACTCACGATCTAGTGCGACACTAGTGGCGAATGCAAATAATTATCATACTTAATGGCGAATGCAAATAATTATCATACCTAATGGCGAATGCAAATAATTATCATACTTATCATGCCAATAATTCACTACTTTGTTTTACTGATCATCATCAAAATAATCCTTATTTACGTTGTCGTTACCATTATAAAAGTACACGATGAATAAAATTACCTTCTGCGGATTCAAAACTTTGAAACACAGTAGGCTGGACATAATTAACTAATGACGATAAAAGAGGATCAATAACAGTTTTCTGTATTGTGGATGATTGCGTGGATACGTCATCTTCTTCGCTGTTTATGCTCGCACCTCGTGTCGACTATTTGAGAGCAACAGATCAACGTCAATGGTTGTTTAAAGCACTTAAATTCAAAATTATTATGAAACTGTAAGACTGAAGCTAATGATATTTAGGAGAAAATAAAATTTTAAAATCAAAAGCAAAATCCTTTTCATTGGTAAAGGACTGAGAAAAAATAGATCTTAAAATGTCACATTTTCCAATGTGCTGAAAACGGCTCCAAAAAAGACAAATTCTACCTTTTTAAAGGGCCTAGAATAACCAGATCCTACAGTACTGAAGGATGTCGTACTGGATGATCTTGAAGCATCACTATATCTAACTTCATCATCGCTATCATTATATTCATCTGGTGTATCACCAGCACCCGACTGCTTTCCTTCCAATGAAGCATGCTTTTTGTATGCTTGAGTGTACTTCAGTGATCGCTCGCTGAGTTGTTTCGCAAAAGGTTGCCAAACTCTACTAACTCCATCTAAAACTTTCTTCGATCCAATATTTTCATAAGACTTGGATGCGTAAATTGGCTTTCTTTGTGTAACGTCATTACAAAAACTTCCTAAGGCGGGTAAATTATCACAACTTCCATTACTTTTTGCAAGGACACACCGCCCGTTTTTCAGGGTTTCGGGTGCGTCTCTCATGGAGCTCAAATTCTCCATCTTGTTTAATTGCGGTTCACTTGCACGACTATGCGTTTCACTCAATGAATTGAAAGTCCCATCGGCTTCAGTCACTTCTTGTCTTCTAATATATAATTTTTGATCCCAAAACGAATCAGAAGCAGGGATATCTTTATCAAAGCTAGAATCATGAGCTACTACTGACGTAGCTAAATTTTCAAATGAACTTAATCTATCCTGAAAATTAGTTGTTTCATCTTTTCTACTACTAGCATCTTGTAACACACTAAGAGAAGAGGTTTCTTCTATGACCATTTCTCCTATTTCTGAATTACTTTCACCACTACTTTCAGACGTGGTGCTACTTTCACTAATAATTGGTAACATCATCGCTTGGTTACAGCCTCCTTTGAATGAAACAACATTATTTGCATTATTTTCCTCTTCCACGCACACTTCCAAAGCATCATGGGAAACAAGGGACTTTTCCTGGAAACTATCAAGCAACTCTACAACAAAAAGAAAGCTGAACAATAGAAGTACTATATTGAAAGTTTACGGAACACATAGATAGACCCATGACTGCAATCATGAAATAAATGCAATCATATATACTTTCATTGAAATCAATAATAACCTTAAATGCAATCATTTATCACCTTGAATGCAAGAATTTAATTTACCACCTTAAATGCAATTATTTACCACCTTCAATGAAATTGACTACAGTATTGAATGCGATTACTAACAACCTTTAATACATCCATTTATAATTTTGAGTATGATAAATTATAATCTTGAGTACAATAGTACGTATCATCAATCATATTTAACCTCAAACATTCTCATTTACAACATCGAGTGTAAGGATTCATAGCTTCAAATGCATGAATTTATAACTGATGAAAAGTGCAATAAAAGCAAAGCAATTCAGTGAAAAAAGACAGATAATTCAAAGATAATTTTGCATGTGTAACTATCGAAGCAAAATGGCTTCTACATAACGTAGCATTTTGCTCTCGCTGCACAACACAAAATCTTCTACTCAAAATAAAATGCTAACAATACCTGAAATTAACAGATCTTTTTCAACCTCTGGGTGCAATTTTTTGTTCTTGATAATAATTCTGCCAAGCAATCGGTTAGGTGGTGGAAGTGGGATGTCCTCCTCAAGCTACATGACAAACAATAACTGATTTAGAGCCTTTCCGTAAAAATAGTCTATAAGAAAATTAAGGTCGAAAACCGCTGAAACCCAAGAATAATTTAAGAATAACACTGAGGAAAAAAGTTAATGATTAAAAAGTTGCCATTGCTCTGATACAAGTATCTTAATTAGTTTTCGGCGCTGAAAATAAAAATCGCATCCGTTATTCAAAATTTGCTCAAGTTTTTCTGCTTTTGCATAGTGTTATTTTTGCTTATGATGCTGACTCTGCAATAAAACAAAATTCCTCTCGATACCCTTGTGCCTCTTCTAATCCCTGAAGGTTTCTTGTTTTGATCTTATCCATTATTTCCTTCCATAGTTTCTCCTTATTTAGGCATTTTCCACCTCTTTACTTATTTTTCCCACTTTTTGCTCTTTCTGAATTTTGCACTCAACTGGCATATATATAAAAGTGCCTGATTTTTCACCAATATTAGCTGAAGATGGGATAAGTTATCCCTAAACGTTCTGAATATTTCAATACTGGATGTGCCTTTAAGTATGTATGTGGCTGGTATGTCAATCAATATTAATGGATGTGTCGATGGAAATCTTAAAATGAAATGAAACTGGCTATTCTCTTTAATTTATCTTCAATGTTGATCGCCGTGGTTATCACCCTGAAATTCATAGTAAGGCTGCGCTTTCCAACTGATGTCTCAAAAAGATCTATTTAGAAATACTAAGACTCAGTGAGAAATCAGACATTTCTATACCAAATTGTGCACAACAAAGAAATTCAAACAACAAAATAACATCCCAATAGAAGAAAATAACTGCAAATTCACTGATAAAGGAAGGCCAAAAATAAGTTGAAGAGTGTATGACAAATAACTTCAACAGTAAATGACAGGAATGTAACACTTCTTACCGGCCAAGATTCAAGGGGTTGATAAAGTAGCATATCCCCAAATATCTCGGTGCAATATTCGGCAAGTTTTCGTTGCTGAAGCAAACTAAAATATAATTTATAAGCTAATAAAGCGTTAATTCATAAGTTTCAAGGACTTGATAATTCGTAACTTACTAAAACTCGAGATTCTTGTGTACAAAACATTCAGATAGCTGCACTAAACGACGACAATCATTTTTGACTACTTGAAACACAAACACAAACACAAACAAACAACTGGTATTTACGGTTACAAAATGAGAATATTAACGTTTTGGTGTCATTTCATTATTGCCCATTTAGCAAAAAATGTCCTTGCAAACCTAGAGTGTGGTACCATCAACTGAAAAATGATTGATACTCTTATTTCACATTCTCGTGTGACCTGTCTTGCTACAGGCTCCATAAGCGACAAGCAACGCCAACAAAGAGACAGCGACATATTCCCAACTTTCAGGAGCCCCTTTACGAGGCCTTTTTTCGACAAACTGGAAGACGATAAGTTAGGCTAAACCCAGTCCCACTTCTAATAGCATCTCACAGATTATTAGATTTTAAAGACACGTTCGAGGCCTTAGATAGTATGATCCAAATCCACTAAAGATAAGACTAGAGAATCCATGGTTAGCTTCCATCCACGGCTCATTGTCTTTTTCTAGAAAGGGCTTACTCACCTACAATGATTTTCAAATGACAAAATCACAGGTAGATTTGAAGTGACAAATGCAGTTTCTTTAATAGCAACGATGACATCCTACAAATTGAACAAATTGAAAACACAGTTAATGCAGAAAATACAGAATTTACGATGCAAAATTTAAGCTGGAAAAAAGAAAATAGGTTCTCAATTTACATAACATTCCATTGACATATGTTCTTCTTTATCCCTCTAAGAAGCTGCATTTTAAAATTCAACATACGAAATATAATTTATGATTATTGTGCTAAGACAAACATCATTCAAAGAGCTTTATGTAATTTATCCATTCACCCATCCATCAATCCATCCATCCAAGCATTCGTATATATATATATATATATATATATATATATATATATATATATATATATATATATATATATATATATATATATATATATATATATACCTTGAAAATACAATAATCACTCAAACCTTACAATCAAACTTGAAGGTACCTTAAAAACAATGTTTGAACACAAAGCACGACCATGGGTAATAATTGGTTCGTCATTGAGTCCATCCCAACAATCCAGTTCAATACATCTGTAAATTCACATTTAGCATACAACTTTAAGCATTAAAACCGGTTGAAAAAAGTGAAACTTATTATCAGCAATGATTGTACTTGAATCCTTGAGAGCAGTCATCTAAATAATATTTACTAAAATCATAGTGCAAGATCAAATTTACTAACATCACAGTGCAACACCACTAATAAAGACTATGCTACATGTGCCAAACCCGTTAAAATATATGAAAATACATCATTAAAAATCATCGCGAATTAAACCAACTTGGTGATACAAACCTACAACCAGCTAGCAGGCACTGCCTATACATTTCTACGGATGATTTGCCACCAAATTGACGACCTTCAAAACAACATTGGTGATAACAGTACTGCTTAATGAATGAAGCCAACTAACTTGAGCTACGAAACTAAATCTATCAGCATCCCAGCAGGCAGGGACACTTCTGCCTTAGTATAAATAATCTTTTCTGCTACCTTATCTCTATAGATGACTTTTGCATTGCATTTTTCTTGCTATTCCGAAGTAGAAACAATAATGACCAAGATATAAACGCTTCTTAAAAACAGAAATTTGAACGCATGAACTGCTCTAAATCAAAGTCAAAAATGATTACAAGCTTTCCTGCCTAATACTTTGAAAATAAGCTAACATTACTTTCACATGTTATAATTCCAATTTACAAGCAACATTATAATCAATAAAAATACAAATACAGTTAACTCTCGATAACTCAAGCTCTCAGGGGACTAACTAAACTGGTTCGAGATATCAAAAGTTCAACAATATATAAAATTACATACCGATTAAGTATGTGTTATGGGATGAATGAATATAATACTGTGATAATGGAAAGCTAAGATCATGCTCTTCATCCAAATACTCTTTTTTCAAAATAAGGTTGTCTTCACTCATAAGATACCTAGCTAAGCCATCAAAACCCATTCGATCTAGAAATAACATTGCAAATTTAAAATATGTACAAGTGGAACCAGCCTTAAAGCAAATAGGGAAGTCAGCATTAAAAAATCGAAACGACTATAATGGAATACTGCTATGAAGAGAGGGAACATAATGTAGGCTCTCCTACATCAAACCATAATTACAGTCATAATGTGATACGTGCAACTTTACCATTATATTCAAACCTGGGCTTAGCATGCTCTGTGGATCACAAAATTCAGTTTTCATGCCCTTCATTGCATTAAGATACATACACACTTCGCTATTGGATGAGAGACGTACTTACTTGTTTGAGATAATTCTGGTGATGGCTCGTATTTATGTATCAATTTTGAAGCTTTCTCTGTACAATAGTAGGGAAACAGAATTTCATTCAATCGAGGATCTCGCTGCTCATTATTAAGGAATTTAACCAGTTGATCAATCTTCAAAAACGGAGCCCTTCCACCACACCTTTAAAACCGATAATGAATAATATAAAATATTGCATCTCAGATAGAAATATAACTTATTTAATTCAACAGGTTAGGTGTTACAATTATGGGTCACTAACCTCTTCAGTGATGAGGGCTACCTTAAGATCATCAAAGAATAAGAGGGCTACCAGCTCATTTGAGATAACCAAAATCTCTAAATAATAAACTTTTACTCTGTACTAGCTTGTATTTCATCACTACGCATGCGTGCATGTAATGAGCAAAAGCATGCACACATGCATTAAATTAAGCCATAACTGTTGCTTTCAAAGCTAAAAATGTTGTTTCTGCAGCGAAAATGCTATAGATGTACAGCACCTTTGTAAAACAATAGACTTTATATAAGTAGTAGGCAGAAGTGTTGTCTTTTTGATTATGCTCTGTGGGAGACTGAAATGAAGCTCACGGGGCGACCGATTGCCCGTAGGCAACGGGTTGGTGACAACAACAACCAAAGTTACAGTGGATTAATGAAAACAACTAGGCAAGACATGCAATAGATCCCAAAGATATAGTTTGGATCTCAAATTGGCAGCATTCATTACACCAAAATATTGTACAAAACCGAAGCCACACGTGTACTAACTGTTGGCATGGCCTCACTTCAAAAACGACAACAACAAATAAGACTTCCTTGCTCGCATAAAGAAAACTACCTGAAAGTAGCATCGATATATTGGCCTGCCAGTCAGGCAAGCACCAAGTGCTTCATACTTACATCTTCGTAAAGATATTATCTAAATCTTCTCTCGGACATAAGAAAGTGTACAGTTTGTAAAAATTATCCAAAGTAAACTTTTCTCGGTCGATATCATCGTTTTTCAAATGTGGAAGCTGTAAATTTTGCATCCCATCTGAAAAACGCTGCTCGTATCTCAACGCATTGAGACATTTGCATATGCTGCAAAGAAAAGCCAAAAGAGGACTTGAATAACAATGGATGATCAAAACATCAATTAGGAAAGAAAGTTGATCTGCAAAACGGGGGTTAGACTTGTTTAACTCTAGTTAATGGCGGGAAGCACTTGCTGTATTTGTCCAATCATAGTCTTGCAATAAATCTTAGGATATTAGAGGGACAGGAAGCACATGGAGCAAGCGGTGAAACGACACTCATGGAGATGCTACCTGGAAGCCATAAAGATGAGTTGCCTCTGAATTGAGTCAAACAATTTTTCACAAAAAACAATTAAAATCTTGCCCAATAAAGTGTGATTGTAGGTTGTGCAATTTATGTCTAGAGTTAGCTTTATTAAACTTTTATTTAACTTCGTACCACTTAACTTATCTTATATTCATACTGACAGTTGGCCTTAATTAGCTTTATCTTAGCTATGTCTATCATTGTAAGCAAACTCAAAATAAATTATTTATTATTACATATGTTCTACCGTTCTTATATATTCAACGAAGTGTGAAGACTGCAAAACTCACTTTTTAATGGGTATCTTTCCAAAAGAATTCTGCATACTGCAAACTTTTGCATACCTGAAAAAGTGGGTGAGTTTTAGTAAAGAGCTTTAGCAAAGTATTGTTGCCTTTGAATATATATATATATATATATATATATATATATATATATATATATATATATATATATATATATATATATATATATATATATATATATATATATATATATATATATATATATATTTATGTTTGTGTGTATGTATGCATGTATGTATGTATACTTAAAAGCTACAATACCAAATTATTACGATAATTCACTATCATATATCATATTTTCCAGAGTTTATTATAAGATATGGAACCACGTCAAGAAGTAAACTGTTGCTTCTTAAATAAATATCTTCAGAGCTACTTCATGTGAGATTCTCCATAATCATTCCACTCAATGCTCTTTACCAAATCTTATTCAATCCTTATTGATATACCCTCTTTATGTTCCAATAGCACATATTAAAATGAAACATGGAATTAATTGAAAAATTCTAAGTGACCATACTTACTGCTTTGCAAGTAAAATAATTACACTGGGGTTTCTGAATCGTCTTTTTGCAACTAATACATTCATAGCATTAACCCACTCCTGCAAGACATCAATGTCACGCTTAAAAGTGCGGCAGGTAACATCGAAATGATTACATTTACGCTGACGGCGAAAACAGTAAATGAGTATAAAGATGAGACAATCATAAAAAATTCCCTGCTGCAAATTAAAAATCATGACAAGGAAGCAAGGCCTACAGCATTTGAGGCAGAAGCCAACTTAAGAAATACTGTGTACAACATTCTATACTTGCCAATTTATAAAAACAACTGAAATATACATCTGAGTTAAAATAGCGCCCTTATAGTTTAATGTTCAAAAATATATCATGTATAGTAGGGCTTCCCAACCTTTTTTCGCCGTGGACCCCTATTTTTTTTTCAAAGTGGCATGGACCCCCAGGGCGCTGACCTAGCCAGGATTTTAAACTAGAAATGGCTAATTATACTACTTGCAGTCTTAATAGAAAGTTACTTTACAGTCCACACTAGCCATCGTTTATTTATTTCATCCAGCAACTTACGAAAAGTGCATCACGTTTTATAAGATGCACTCATATGTGCACTCATAGCATTTTTATGTGGACCCCCTGAAATCGCGCTGTGGACCCCTGGGGGTCCACCTGGACCCCGTTGGGAAGCCCTGATGTATAGCAAGGAAACTAAAATAGTGCCTAAATACTGATAGTAGCATAGTCATAGTGGATTTTCAAGGCATGATGTGAAGAAAAAGGGAAATCGTCGATTAAGGCACGAGAGCTTGACATCACGTGATGTCCGCTGTGGCCTGCCCCCGCAAGATTCTTCGCCATTGAACCCGATCGGATGCCAGATCTTTTATAATAGAACTGCTATTGTTGTGCCAGTTCACTGATCCGTAGGAGCTTTTCAGAAAACCATGGTCCTTTTGAATGGTACTGTCCCATGTGCATTTGGAGGCATTACGTGTGCATTTGGAGGCAAAAAGGGAAATGAAATGGATAGAAAATCAGCCAATAGAAATGAGCAATCAAAAAGACAAGAAACAACACAAACCATTGCCATATCAACGGACCAGGAAGAAAGACGCAAGAAATTGACATCGACAAGACTGCTTCCGTAAACAATTGCAAATGAACGATCTTGTAGAGGCTCTGAGCTATAACTTTCTAAAGTTTCACGTGCTTTCTCCTGATAAAAAATTAACAAAATAAAACTGCCTTTCAAACAAATGTTGGTAGAATATGAATAGGAAAATCAAAGAAAAAATAAGCCTTCACAATAGACTTATATCTAGGCTTTCAATATCATTAAAATATATAATTCAGGAAACATTACCTTTGGCATGCAGAAGCGTATATCGTTGATTTGCGATAAGTCAATACTTGCAGTCTCCTACACATTACAAATAACATATAGGAGAATAAGCAAATAAGTAGGTAGTTACTAGCTAGGAAGATAAAACACATACTGCCATCAAAAACAATGTAAATTAACTCTGTATGACCTCCATGTCACCTTACATAAGTTCAATAATATTTATTGACAAACTGAAAAAGTCTGGGAACGAATACGTCACATAAAGAGCATCTATTGCTATGCTTCTCCGATTCTGGGTTTCCCCCACCAGCTTCCATGTACAATAAAGTGTTATTCTATAGAAGAGCGTGATATTTAGGGCATCTGGTCCCTTAATTCGAAAGATCGTGGTTGTATAGAATATTTCGACAATATTTTTGACAATATCCTTGTAATTGGATAGAGCATCTGTAAACAGCCCTATCTTCCCAACTTAGGGGCTGCAGCACGCATTTTCCTTCAGCATTAACGCCCCTGTGCAACAGGTAGACACTTAACATTGTGAATGTGATGAAAGGCAAAGAAATCAAATTACTTCAAGAAAAAGTTTGGAGATGAAAAATCACAATCGACATTTTAATGTACTTGGAAAAATCAGTTGCATTGATGAAGCAAGAAAACTTTTTCACTACATTTATCATTTTTCTGAAAACATCCAACATAAGTAGATTCATTGCTAGAACACCTTCCTTAACCCAATATTCAAAACTATAAAAAATGGCAACTCTATTCAGAAGTACCCCACGATGTGCCAGGACACTTTCCGTTAGGGAGGGGGGGGCGTTTTGATAGCTTGTTGACCAACTACTGCTACTAAAAAACGGCCTCAGAAAAAACACTGTGACCAACGCTCTTGCAGCATGGTTAACTTTTGATCAACTTTCTTACAATTTCAAATTTATTGGGGATGTGACGCCTTCCAATAAACACACTGCTAGAGAACCTCACAGAGAGACCGTTCACAAAGAGGAGATTTATCGTATTAAAAACCTATCACCTATAAATATAAAAGCTACTACTGCAAATAATTAGTTTCTTTAGCTTTCTTGAACTTATTTTTCAACAAAATGTACATGCTTCAAAATCAGTGAGAAAAGGGATGTATCATATACACGTTAAGAAATAACTTCTTTCTATATATTAAAATCATCAAATTACGAATGTATTGTATACATGGTGAAATATAGTAATTACAATTCATTTAGCAAACAAAACTCCTTATGGTATGAATACTTGATCTGATGCTTAGAATTGACAAATGCATGCAATACCTAGGGTCATCCCATTGCTACAATTTTATGTTTTCTGGCATACATAGCATGAAAGTAGTTAAACTTCATGAGCTTGTGGGTGTTTATTTTCTCTTCTATGATACTACTATTCCATTCCCAGCACCAATATCATCAAACAGGTGCATATTATACACAAATAGTATTCTCACTTTCATCAGGTTTACAAAAGTGGAATCATTCAGTATTCCATGTAGTTCACATTTGACAGAAACCAAACATGTAAATCCGTGTTCAGCTAGCATTTTAAATTTGGAAAGTCATTAATAGCCTCAAAAATTAAAATTAAAATATGAGAGTATATGAATGGTGAAACAAATGAGTAATGCATAGTAACAGTAAAAAGAAGTTTAATGAAATCACCAAAGATGAAATCTAAATGAACAAAATATCCTAGGCAAAACTGAAAACTGAGAGAAGAATGAAGACAGCTACAAACCTTTTCTAAATCTGACACATATGACAAAAAGAATCCATTTTCATCTACTTGGGTGATGACTTCACTTACCAAAGGAGATTCCTGAAAAAATAAAGCTTAAGGTATTATTTTATTCATGTAACACTCCAGGCAAACTTCTTGTTAGTAGATGGATTTCCTCCATTCCTCTATGCAGCACCTACTGCTATCAAAACAGCTAGGAAAATGAAGTAAACTGCAGGAAAAATCTGGATTCACATGTACTACTGTCTAGAATATATTGTGTATTTTCAACTTGTATGCATAGATATGGAGAGTTTCAAATTATATTCCACTAGATACAATAGTAACCTCACTTAAAAAGGTAGTTACAATTGGCTAGCCTGATTATAACAAAACAATTACTAATGATAACAAGAGTTAAAACAAAGACAATGACACGAACAAAACTACTATGGACAAACATGCTATTAAGCATACTACTATTAATATCAAAGTTTCATAAAAGATTGAATGGACTCTAAAGAAAAAACAACATGCTAATGCTTTACTTCATCAGAATTACTTTACCATATTACAGGACTTACACAATGAATAAAAAACAAAGAAAAAAGCATGTTTAGCTAAAGAATATCAAGAATTGAACTAAAGCACTATCAACCTAATTCAAGGTGTGAAAGGCACAAAGGGGACAAAGAAGCCAAGGGGGGATAGAAATTAACATGAAGTATTTATGTAGTATGTATTATGTAATATGTAGCATAAAGAGGTTTTCTTTATGGGCAGAGAGAAAATCAAGCATATGAAATAGCACCATGAGCCTATAGTAAATGGTCAACATTCTGTAGGAAAAATTAATACCATTTGTATAATCTTTGGAAAAAATAAAGAGATTGAAGAATATGGCATAAATAATAGATGTATAGAGCAACTGAAAAAGGTAAGACACATGGAAAAATTAGATATGATGAACACAAAATATGAACACCACACATTCTACATTTCTACCTGTCAAATGTTGAGGCCTTAGGGTGCAAAGGTTTATTAGCATCCTTCAGAAATCCCTGGTGTCCCTCACTGGTGAAATGACACATGGCTTGTACATGTTTACAAATGACAAAAAAGGACATTTCAAGGTTGATTTTGCTATTTTCAAGGACTTTTAACAATAAGTGTATATTGTAAAAACAAAGAATAACAAACAGTTTAGCATTGAAACACCTTTTTTATTACTTCATTCAAATTAAGCTGAACAATTTTTCAGTTCATTAAGTTTTGCACAGAGTCATTTCTCAATGTTTGAAAATGATTCAGCTCTGGGTGTCATATTGTATTTTTTGATGAAGCACAGCTCAATGAACAATTTCTGAAGCAATAATGCACTTAAAATCATAGAGATGTTCAGAACCAAGGACAATTTCACATACCACAAGGACTTTGCTTTATACTCAAGGACATTTCAATTTAGAAGGATTTTTCAAGACTGTACAAAAAATGTGCTAGAAAAAGTCCAACTGAGGGATTCCCAAAGAACCTCCACAGAAATTGAGTCTGTATGTCCATGAATGCTTGTACCAAGAAAAACATCTATTCTAGTATAAACAGTGCTGATTATGTGAGGGTGCTGAGCTTGATAAAGGGTAACAATGGATTCAAGATAAGGCACCTTCTGCCACTCCAAGCTGTGTGCTTGCACATTTATCTATGATAAAAATCTGCCAGATTGAAAAGTTTACCAACTGAATAGCTACCATAGGTTTTATCTATCTTAACCCATTGGTCTTTCCTGCATTGGGAGCAAATGCCTAATTAGGCCAAGTCCAGCCCACCCCACCCCATCTTTATTATTTGATTCAATATAGCATAATCTCATATAACAGTAGAAATAATTAAGCATAATGAAACAATTATCATGCTCTAGTGTAGAAATGTCATTGATGAAAAGCCAGCTTCAAAGAAAGAAAGAAAAGAGGATGCCCAGGAAAGAGTGCTGAAACTATAAGCAGGCCCCATATGTCAATTATACTTGCAACAAGTATTGCACAATTGAAGTTCTCAAATTTCCAAGTGGCTTAGCTCTAAATACCATTGAAAGCTACTTCAAACTGAATCGTCATGCAGCAATGAACTCAAAGAGGAAACAGCAAAACTGTAATCGTGCCAAAAATAGTAACTGAAAATGGGAAGATAACCTATATGTTCCAATGGGCCAAAATCTTTGGTTTTTCAATTTTTTTACTTAATCATGAACAATATACTAGTTCTGCTTTCTAAAATGTGCTCCTAAGTCCCTAGGAAGGAAATCCTTAATTATTAACAGCATGATTTTACTACTGAAGAACAGACCTGATAAGAATATGAATATATTACTATTGCTATTACTATTCATTGTATGTAGATAATCTTGCAGCTAGTTGTACTGTACATAACCTATGCTAGTGATACATAGACATGTATTTAGTTTAGATGTGAATGACACTAAAATTCAAAACAATTACCATTAGTGTGTGCCTTTTATCAATAACTAAAGTATATGAGTAGAGTCTATAACATTATGGCTTTCAAAACCAAAGCAGAACCAAGGGAAAATATTAGAGAATTGATACAGCTCATGAAAAACAGCAAATGGCAACAATTCTGACTCTTCCATTACTACTTCATATTAGTGTGTTGCCTGTTAACTGCAATTAACAGTAAACTGCTATCTAATTGTGATGACTCCTGAAATTCCCTACTGTTGTTTTACTGCATGCTTCTATCCACAGAATTATTGTATATCATCTTTCTGGAATATATTTTGCAGTAAGACCCCTAGGTAACAAGTAATGTTTTCCATTTGACTAATCAGGATGATTGAATCAATTGAAACACATATTGCAAGTTAAAATATGTTTATTATTTAATTCTATACCTTACAAAGTTTACCATTGCCAAGAAACCTTGGCAATACAACTACAGTATACTCTGGAAAATCTGACATTGGATAATCTGGATTTTTCTGTACTCCCAAAATTCTATGTAGTAAACTATATTGCTTATTCTGGATTTTTGAGGAAATGACTCTACTTTATCCGGATTTTCCTTCAATGACTTCCTAATTGCTTAAAATTGTCAAAATATCAAATAAATATCATCAAAAATCTTCTAAATAAGAGGAAGAAAACAGAAAGTACCATATCTAGAGGATTTTTCCATAACCATTATACTAACTGACAATTGTTTTTGTGGGAAACATTTATTGAAGAGCTTCACTAAATTGATAGTTCCTTTGTTTCAACTCAGTTTATTATAAAAACATTACTGGATTTCATAGGAAATGTCTCTGTATGCTTAGTTTCATGCTGCAACTACACTGTTTCAAACCCTACTTCATTTTATGCCTGCAGAAGTCACCCTCTTTCCTTTCTGGATTTCTGCTTTATCCAGATTTTTTCTTTACTACTGATCAATCAGAATGTCAGGAGCATACTGCACTTTTGTGCCCTATAGTATATTTCTACTTCCTGCTACAAACACATTAAGAATAGCCAACTGGCTGCATCAGCATGCAAAGGGCAGCTTTCATATTGTGGCCATTATATGCAGTTCACCAGCATAATGTTTAGAATTTGAGGTAAGTCAAGCCTTCAAACTAAACACAAAATTAGAGGGCATGGGGCATTCGCCACCCAACTAAAAGACCTTGCTTCTCTTTGTCTATCCAAAAATTTTTAATTGATAACATGTTTTGTCTAAAAGGAAGAAGGAACAAAACATTGAACCAATAGCAGTGACTGTACTAGTAGCTATTTCTTGGACAAAATAAAAACATTTTTACACATGTGTTAAATCGTTTAAAAGAAAGTCTTTGAGAAGGACAGTAGGATACCTGGGCAAGGGGCTTAGTAGAGTACTAGTGATGTTGACTTTGGAAAGCTTGTCTGTATAAGCATAGCAATGTCAATAGTTGATGGGTAACAAAAATACCGCCATACAAAAAACCCATGCGGAAAGTGTGTCTGAATAATAGCAATTAGCCTGAAAACACGTCAACTGAATGGGTAATGCAACTATCATCAATTTGATTTAATATCAAACTTATAATGAATTTGACAGATGTCCTCTACTCGATCAAGTTCTAAACATAAAAAACGGAAATTGCGTACATTCCTTGTTTATAATTTATAGCTCTCTTGGGTAATTATTGATTTTTCTATTGATGTTGATTCTTGTCTAAAACTCTATCGCCATGTGCAAACATTTCTACAAACTTCCCCCTCTCACTTCCTCTCTACCTGCTAGTATTTGTGTACCTACTTTCTTTTGAATATTGAAACCGGTAATTTTCACAAGCAATCCTACAATGACTAAACAACGGAAAAGTCACATAGGAGTTCAACACCATCGCCAAAAAACGAAATTTCTGCAAGGAAATACATCAAGGAAATCAATTTCTACAGCCTTGGCAAATAGGCCAATACCTAAACAAAAAGGAAATTAAAAATAATGGTACTTTTGTCTGACTGAGTCAAAAGAACATTCAGAAAAACAAGAGGACAAACCTCGTCCCATTTCAGGAATACTGATTTAATTTTCAAGCAATCAGAAACATTCGACCGTAAAACAGAAAGTTCATCTTCCCATGTAATGCATTGAAAGTCTCTGGTATCAGACATAACTAATGCGTTTTGCTCATTTATGCAGCAGGCTGGAATCAAAACGTACAAATCATGTTCCTTTCATCCGCCACAATCACTATACTGTCACCTCCGTAAAAAATATTCCACCTGAGCTATTGCTGTGGTCAACAGAATTGGAATTCAAAATCATCCGTTGAGCTATCTTCTACTCCAATTGCAATGAATATTTTCAATTTGGAACAATCCGTGTTGACATTCTTATGGTTTATGACGTCAGTACCAAAAGTATGTATCGGAAGGAGGCTACAAAAATTACTAATGTAAAGGGCATACATAACTTTAATTCCAAACACTATTCAGCCCATATATTTCGGATAAAATATGTTCAAACTAGCACACCTCAGCTGTAATCTTCTCGTTCGAACTAAAGTCTACTGACAATTTCGGTCAAAAGAAATCAACGGTGTTTCGAGTTATTCTTTCTGAAAATCAGTAAAAACTAGCAGAGCTGAAACAGGCGGATGCTTTTGGTGTATTCTAACGAAGAATGAAAAGGAGCAAGTATGATAAGTTTTAAGATGTTCTTGTGAATGAGCACCTTGCGAGGAAGCATCATAAAACAGAGCTTGTTAAAAACTGTCTAAAACTACGGCAATTTTTATCAAAGTTAGGCATTATATTCATTTTTTCATCTTTTCTTTATTATTGACTTATTGTTTGGGGTCTCACTTATGACACCAAACTTAATTCTCTTTTTCATCTCCAAAAGAAAATGCTTCGTTGCATAGAATTTCAACGTTGCACTGCACCTTCTAAGCCTCTATTGCACTCACTAAACATAGTTAAACTTGAAGACATGCTACACTCTAACATTTTATAATTTTTATACACAGGCGGGTGTACAAAGGGGGTACCCCTTGTCTCTAGTCAGGCAGAAAAGGATTCAGTTATTCACTAGTCAAGATTTCTGCCTTTAATTATCCAAAACTTCTTTTTGCTACAATTTCGTTGTATTAACGTTACATATGACAAAAGTATGCTTGTTAGCTTCATTCGGGAATAAACAGGTTTTTAGAGAACTTTTAGAAAGAGTCATCCTGTATCACTATAGTGGTATACAAACAGCAGACTGCACATTTTTTATAACAGACATTCATATGAGAAGCATGAGACTGAAATTAGGCAAAATTAAGAAAACATTTAAGACGTACAGGCAGGCTAAGCTTCAAATAACAACTTGAACAACTGTTTCTACAAGGAAATATTTGGCAAACTAGAAAGAAAAGAGAAACAACATCAATTACATGCCTCAAAAAACCTGAATATCCTCTTTCTTGCAGCACAGTTGCCTACTCTTAAGAACCAAATTGCCGGGGGGTCGGAATAGACAGGGGGCTGGAAACAATGGAAGTAATTAATAAGCGGAGTGGGGGTCGGAATAAGCGGGGGTAGAAAAAATGCTTTGAAATCTAAGACAGTGCTACTATGAAGCTCTCTATGTTCATAAATTGGGCGTTAATAGTCGTGAGAACGTAAGCAGCACAAAAACATTGCTAAGAAGAGTAACTCAAAACATTTATTGGAACACAGTTTGAAACATTTTTGCGCAAAAAATAATAAGCGGGGAGTCCCAATAAGAGCGGGAGGACGGTAATTAGGCATTTAAGAGTAATCTGAGCTGATAATGTTATTGGTAGTCTTAAGAAGCTGAGAAACATTTAAGAAACAACCAAAGCTCAATTTGAGGAACTATTAAGAGACATCCAAGTTGAAGCAGAAAGTTTCTTTGTCGTAAAAGACATGTACTCTTATGAAGGAATTTTGGAAGCTAAAGCATAAAATACTACCATAGAGATAATAGGACTAGAGAGCTCGCTACGTCACGTGATAGGCGTCAACAATGCAATTTTAAAATGGTAGCGTAGTCAGGCAAAAGATCACACGGAAACTACGTTCGCGTTGCAAAAGTTTAACGAACGTTTGAAATATGATTAATGGGAATGTAAAATGGAAATAGATAATTATTTCCGTAATATTAACCTCTTACGCTGCGTACAATTATGTACATAGATAGCCGAAAACACCAGGAACAGCTGAAATCCATATTTTTGTCTCATTGCACCATCTAGTCCCTAACTCATACAAGGTTGAAAAACTCAAGGTAGATATCAACAAGGTTAAGTCCACGGCTAATAAAAGCAAAATGTTCTCCAACGAGCATGAAAAACTCTTAGTCTCTCTCCAAAGCCATAATGTATTATAATATCCGTGAAATAAGCAGCGGAAACATGATTTATTTCCTTTTTGCGTCTAGTGTAAACCAACTTTCTGCCTTACTAGGGCGCCATTATGGATTTGCATGCCAGGTCACTGTTTTGTATATAATAGGATTAGCCAGTCAGCGGACTAGTCCTATTAACTCTATGATATGATATATGATAATGTATTATTTATACACGATTCTACCCTTCAGCTTTTTTATTTTACATCATAATACAAAAAAATTCCAAGTCGGTAATATTTACCGATAGTCTACAATAGTCTAAATACATAGAAATAAAAAGAGTAGTAACTAAAATTATATCATAGGACGCTGTTCTTCCAGGGGGTCGTGTTTTTAAATGGCCAAGCATATTTTTAATCAGCTCTTTAGGAACCCCTTTAATCTCTTTTTAAAGTGACTACTGGTTGGGAGCTCCCTAATATCCGTTGGAATTGTATTCCAAATTTTTACAGTAGAGTATTGATAGCTCTTTTTCGCATGTTCAGTGTTAAGCCTGGGAATTTGTAGATCTTTACAATGCCTTGTTGCATAATTTGATTGCGAAGACCTTTGTTGAAATTTATCCCAAAGATTTTCCGGACTTAATTTGTTAATTATTTTGTATGCCATGACTGATCGATCGAATCGGATGATATTTTCAATGCTCAGCCAATCACATGACCAGTTGTCTTTCAATCTGGCGTTTTCGATTATTGTCCGGGCCCTGTCTTGCAGGCGTTGCAGAGCATCAAGTTTGGTTTTTGGAAGGCTACCCCAACTTTCATTGGCATATCGTAAATGGCTTTCGATGATGGCATAGTAGACACTACAAAGTTTTGTTTGGGGAATAATATTTTTTAACTTTTTTAATGACGAAAGTCCTCCATAGATTTTACCTTTTACAGTGTTGTATTGCTCATCCCAAGATAGATTCTCGTCAACTACTATACCAAGTGATTTTGTTTTCGTAACACGCTTGATATCTGTTCCATTTATTGTGAGTGGATTTGATGTATTTAGTGTGTTTAATTTACGAGAATGACCTATGATAATGTATTCTGCTTTTCTGGGTTTGGACTTAACTTATTTATTCTCATCCATTCTGACAGATTGAATAGTTCCTGTTGTGCTTCATTCAGAATTTTTTCGACATCATTCGATGTGATTGTTACAGTGGTGTCATCAGCGTAGACACTTGCCTTTGACAATCTTAAATATTTTTGAAAATCGTTTAGATATATGATAAAAAGTAGAGGCCCCAAGCAGGAACCCTGAGGTATACCACAGGTTACTTCACTAGCCATGGATCTCTGCCCATTTCCAGAACATTATTGTTTCCTCTAATCTGGATACGACTGGAACCAACTTCCAGTATTGCCTCTCATACCGTATTTCCATAACTTTTTTATCATTATTTCATGATCTACAGTGTCGAATGCTTTCCTAAGGTCATGAAATATTGTTAGGTTTAGTCTTTTGCTATCAATATTTTCATACCAATAGTCGGTAGTGCCTATAAGGGGTGTTATCGTAGAGTGTAGTTTTCGAAAAGCTGACTGATTCTTGGTTAGGACATTGTTGTCAAGAATGAAGTTGAGTATCTGATCGTGCACTATGCGCTCCAAGATCCTGGAGAAGACTGAGATGACCGAAATGGGCCTGTAATTGTTTACATCCTTTTTTACTCCTGATTTTAAAATGGGAGTTACTCTTGCAAGTTTCCAAATATCCGGGAATATACCATATTCTAATGATGAATTGAATATCATTGCCAACGGTTTTGCTACAAGGTCACCCACATCTCTAACAACTGCAAGAGTATGAGTACTACTATCAGCTACAGTTAAAACCATTCAAATTGGAAAGGAAATGGATGCATGATTTTTCATCCTCTTCTTGTAGTAGATTGGGAAAAAATACCTGCTCATCATCAGAGGCGAAGCTAGGGTCGGATCCTTGGGGGGAGCAAAACAAGATGGCACGAGGGAAGGGGTAAAAGGGTAAAATAGGAGTGCGCTAGAGGCAAAGGTATAGCCCGTGTCAGAGAGGGGTAGCCACGAGGCTTTAGAACATAGTAATGCAGAGGTCTCTGTCATGGCCAGTTTGAAGTTATGGCCCCATTACTTTTGAGCTTAGAGTTCTTGAAGCAAGGTAGAAGAAAGAAATTACGCACAAGGCTACAAATAGAAAGGAACAATGCGAATTTTTGAAAATATTGACTTTTACAACAAACTTTCTTAAGAAATTTTAAATAAATCCCTTTAGTCATAAGTCAACTTAATGAACATGGTTAGTCATTAGCCTAAAGTTTTGGAGCAAATTAGTTATTAGTTACTAGGTAAAATAGTCTGTTAGACAGCTAATCATAACCCCTTCTATGGCCCTGTAGCTATCAATGAACTCTCGCCAGCCTGGTTTTGTGAATACATCCCTTCAGATTTATTTTTTCACAGTTTTGGAACTCGTAAGGCTACCAGAGGTGATCTACTTATCTTACTAAAAAGGACACCCTTGTATGGTCTAAAAACGATGCAATATTTCGGTTCTACATTATGGCATACCCTTCCATTTTTCATTCGCATAGCTAGTTCTACAACTACCTTCAGATCTAAGTTGAAAACTTACTTTATTGATTCTTATACCTAAATAGAAAAATGGCATTCAGGTTTTTTCTGGTTTCTGTGTTATCTTTGTTGCTAATTTCTTGCTTCATTGCTATTAGGCGTGTGGGGCTCTCTCGACCAGTTTACCTCCTTAAAGAGCCCCTCCTTAATCAATCTATTATCCATACAATACACTACTTTAGGTCTTAATATTTTGGTGTATTTGTAGTGTATAAATATGCTGTTCTTTGGCTGTTAGATTGATAATATATAAAGTGAAAAAAGAAATGGAAAATGAAATTTTTTATATGAAAATGATGCTATTCAATGAAGTGGCGTAACAGAGACGCTCGAACCTGGCCTTTAGAAATTCAATAAGACGGGGGTCTTACTTTCATTTTCACTCCAAATAAAACCGTAATATGGGGTCACTTTGACCATAAAACCGTAATATGGGGTCACTTTGACCATAAAACCGTAATATGGGGTCACTTTGACCATAAAACCGTAATATGGGGTCACTTTGACCACTTCTCAGCTTTGCTTGCCTATAAAACTTTTCCCTATTACTTTTCATTTACTGTTGGTTAATGGAAGGAGGGAAAAGAGACTTAGTAATTTAAGACCAAATGGATTTGCAAACTTAAAGTGTGTCATATTTCCTGTATTTAAAAAAACCTTGCTGATCCAAGTAACCATGGCATAGGGTAACTTGGACCAGTACTTGGAATCTCTCAGTTTCTGAAGTAAATATATTCTGTGGCACTTTGCACCACTTCCAATTTTTGAAGAACAGACTTTTGACCATTTGGCATCTTACTATTGTCTTCTCTCAAAAGCATTGAAGGAACATAAATTGCAGTTCTCTTCTGTTTTCCATCTAACAAGAAATGAGCACATCTCCTATCTTGTAAACCGGCGTTTTCCAACGTTATCATACTACTTTCTCCCTTTATCTTTCTCCTATTGCTTTTACCTCATTTCCAGATCCAGATTTGAAACGTACAGCCTCTCTTATGTAGTTTCTGCTAAAAACTGAATTTGTGGCGCGAAAAAAACTCATGTCACTTTGAAGGTTGAAACTATCACCCATACACATACTCACTGTATTTCTATACATTCGGCCTACAGTAGTGAATAGCTGTGATTCCTGATGGTTTAACAATGTGGATTTTTTCTAGTAGTTTTGTCGCTATTTCGTTGCTAATAGGTATATAACATCTTATCTGTAATTTGTATCTTTGAGAGCCAATCAGAGGCGCACTACAACATTTGCATTACTGTTGGCCAAAATGAGACTTTTTGGAAGAAATTTGCTGGCATGAGAGTGTGCGCAATTCTAAAAGTTGTTTCTTGGGGGAAAACCCAGACCCCAATTCTCAGGTAGTACTCAAATAGGATATTTTAGTACACAATTCTTGATTTATGGGCGCAGATTTGTGATAGACAATTATTATTTTTATTATTATTTCAATTTTTTACAGACGGTGGCCCATTCAGCTGAGCTGGTTTGCAAGGGGCCGTCTATTTACAAAGTAAAAGCTAAAATCTTACAAAAAAGTACATATTTTTAAAAAGTCTAAACTAAAAAGTGTATGTAACTAGATATAACAATAGTTTCTAACTCAAAAATTTGGCTTCTACATCTTTGTACACGTGACACAATCGACTTCGGTATATTTTTCAGGGGTCCCCAATCAACATTGTGCCCAGGGCTTCAACAGCAACAAACGCGGCCCTGGATCCAGCTAGAATTTGACATGTGTATTTTCTCGTCCCTTCTTGAAGAAGCTGCCTTCTACCAAGGACTTAGCGGGAACGCATTTCTAACATCATTGCAAAACCTAAATAAAAGCCTGGAAAATAACAGTTAAACTTTATCTGCTTAATAAACTATGTTGGTAGAAATGTAGGTAGCAAAAGCTGAAAACTGAACTTGGTTGAAGAGATAACAGGTTGTATGAGTAATATATGATGTTGTTGTTGTTGTTTACTTTGTTTTGAGTAGGCTGGCTAATTTCCATTTACCAATTTTTGGCGCGTGCGCGACTTTTGCGATTGATCGAGGATCTAGGCATCCGTACTTACAACAAAAAAGCACGTGAGTATGATCGCGCGATCACCAGAAGAAGTTGAAGTTTGTTCGACTTTTTTGAGAGATCGCCAGTAGTAGCCAGTCAAAAGAATAGAAGCTTCAGGAAGTGAGAGATTGCACAATGGCGTCGTAGCTGTGGACTAGTCTGGCTAGGAATAATGTGGTCTGCAGTTCGCTTTGCACATAAACAATATCATATAAATAGTGATCAAGGAAGATAAGTAGGTGGGAAATTATCAGAGAAATTAGTTGCTGTCATCTACTTTAAGAGAATATTTGATATTTCAGAAGCAAAAGCCACCAGTCACTCTGACAATAACAGTTGCTATTTTAGCTTTAAGAGCAAGCAGGGAGTTTGTTTTGCCCCCTTGAAAAACATTCTTATTATGCAGCAAATGACTGCATTTCAAAGGCCGCATTTTGCCTGGGTGTAGCTAAAGTGTAATTTGATATTCACCATGGATTCGCAAAATGTCGATCGCAAAAAGTCGCGCGCGCCAGAAATTGGTGAATGGAAAGCAGCCTTTATACCTAGCTGCGATAGATAGGTTTGCACATATCCGTTGGCGTTAGGCGTCAGCTGTAGGATGAAATTCCTCATGCCCAAAAATGGCACAAGTACACACCTGGCTAGCCTAGTATGCAACTAAACAATAGTAATACCTTTGGCAGACGCATTTGTGATCAAGTTTGGTAGCATTCGCGTTCGCTTCCGAGCTGGTTGCCGAATTGTCCTGTAAATCTTCGTGCACTTTTAAAGCAACAAGATGCTGTACATGTTCTCAGTTGTTCAGCTAAGCAGGCGATAAGAGTGCAATTATAGAGTGGTAGTTACCATTCAACTCCGAAGCGTACCATCCTCAGAAGAAAAGATGCAACTTAATTGGGGAATTGCTGGTGCTGGTAATGTTGCTCATGATTTTTGTGTCGCATTAAGAACACTTCCAAGATCACAACACAGGATAAAAGCTGTTAGTGCCCGCTCACTTGAAAGAGCAAAAGAATTCGCTTCAATCCATGAAATAAGTAGCTGGTATGGTTCATACAATGAAATGTTCAATGACCAAGAAATCAATATTGTTTATATTGCCACAGTGAATAGCACACACCTCGCTATAGTCTTGCAAGCTTTGAAGCATGGCAAGCATGTCTTGTGTGAAAAACCAATGGGTGTAAATAAAGAAGAAGTTGAAGAAATTGCAAGGTTCGCTAAACAGAAGCAACTTTTTGTGATGGAGGTTGGTTTCTACATTATGTCGCCAATGTATATCAGTACTATAGTTTTTTTCAAACTTCATATAATGGAATATATCTTACAATACAATCGTACAACTCTCTAATGCTAGGTAGTGTATAATTGGCTATTTGCCATTTCTACGTGTCAAAAAATAAAATAAATTAAAATTAATAAATAGAAGACAGCAAATCAAAACAAAAGGGCAAAAGCATCAACTAATACTGCTACAAATTGCGCATATATGAAAAAGAGAAAAAGAAAAAAACAAATAAGTAGCGATTAAAATTCCAGTAATGAAGGGTTGGATCAGGGCTTGCTTCTGAGTCAGAATATGTACTAGCTGCATCTGATTGCTATGTTCATGGTCGTCTTGATTATATATTTTGATGAAGGCTTGGTCAAATTTGAGATCTTCCAAAAACGATAGCAAGGAGTAAAATGATTTACCCAAAAGTCCAAGAGTAGATTAACACTAGAAAAGGCAGGAGTGAGGTCAGATCTGAGAGAGTGGTACTTCGGTTTCTTTCCATCGCTATTAACTTTGAAGATTGGATTCAAATCCAACAGTTAGCTCAAGGATATAAAGAGCATTACAGTAACCAGTACAACATCTTCTCTAGGGGAATCCCCAGTGCTAATAGTTGGTAGAGCACAGTAGTAGAACATTTGTCAACTCGAATTGTCATATATGCCTAAGTACACTAACGTGAAAAGTTGTTGAGTAGTAGTCGTTTTCTTTCTCAAGACAAGTAATAACTGCAGCGTCTTCAGCAAACTGAAACCAGTGGACAGGAGAGAGGTCCGATGGGGAAACCAAACTGATAATAATAATTAATATAATAATTGCTATTATTATTATCAATTTATTTACAGCTGTCGTTTCATAGCTCTATAAACATAAATACGGCCAGTTCAAGCCAACATCTAAGAAATTAGGATGCACAAAGTAAATGACATTAATACACGAATTTAATCGCCTTCCTCTGATAGCCACTTCATTCCTTCCTCACTAAACAAGATCGAATGAATCTTTCCATGCTGTCTCTCCATTTCCTATGCCAAAGCGCCTCATATACATGCGTCAGAATTTTCCTCTAGCCAGACTTTTTATAAAAGTTCTAGGCCTTCCTCAAAACTGGAATACATTCAACAAACCTTCCTCCTGCTCACAGACGTGGAGCCGTTACTTTCTCTAGACTCTGAGTGAGCCCGTCACCTGAGATCTGAACACAAACTCAATTCTATTGCTAGAGTCTGTAAATATAATGACTGCAAGCCCCATCTTGTAGGCAATCAATGAGATGTATTTCATTGCAGCCAGCCCCCCCCCCAGTGGTAACATAAATAGATTTTTTGAATTGGTTTTTGAGTGGGTGATCAATTGGATAATGAGATTAACTTATTCTCTACATATGTGTATTTAGATGCATCCTTGCTGAATATACGTATGATGCTTTCAGAGTTTCTAGGGAAAGAAATATGATAACCTCATAGACGCACATACATTTTAGGGTCTGTGGAGTTTCTTTCTACCATCATGGAATGAAATAGCACTTCAAATAAAACTTGGAGCCATTGGCAAACCAAAGCTCATGACCTTCATGCATTCAAAAACTTGTTACCAGCAAAGAGAGAAGTTCTATTCACGTGAATTGGCTGGTGGAATGCTAACAAGCATTGGGGAGTACCCACTTGCATTTGCTTACATGATCTTCAAAGGCAAAAATCCAGTGAAGATTACTGCAACTGGGATAAATTTTAAAACTGGCGTAGATAAGAGCCATTCCTTGACAATGATATTCGAAGACGGAGAAATACTCACATCCTTCATTTCGTGTGGTAAGAAAAATAACGCTCATAAACTATGCATTGAAAACCAATTTAAAAGGAATAGAACATACTAATGAAAGTGCGTGGGATGAAAAAAGACTTAAGTTTGACATGGCCAAGGCCCATATCATCAATTATCCTATATAAAATCATTAGAACAGTAAAATGTTTCAGCACCTGAATTATATTTTGATGGTTTTTAGATGTCAACTACCTTGAGAACGCAGAGATCATTGGAGAAAAGGGAAAAGTAAGGCTTAATGCCCCATTTTGGTGTCCAACTGTAGTCCATACACCTAATGCCGAGCTATCGTTTCAAATCCCAAAGGGTGACATGGAAACAAAATTTACAAACTCAGCAGCATTCAGGTTTGTTGCAGTAAACATTTCTCCTTTGAACCTACGTGCAGTATTATCTGCTTCCCTAAAAATTACACGACAGACGTAAATCTTCCTCAACACAAATTTTTCAACACAAATCTTCTTCAGCTACTAATATACAAAAATGCATGAAAGAGCAAGACTAATTTAACTCACCTTCAGCACTTGCATGAAGCTTGTAGTACAATAGCATCTTTCTTTCCTGTAAAAATTGACATCAACGGTATATAAGTTTAAATTCAAACAACGGTAGCCTTATTCTGATCCACTAAATTTCCGCATAACTAGTTACCGTTGATATCAAACTACATTTAATTTTTCATCACCTATTTTTGCAGCTATGAGGCACAGCATGTACGGAAATGTTTGATGTCTGGTCGGGTAGAAAGCAACATTCTGCCTCATGAGGTTTCGTTGACAATTGCAGGCTGGATGGACAAAATTCGTCAACAACTGGGTGTGCTTTTTGACCAAGATGAAGCAGATAGATAGAGCCACTGTTTAGGAAAGACTGTCAACAATATATGATAAAGTTTAAACTTTACAAATACTATGTTCCGTTGTTAATAAATTACGAAATTCCTGTATGTAGTACCCAACTTTTAAATAATTTTATAAACTTTCATTCAAAAAAATGTTTAATAAAGCTTGGGCAAGTACAAAATGTTCTAGCTTATGTATTGCCCCTCAAACAACACATCAACCTCATTTTTAGACTCAAAAAAGGTAAGCTAATTGCAAGTAATTTCAGTACTTCTTTGATGCCAACGAGAAAAAACGATAAAACGTTGGCAATGACACTACGTAGACTATTGATAAAGAAAGTATGTGTGTTGTAAGCTAAAAGATGGCAAAACTATTATGAATATAAGCGAAGGTTTTATGAAGAAAATGGCAGGCAAGAAAAATTGAGAAAACCTTCAAACCATATGCATACACTATGACTTAACATTTATATTAGCAAGAAGTTGAATCTAGAAATGTTAGTCACTGTCTGAATTTTCATCGCTTATATCTGTATCTTCATCTGGGTTATCTTCCTTCGATGTGTCTCTAATGATATCTCTTCTTTTGTCTTCATCTGAATCACTTGCTTCATCATCTTCATCACTGGCAATATCTTTGGCATGCTTCCACATTTGTGCCATTTGCAACAACTTGAAATTAGGCTGATTTGATTCATCATCCGGGAATATGTAATCATAATATTCCTCCCAACCGCTGTCTGACTATTGGCAAAATCAAAAATAAACTGAAATTAAAAACCTGCAAATATGTTGAAATGGAAGAAAATGGTCTATAGTAGTTGGCCGAATAACTGCCCGGGGCGCTTATTTAAAATTCAGATTACAACAACAGTGTTCATACACATACTGCCTAATATTCTCTGCTGACGTTTCTAGACATTTGCTTGAAAATGAAGGTGTTTTCCTGACCACTTCTCTGAAATACATAATGTTTTTCCAGACCAGCTCGTGTCACAAGGTACAAATGACAAATTTTTGAAACTATGATGTGAAAACTGTACTTAATCAGTAACTTGTAAGCAAACAAAAGCTGGCTTTCTTGTTTTGGTATGTGTATGTAATGTGTACAGTTGCCTATCGGGCATCAAGGAATTCATTTGCATGGATGATAAAACTTTTCTGACTTTTTCCTGACTTTCTTAAAGTTTCAATAAGATTTCCTGAGTTTTCCTGACTGTCCTTAAAGACAAAGTTTTTTCCTGACCTTTCCTGACCGTATGAACCCTGAACCAGGGGTGGCTACTCGGGTAAGGGTGGTTACTAGGCAGGTTCACATATTTAATATTTCTCGCTAGAAACAAAAACATAGACTTTCAACGATTCATTGTTCTTTCTAACTGGTAAATCAAGTTACAATAAACATGCAGCTGCAGCGTTTGTAAAGGCAATAGAACCTTCATTTGCTATACACGTTCTTTTTATCAGGGTTTTTAAAGAAAAATTTAGTACTGCACATAAAATCCAGCGATTCTGTGTTGAAGAATTAAAGTCTGGTTGCAAATGGAATTGAACTCCCTGCTTTTAGCGAAAAAGGGTAGATAAGTGTCACTCCTCTAACTACTCCAATTCTGATTTTGTTTCGCCTTTCATTTCCTACCTAAATCTACCATTTTTACTGCTATTTACCTTCTTACACCCTTAGGCCACTAAATAACAAACTTTCAAATTGCACAGTTTTTTTCATTAGAACTGCACAAATTTTTTAGAACTGCACATTTTGTGTGGAACTGCATGTTTAAAAACAACCCTGCTTCTTATAAGAAAACATCATTTTGCCTGAGCCTGAATTGTCTTAGCCTTTCCCCAAATGGAGCCTAGATGTTCTTAAATTTTCTTAATTTCTACTGAAATAAACTGGCTAAAATGGTGTGCAATCTCTTTGTTTATCGTGTATACTCAAATTTGAATTCTATTTTTAACATCTCGAATGTAATAATGACGTAATGCCGATATTTAGGCCAACAAAAATACTTAACTTTGGAAACTGAGCCTCGTGAATTTTTCAAGATCTTCGCCAATTGAGCCTCATTGTCTTACAAACATTTTCTTATAAAACAGCATATTTGTAAAACGAAATAAACATTCTCATTTTGCTTGAGCACTAATGCCTTCAAGATTAAGAAGTAATCATTCTTCACATAAATTTTGTAAACAGTAGTAAAGTTATTTGGTCACAGCAAATGTGTAGTTGTCCATGCAGAACTCGATTAAGCACCGTGTGCACTTATTCTGACAGGGGCGACTATTCCACACAGGGTGGATATTCGCTCATTTACTCTGTTCCCTTCATAACTTAGCCCATTCCTTTCATATCTAAATTAACACGGATTTAGGCAAGAAAAATTGAGAAACCCTTCAAACCATATGACCATGCCACTATTGAAAATAGGACCAAATAGGACCACACCACTATTGAAAATTGGTGAATCAAACTATTGTATCCACAGAATCATGAGAACATAGATAAGAAAACGATTTGAGAAGAGAGGTATAAAGGATCAATTTCAAAACATACGCCATCATCGGTTTGGACCTTTCTCCTCTTTTTAACTTTTCTAGGAATTTTCTTTTCAACCGCAGCCTGTGACAGTTCATCACCATAACGCACCTCAAAGAAATAGCAATAAAAATATATTTTTACATGAAATCTAGAAGTGAATATAAACATCAAGATGATACATACAAACTATGGAACTATCATAATTTATAAAAGAAAAAACAATGAAAATCAGAGTGATATCTTGTGCATCTCAATAAATCCATCACCACTAAAATAGCAGACAAATACTCAACTACTACTGTACATTTCGTAAGTGCTAGGAATCATCGTATCAAACCAAATTATTTCTGATTCATATTTCTCACGCTGTTTCTACTTCAAAAATTAAGGATTTTAAGTGGAGAAAATTAGACTTTCTAACAATTTTTAAGGAGAACTCAGCTCAATTACAACAAAAGTCCACTATAAGTAAAGAGACTTGAGGTTTTTGTGACATTTGCCACTTCTTTACCAACAAAACTCACACGATCGAATCTATCAAATTAGTCCTTAAAGCCAAATTGTAAAATATAAATATCAGATTTTTCCTATAAACACTTTCTGCGTTCCAAAGGCGTAAAATTCTTCTCATAAATTTCTCCTTTACAAAAAATTTCACAATTGGGATTAAAAATCATATTTCACAATTAAAGAAAATTGTGATAAATTTGATAATAAGCAAGGAGTTCTAAGGATTTTTTAAGGGTATTTTCTTTCATCAAGGATTTTCAAGGAATTCAAGACCCTGATATTAACCATTGCAGGCGACTGACCTTTCTATACGTCCTACTTCCACAGGGCTCCCACTCTCTTTTCATCAATGTTTTTGGGTATTTAGGAGAATTAAGGAGGTTTCATTGCTCATTTTTAGGAGGTTTCACAGATTTCAGAGAAATTCGGTAAGCATTAAGGTATTTTGGGGAAAATAATATAGTCACGATTATCCGTTCTATGGGGAAAATGGCCATCATACATTTGGTATAGCAGAAAAAGTCACTAAAAATAATACATTCACTGTAGAATTTGAGAAAATTGATGATTTGACCACTTTTATCACAAAATAAGACATATTAAGCAACATAACTACTGAAAAGAAATTCAATTCATGAAAAATTTAGATGAAATTTAAGAGAACAGCAAAATATTCCTGAAATTTGAGGGTTTCTATTATTTTTCAGTATAGTTTTCTTTTTCTAGGATATTTTAGGAGGCGTAGGAACCCTGTGTTCTTATGAAACCTCACGTGACTTTGCACTACGCACCTCAAAATCTTTCCAAGATTCAAGCAGTAGCAATCGCTCTTCTTTTGAATCAGAAGTTTGCATGGAACGATCACCTCTATCATATACATTTCTTGAAGGAATATGAAATAAAACTTATAAATAACCAAAGCTAGGCTGAAATAAAATAATATTCTCAACAACTTTTGAAGTAATAAAATTTTTACTTAGTTTTGGAGACGAAATTGACTAAAATTGCAACTTAAACGTTTATCATACGAAATTCCTTTAATTCCGTTAATTACATGACTAATGAGGGCTTCGAAAAACTTTAATAAAAATGCAAGGAGTGAAAAATAAGAAAATTACAAAAAATGAACAACATTTTAAATTTTGTTTGAACAATTTATAAAAACTTCACACCTTGCAAATGAAAGGCAATCAGGGTCATTGCTGTTTGCTTCAAATTGAGCGTAACTGATCCAAACCTGTGAAGAAACAAATCAACAAGAACTCAAACTATTGACGAAATAAAAGGATGTCTACACAAAATAATTTGAATGAGAATAGGGAACATGAAATCCATGTCCAAACATAAGCATAAATTGCTTCCCACAAGCTAGAGTTGAAAGTATTTGCATAAATTCACAAATTCCATTCCAGGTTTTGAACTTCAACTATTAACACTTGGTAGAAGCATCAACAATACATTAACACTAGACTAAAAAAAATATGACAACAGCACACACCTTAACATGCTGCGTTCTTTCTAACAGTCTCTCATACAACTGGCGTACTCGATCTGATTCTTCAGCAGCTATCTCAAAATCTATATATGCCTTCCAGAGAACCTTAAAAACGATTGAAAGATTGAAAGATATATTGCTAAGATTACAAGAGTAAATTTAATAGACTACATCTATATAAATGAGCTATATAACTATGGAATGAAAATAGACAACAAAATGCAATTTTACTTAAGATTCATAATCTTACTATTCACAATTCATCATCAAAAAGAAAGATCGCAAATTACAAAGTTAATTTATACCTCAGGCATATCTAAAATACCCTGGTTAACAGCCAATTCGTACAATGCTCTACATCTTTCAACTTCACCCAATTGCATCTCCATTTCACAATACTATATGAAACAAAAACATTTTATTCACACTTAAAAGGATATATCTGACTTCCAACAAAAGAAAGGTTACAACAATCCAATACTTTGTAGCATCATAGCACTAATATACATCACATAGTCTCATGAATTCTAAATATGGAATAATATATGGATTTCTCAATGCTTCTTATCCCATGATATATATCATAAAATAATGCACTCCAAATGATAACTGGAAAATCTTGTGGAATTAAAAAAGGAAACATTCTAGCATTAAATGGTACCTTAATCCACGTCGAACAGTTCGATGGATCAAATTCCAAATGTTTCTCATATAACTTTCTGCATCTGTCATATTCATGCAGCTGCATAGAAATTTAGATGAAAGTAAAATTAAGCATGAAATCTTCTCCACGAAATTCCACAATTACCCACAATTAAGAATCTATCAATGTAATCTACAATTGAGTTGAAAGTTATTTCAAAACAACCTCAAAATAACAAAACTCTAAGTATTTTAAACACGGTTCTGTTATTAAATTGAATAAAATGAAGTCTTTGTTGGCACTGATAAAAATTAGTTTCATCCTGATCCGACTTGTCTGTAATCAGCAATTTTAAGTAGTGAAGATGATATGAACAACAATGATGTTACAAGCACTTTCTGAATTAATAGAAAAACTTCTTTACCTGCTGCTCCAAAGCAATATATTCACGGAATAATTTATTTTTTGGGCATTTCCCCAAAGCAGTTCCCTGAAATTAGATTTCAAATAATGATGCAAAAACAACTTTCTATACAACATGAAATGAAATTTCACACTCAATTGAAAATATTACACAGCATTAGAAATTCTGACTAGGAAGCAGTAAAGGCATATTCATACTGTAAGGTGGCAATACCATAGCTTGTCTAGCTCCTTTCAGATTCTTCTGGCGAATTTCAAATTGCGCATACAACAGCCAAACCTTCGCGAATGTGAACTGAATAGAAAGTTAAATTAAAATAAGAAGAGAAATTGTTAGGCATCATTAACGCAAATATTGTGTCACAATAGGTTTTTGGTTTGAGCCTAAATATAGAAATATACAACCAACAAAAGATTGCATTGTCATGAAGAGAAAAACATAGAAAAATGAAGGCAGGCATTCCTTAGCATCATGTTGCTATGATCAAAATGTATTTTAAGAAGTAATGTAATATGATATCTAAAAACCTTTTTATGTGGTATTAAATCCAAACAAGCTCTATACACTTCTCTTGTTTTCTCTATGTCCTAAAGAAGAAACGAAGGCATGTCAATAGTGAAGATATGTCACTAGTGATTTCATACTGTTTGTATTCAAAAGAATTACAATATACATAAATTCAAATATGATCACAAGAATAAGGGTACAGCTATATCTTTCAGCTCTAGTCACCAACTTTCTTTGAGATATACAAATGCTGAATGAAAGTTGAGTGCCAAAAGAAATTTGCATCACCTTCACTATCAACTCCTCATACAATGCATAGTTTATCCACAAATAGATGTATCTGCGCCAATGCTTTTTACTCTAAAAGAAAATAAAGCATTAATATCAAACCAAAAGATTAATTACAAGAAAGGTATTCAGAATTTAAAGGACACAGATGTGATATTCTGCTTTGAACTGCAAATTCTACAATCTACTGCTGTCTATTGCACCTCCAGTGTCTTATTTTTCTCTCAGTAGATACGAACCTGCAAGGAATGACTTTCAACCAGAATAAATAACAACTATTGATATGGGATTGAAGGAAAAAACATAAAAAACTTAGCAACTCACCTCAACTGGGGGGATGTTTCCAATTGCTCTTTCATAAACATCTCGCACAATGTCAATATCATCTGCTTCACTTTCCATTAGTCTAAGATAATCAAACCAGGCATCATAATTGTTGGGACTCATTTTCACCTCCTGAAAATATAAGAAGCAAATAAAACATAAAATACAGCAATATTTTGTGACAAAGAAAGATAGCAGAAGAAACCAAAAATTATGCCGTAGCTAGGTACTATTGCTTAAGAATACTATGAGAGTAACAATGAAGTAAGTTCCATCACCCTACCTCTTCATATTGGAACTTTCTTTTGCTTACAATTACATCCTCAATTCCACTTCTGTCACCAAAGCGTTTCTCAAATATAGTATACTTTTTGAAAAGATCCTATGAATAAAAAACAGGAAATTTGAACATAAAATTGGAGGTTTCTCCATACATCTGTGTGTGAAACTTACATGTGTGTAAGGAAGGATTTCACAAATAGTGATATATTGAATTCAGTAAGGCTGCATAAATTTTGTTCAAGCATACCTCAGAATGCTGCTTTGGGATGTGCTCTATAGCATACTTATATACAACTCTCACCCTTTCAAGCTGCAAATAAAAATGAGCTGAATGAAAATATATTTAAAGTTGAAAATTTGATTCAAAGTTGAAAATTTGATTGAAAACAAAGCAATGACATCAGTATTCATGAAAAAACTGAGCAACAAATGTGCATTTTAATTGCAAAATTAAAATAAACAAATAAACCCTTGGAGATAAACTTTAATCATATTATCAGAACTTAAAAAGCACACACTTCTCTTTGATTTTCCTCAAATTTGGCAAAGGCTATAAACAATCTTTCATCCATATTATCATCACCAAAGAATTCAATGGCTCTTTCATACACCAGTCTTGCATTGTCTAAGATTAGTCAGAATAACCAATGACAAGTTATTGCTTCTATAGGCAAAACAGAAAGAAATACATCAAGCCTAATTTTGAGTAGACCATCAGGGTGGTAGGTCATTACTTAAAAATTGTGGCTCACATGCTACAGAGGCCTATTGAATGTCATCAATACATTTGAAACGTCATCTATAAGGATACAATGGCATAACAATACAAGGCACAAATCAATGTAGGGTTTTTCAATAATTACAAAACAAATTCAAAACCCCCTAGCTGATACCTCTCCTTTTATTATAGGATACGATGGAAAACTATCAAAGATCTATAAAATACTGTTAGTTGCATGTAATGTACATACAGTGAGCTAAGGACAGGCATTGGCATTTTTTGAACATTTTACAACAAAGAATCTATTAACACTTCTGGACTTGACCGTGTTTCTACCATTTTCCAGTAGAAAGTAATGCTCTCTATAAGTTGAAACTTGTCAGAAATTCATAGGGTGTGCACCTAATCAAAGGTGGCACTTAAGCAAGGGGGCTTAACCAAGACACTACAGAATAGGATAATATAGAAAGCTATCATAGGCCAATAAATACTGTTGCTTGAATGTTAACACACAGTAACATCCCATCTAGGAAACTAGCAATATTCAACAAATTCATGAACATACCAACTTTTCCTTGAGATTCTTCAAACTTTGCAAATTTAATCCAGTTTTTAACATCTGAATGAACCATAACAAATCTCTCATAAATAGATCTAGCACGATTAACTTCTTTGTATCTCAGTTCCATTTTTATATAGGAAAACCATGCTTGTTCTTCAGGCTCCCATTCCATCCATCTTTCAAATACCTGGCGTGCACCAGGAATATTATCCAACATTTCTTCCATGTATGTGTACTTGTACCTAAATAATTCAAAATATTTCATGAATTCCTTGATTCTGACACAAAATCAGCACAAGCAGGTCAATAGGATAAAAGAGAGACACTGCAGGCTTTCAATGAGACGCACAGATGCAAACATGCACACTCCCTAAACTTCCCATAGCTTCAATTAGCAAGCACTAGCTTTAATACAAACAAGTAATAGCTTTACAACAAAAAATACTTTAAAAGTGTTTTAGAAAGTTATCATACTGACAGCAACAAGATAATGGTAACAAAAATTAAATAATAATAATCATCTCCACACATTGACAAGAAATGCTAATGGAGAAGGCTCTAAAAATAACAAACCATTGACAACCTAAAAACCAAATGAGAATGAAAGCAAAGAGCATTGCAATGATAATAAATTTGATGCTATTGTTGAGGAACTGGAAACCAATTAGTATGATTTAGGTACGTAAGGGTAAGCTTTCTTTCTGAATGCTTGGAACTTTATCAAAAGCATTCTTACAAGTGAGCACACACATGCAGTGCAACAGATATACTGAAGGGCATGTTACCATGTGTAATAGATGCAATTCATTAGTAGCTGATCTGTACAAACATGAGCAAAAGAGAGAAACTAACCAAAACTGACTTGCTCTTGGTAAAACTGTAACAGCTCTATCCCATATGTTTCTAGCATGGTTCACCTGGCGATGCCTATTAAAAGAAACTGTATATGTAAAGCCATACAAATTTCATTGGTGTGGTAAAAGTTTTCTGTCATAAATAACACCTATGTACAAACAATTAATGTAAATCAATCATCAAATAGCATTCCAATAAAATTGCTGAGCACTAACTTCATTTCCATTTCTGCATATTTTAGCCAAATTGGAATACAACGGTGGTCAACATCCAAAGCTCGCTCATACACAGATCTTGCTCTGAAACACCACAAAAGCAAGATGCATAGTCACCATCATCAGCAATAGGGATAAACAAAATCTCAAACATTACTAGATGCCAAAAGAGTAACCTTTTAAAGTTGAAGAAATGTGAGCCATTCATACTCTGATGTGCATAGTCCAAGCTTCATGGAATTATTCAGATAAACAAAAAGCTAGTTCACTATTAAGAAGTATGAGAGATGTTCAACCAAAGCTATATTCTGAAAAAATTGAGTGGAAGTTATGAATTTTTACTATGCCACATTTATTGAACTAAAAGATGAGAGAAAGAAATATAAAAACAACAAAAGAAAATTTTAATCAGCTTCCATGTGAGTTAAAAGCAAAATTATAGTCATCAATTGTTTCAGTTGACAAAGATACTGTAAACTATACTCTACTTTACGTTTGATGCAAATCTAACAACAATTCTAAAAATAGTTATTAAACAGCCCTTCAATCCAAAATTTTTTTCATGCTGTTCATGCTAATTGATAGTTAATTTGTGAGGGTATGCTGTTCATGCTAATTATATTTCTGGGTAGAGGTGTCCTTTAAGGAAGGGTTTTGGCAAAATTATATCTGGATTGAAGGGCATAACAATTTTTGGCCTCAGGTTCCATTATCATTCCTATACTTGTGATGAAGAAGTGTATATTGTGTTTAACACACAAGCAAATACCTCTGGATTTCTTTTTGACTTTCTTCCCATTGTGCATATTTGATCCAATTTGACATAACATTTCTATTTTTTCTTATACTATCTTCAAAGGCCTTAGGAGAATGAAAGATTAAAGACAAACAAAAAATACACTCAAAACAACAAACTATATCAATTGCTAAATAAACATATTTACCACAATTTATGTCAGATCTACTGGGGATTAAGGCATGATCCAGATCACGTCTGAACCCCTATCAGACCTGACAACATGAAGTTGCTATCAGGATGAAATTTTATCAGATGATAAACTTGTCACACAATTCTATAAACATTGAAATACTCAAGGTGAACCTACCTTTCTCTTTCTGAGTCTATATGCTTGAAGTTCATCTGGGTCAGTAATCTTTTGCTTTGGAGGCTATATGGAAATAACATAACCATTATAGGGCAATTACTACAGAAAAAGTCCTTGGTACTGCTTTGGACATGAGTTCAACTGGAAACACAACAAATCCAATGCAAAGCAAAAGAGGCATAACAAATGGCTTCTGTGACATCCAAGTACAACTCTCACAACTTCAGAGAAAAAACAAAGACCAACAAGAAAATAGCTAAATGCTGATACATATCATAAAATATTGGCAATAACAGATTAATTGAAATTCTTACTGGTGGCACAAATTCAAGCTGTCTTTCTTTTGCCTCTCTGAGCAATTGTTCTGCTGTGATTTGAACTGGAGCTGGGGCTTTGTTTTTTACCTAAAGAATAATCACAAAAGAAAATTATTGTGTGTATGTGCGTGTGCGTACGTGTGTATGTGTGTGTGTAGGTGTGTGTGTGTGTGTGTGT
>OLMO02000301.1:291865-311172 GCA_900291935.2 Cassiopea xamachana
ATATATATATATATATATATATATATATATATATATATATATATATATATATATATATATATAAGTGAAAAGTTTGAATATAAATGTAAAAGTGTAAGCATAAATGTGAAAGGCTTAAATATAAACGTTAAAAGTTTGAATAGAAATGTGCAGGTTTAAATATTGCTACAATTCGGCAGCCATACCGGAGCTAACTACGGGCCTAAGTGCCTGAATTGCACCTTGGGTGTTACAGAGGAGATCAATGCACGCGTTCAAGCTCAGATCATTTGTGTATATCCTAATTACCTTTGCTACTTTTGGAACCCGCTTTTTCTTTTCTGGTACTTCAGTGTCCATTTTGCATTTACTTTAATTACCTTCTTTTACTTCTTTGACTCCACACAAATGGGGACTACCAACTAATGAGGATGCTGATCTTTTCCATACCTCAGATTATCTAAGTCTAAATGCCATACTGCTGAATTGGGCCCCTCATATCGTCTTTTAGATACTACCAGCCCTTTGAGTGATATGGCAATTAACTACCTTTGATCTGAGGAATGGAAAAGATCATCAACGACTTCGAGCGCAGAAATGAGGTTGTATAAGCAGGGGCGGATCGAGCCGGAAAAATCCCGGGGGGGCCATTGCCCCTGAGGGCAAGACAGAAGAAAGGGGTCTTGGGGCGAAGCTCCCAGAAAAGTTTCTTGACCATACTCTGTCTACCTTGAGAAAATTCCCTTTCTGAGCACAGAGATTGACCCTTTATGACGAATAAGCTATGTAAATGAAGGAGTGAAAGTGAAGAGCAGGCAAAATGGCAGAGAAATAGGAGTACAGGACGGTAACACAACGGACAATACAAATGCAAGATCTCCAGTAACCCTTAGAAATTTATTATAAGTTGTTGCTTATGTGCAAGGCCAAAAGACTCAAAGAAAGCTAGAGGGACGTTTTGTATAAGTTAAAATACAGTAACAGTCTAGAAATACCATGTTCATTCCTTGTACATCTTCCTAATTCGCAAGTATTTACAGTAAACAGTATATTCAAAGTTCACAATTTTATAGTCTGATAGCCTTGTCGGGAAGTTGTTTTTTCAAAAAATATTCAAAAATAGCACTTTGATTATCATTGTATATATCATATATTAGTTTCGAATATTCAAGACTGAAAATTTGCTCAAAACCCAAAATACCTAATTGATTAAGTAGTGGTTTTGCGTTGGCTGAATTATTCTTAAAGCTTTGTTTAGATTTCTTTGAAAAGATTTGGTAACTGTTGTAGTTGCGCAACCCCAGTTGATAATTCTATAATTTACATTGGGTGCAATGAACGCTAAATACAGATTCTGCAGAATTTGAGCTGGGACAAAATGCCTCATTTTTGCCAGAATACCAATTCCTTTTGAGATCTTCGTGTTAGCATGTTTAATATGATGTTCCCAATTTAAATTTTTTCGAGTATCACTCCAAGTTATTTAGTATAGTCTTTTTGTGTAATTGATTTATCATTAATTGATAGATTTACTTGATAGGATAAATTATGCTGAGAAGATGAGATAACAAGAAGGCTTTATTTTTCAACATTCAAAGTTAGCTAATTTGCAGTGAGCCAGCCCGATACGTAAGTAAATTCGTGATTAACAGTATTTTTCAAATTTCGCAAATTTCGCAAATTTTGATCTGAGAAAAAGATACTAGTGTCATCGGCAAACAGATAAAATGTAAGTAACTTAGAGACGTGAGGCATGTCATTTCTGTAAAGAAGAAATAGAAGAGGTCCAAGAACACTGCCTTGTGGTACTCCTCTTTGTATTTTGTTTGAAATGGATAATTGCCCATTTATAGAAACGTTTTGTGTTCTATCAGTTAAGTAGGATTTGAACCAGTCAAGGGTAGTACCACTTATACCATAGTATTCAAGTTTATCAAGTAATATGCTATGATCAACAGTATCAAAAGCTTTTGCTGGATCCAGAAAAATAAAGCAGGAAACATTTCTGTGTTCCATAGCCCTTAAAAGTTGATTATATAGATCTAGAATCACAAGAGAAGTGAACTAGTTTTTTTGGAAGCCAAATTGATGCTCAAAAATAATGTTATGCTAATCAAGAAAATTTGTTAGCCTAGTATGCATTAATTTTTCAAATATTTTATTAAAAATGGGTAGCCGTGATATTGGGCGATAATTGATTCGTCAGTTGATTTTGCTTTATGAATTGGTACTACTTTAGCAAATTTTAACGTGTTAGGGTAAAAGCCAGATTCAAAGGATTCATTAATAAGTTTAGTAAGGGGGGTAGTTAAAGCATTGCTTGCGCATTTAATTAATTTCATTGGGATGTCATATGCATCTGGTGCTCTTCCTTCATTTAGGTTAAGCAACTGTCATTTTACTTCAGAAGGGGTCACCGGTGTAACAAAAAAGGAATCATTGTTAGGATCAGTTAAATAGTCTTTGAAATTTTTATTACTTGGTGCAAGTTTGTTAACGAGGTTTTGAGCAACACTAGTAAAGAATTTGTTAAACGCATTTGCCACTGGTTTAGGATCTGAAATCAGTCTACCATTAATGTTTAGTTTAATATCCTGTGAATTTTTAAACTTTTATCGGTTGAGAAGATTATTTATTCCTTTCCATACTTGTTTGTAATCATGTTTAAAGGTTTCAAAGTAAGATAAATGATATTGCCTATTATTTAATCTTATAACTTGGTTTAACATATATCTGTGCTTTTTGTACCGTTGATACCAAAAATCGTCTTTATATTGTTGGGCGTTGTTCGACAATTGCTTGATGAAGATCAAAACAGTCCTCGAACTTTCTCAGTTCTACAAATGCTCGTCGTGTTTGTCCACCTCGCTGAACATGTTAACGAACAAATGAAATTTCCAATACATTCAAACGTATATAAGAAACTTTCCGACAAAAATTATCTTATTTCTTCCAGAAATTTGAATTCGAATTAATCTAAAACTGATTGAATTTGAAAAATCATGAGTAAATGCATAGGACAGCAAGTTTTAGGATATTAGCAGGATGATTTTAGGAACTGAGCCCAAGTGTTTACATTCATTCTTTTCAAGTGTCTATTCATACTACTTTTGATCACGTGCTACGATTAGGTCCAAAAACACCGGCATAGTTAGCAATGAACTACTTTTTCGACAACTTGAATTCAAGGAAATTTAGATGACGACCAACAACCACTCTGCCAAATTCACTATATATTGAAATAAAAATGATGAACTACATCAACAAAGGTAACAAGTATAATTCACCCAGCTTGTATCTATGGACGATCTAAAACACTTCAGATTACTCGCAGAAGACAAAAGAAGATTGAGCACATTAGTAAGAGCTATTTATGAAGCAGAAAAGGACTTATAGCTTTTTATGCGAAATTGCTATTGCATATTTATATATATTCATACTATTCATAGTATTTTTACATGAATGACACTTCAGCTATATTAAAATAAACTGAACAATGCATCATAATAATCTACGTACATCATAATGGTCTAGTCAACATCATAAAGAAAAATTAAAATAAACCTTAGGCTGTTCTACCAGGGGGTCCTGTTCGATTTATTTTCAGCTCATCAAATTCGTTTTCAATCGTTTTTTGAAGTGACAGAGTGTAGGAAGTTCCCTAATGCTTAAGAGGATCTCATTCCAGGTTTTAAGAGCTGAGTTTGAAAATCCTTTCTTGGCATACTCTGATTATACTAAGGAATCTGGATATTTTTGCAGAATCGTGCATTGTATCTGGAATATGGTGGCCCGGGGGTGTCAACAATTATTTTGCATGTAAAATCAAACTTTTTCCAAAACAAAACGGTTGCTTCTATTACTTGATGCCATTTTATCTTCAAAATAAGAAATGATTTGTATTTCAGTTTTTTCTCAAAATTCATTTTCACTAATAACTAAAAATGATTTCAGCTTTTAAATTGAGGGATACTTTAAGGCGATGCGTCTAGCCCATCAGTATCAAGCCTGCCTTTTAATAAGGCTGGCCTCGGCTGAACTGGCACAACATGGCCCTCAAGTTAAATGATAACCATTTGCTTCTGTGCCGGTATGAAAATCAGTGCTTCAACTTAAATTTCCTTATTTTTGGGAAATTTGACCTCTACAAACAACTTTTTAGGGAAGTAGATTGAAGGGCAATTATAAGGAAAGAAAATGTGTCTCTTTTCATGTTTTTGGTGGCAATATGATATGTTTCGAGGCTGTGTGTCCCTGATAACCTTAAAAAAGTGCCCTGAAATAGAGGATCCTCGAGATAACACCTTACTTTGCTGGACGATCCAATTCACCTTTACACATGAAACGAGGTGCTATTAAAGATGTCATATGGGGCTATTTCCTTCGTTGTGGCATAATGGTCTCCATTGGAAAGAGAGGGGCTGTTTCTCGCAACTATTTTAGCAGTTCTAATACCATTCTAAGCTCATTCTTGTTCCTCCCCCCCCCAGGAGTGGTGCCAGGAATGTTCCAACAAAGGGGCTGACTCTTGCGACAAAGGGGCTAAAATGCGGTTTTCAGTGTACTATGAACACTAATAATCTTTGAAACAATAGTTTTCACCTTCCGACGGAGGGGGCTATAGCTTCCTAGCCCTTTCCTGTCGCCTCCACTGTCTGCCTAGGTAGATTCAGCCCCTACCATTGGAAACTTTCTGTTGCCCCCTAGTGAAGGGAATGAGGTATTCTGTGGTATAGGCCTGCAGAGCCATTAGTTCAGAAACTAGACATGGGCAGTTTAATAAAGTAATTTTGGTTCATAAATATAAGGAAAAAAGCATTATTGTTAGTCTGATAGAATAATTTGCTGTCCGTCACAAACTATGCACAAACCAATCTCAAAGGTGCGCTAGTTCGCATAACATTTTAACTTCTAGACCATGAAAATTTTCTGGTCGCTTCCCTCACAGGGGGGCTTCGTCTTTCACTTTTGCCTCAGGCCTCTAAATTCTCTCGGTGGCCCTATTAAAGGAAATAGCATTTTCACAAATGGAAGCAAGGATTGAAATATCAGGGAGTATAATCCTCACATTCTCATAGCTTCAAAACATATCATATTTGCATCAAAAGCATGAATAGAGAAACATTTTAATTCCCTTAAATCGTCCTTAGACAATCTATTTTCATACAAGGTTCCTTGTGGAGGTCAAATTTCCCTAAAATATGGAACCACTGATTTCCATATGCGTTAACTGTGCACTGATTGGTTAAAGGGCTTTTCCCTTAGTTACACGGTAGCAACCATCCATGCGTGATTGGTTACAGTGAAAACACTACAGAATGTTCATATTCCTATGATTTACTATCGATTCGTCGATCGTCAGGTCACACATTAATAGCTTGGTTTTAGTTCTGACGTATCTATCAATGTTTCATGTCTACTTCTAATATATTTTATTGAACATCTCTATGGTATACCGTCACAGAGACAAGCCGTTACCATTTCAACCGAGGCCAATCTGATTAAGAGGCAGGCTTGTTACTAATGGGATATATTACATGCATGGCCCATCAGTATCATTCAATTTAAAAAGTGAAATCATTTTTAGTTATTAGTATAAATAACATTTAAGAAAAATGTGAAATACAAATTGATTCTTACTTTGCAAATAAATATGGCATCAAATAGTAAAACCAACCGTTTTGTTTTGGAAAAGGTTTGATTTTGCTTGCAAAATAATTCTTGATGCTCATTGATCACCACCAGTAACGTAGAAGAAGGAGATGCAGCCCCCCTCCATGGTCTGTATATTTCTTCAAAGCAAAATTATTAATTTCTTCAAAGTAATTATTGTGGAGGAAACTTTTCTTTTTAAGACAAAATGCTTTACTAAAACATTGTGAGCAGGGACGTGGCAACCTCGGGGTATGGGTTGTAGCTCCCTGCCAACTATCGGAAAACTTGAGAAAATTCAGGAAGAATTATGTCATTGTATCTTCAAAATAAAGTAATCTTTGAAGAGTTGAAGACTACAGAATGCTTTTACAACAGTAGAAAGAGCGTATAGTTAAAAGAAGTATTTACTGTACTTGCAAAAACCAATATCAAAATAGCCTTTTCCAGCCATTTGAGAGCCTTTATTTTGAATTTTTTCTGCGGGCCCAACCATGGTGGGCCCTATAGTAGACTCTAGAAACGAAGGAATGTGCAACACACTTTCTGTGAAATTTGGTTACAAAACGGTAGTAAACTGGGCATCTTATAAAGTACTGCATTTGCAAAAACCAATATCAACATAGCGTTTTCCAGCCTTCTGAGAACCTTTGTTCTGAAAATTTGTCCTCCGGGCCCAACTATGGTAGGTCCTATAACAGATACTAGAGAATTCCTACTAGAATTTGATAGACTACCCCAGATTAAAACAGGCAACAAAATTTATCTTCTTTTTTTATTTTCTTATTTTCATATATTTTCTTCGCTTTGTGCAAGGTGTAACTGTTATTTGTGCATGTATTTTTATTGTACTTAGAGTTATATTGTAATTAGCTTTTATATATTAACAGGGCAGTTTGTATACCAGACTTCTGTAACTTTACCCTGTATGAAGAATTCAAAGTGAAATGAAATTACATCAGCATTCCACATATGACTTTCAATTAGGGATCGATATACAATATCATCAGCGTAGAGACTTACTTTAGAGTCTATCAAGCATTTCTTACAGTCATTCAAGTATATTTTACAGAGGAGGGGGCCAAGATATGAACCTTGCGGGATACCACAAGTAACAGTTCTAGTCCCCGACTTGAGGCCATTTACGGCACTGTACTGTTTCCTATCTTCGAGGTATGATTGAATCCAGTCGCCAGCAATATCTCGGATGCCGTATTTCCTCAAATTTCCTATCAAAATTTCATGGTTAACAGCATTGTGAAATTTAGAACAAAAAAGAAAGATGAGAGATATAGAGCGAGAAAGATGAAATGACGCTTGGAACATCATCATCATAATCTTCGTAGAATTCTTGGATGCACTCCTTCGGTGGGCAACTTTATACTTGGTCAGGATTCCTTGATGCACGAGTGGTCTTTAGAATCGTAGTGGAGAGAGTAGACATTTTAATAGCTATTAACTTTTATCTTCATTCCAACTTCACTGTACAAATGGCTCGGCTAGGTGGCTCGTGTCCCTGTCATTAAACCAACGAACTCTAACTCACGATGCACATAGTTCTAATTCTAATGCTCAACTTAAACTTACCCCTATTTCTTTACGAGGGGTGTGCTTAAATAATGTAGAAATACTGATTTAGGATGCATCACCATTTCTGCCGATATAGAGTAATCGTTACTCAGCATAAAATACAATACAAGAGGTAATACTAGTTTATTCTAGAATGCCTAGTCTAGCCATGTATGACGCAAGGGTAGATAATCCTTAATCCCTAAAACAATAGAATAGAATGTTGCATCATGCACAGTCATTATTACAGGGTTTCCTTTGGTGTGCCTAGTTTCACAGAATTACTACGTTTGTATTATTTATATTCAACCTAACTTATTCTTAACGACTAATGTAAAATACTGTTGGACATATACGTGCGTCTTACAATTTATTGAATAGAAACTAACGATATACACATATGCTAACATTTCCTGGAAACTATAATGACTATGTTGGCTCATTTCCAGTCGAGCCCTCGACGTATCTCACGAACAACTAATATGTGACGGCACCCTCAACCTTTTCCAAGCCTTGAGAGTCCAAATACCTTAATATACAAACGCGAAACGACATAGACCTCTACAGTCTTCTCCAAGCACTGTGAGTCTAAATACGAAATAAGTAAATGTGAGACGTCCTAATACAAGTACTTTCACAAGCTACTTTATCTGTCCTAATATTCCATGTATAGCTCCGTACTTTCATTTATAAATTAGCAGTATGACAGTATCAAATGCCTTTTCAAGTCTAGGAATATTGTAAAATTGAGTTGCTGGTCGTTAATATTATCATACCACTTGTCGGTACTATCAATCAATGATTTAATTGATGAATAGCATTTTTGAATGGCTGACTGCCTCATTATTAGGGGCTTAGTTGCCTTCACATGTTCATAGAATTGATTATGAACTATTTTTCAAGAATCCCTGGGAATACAGAGACTACTGAAATGGGTCTATAATTATTTGCGTCACTTCTAGATCCTGATTTGAACATAGACTATGCCTTGACATCCTATTTCCTACAACTGACAACACTCTTTAAATTATAGAATTAATTGAGACAAATTTAGACAATAACGTTCATCGTAAGGAACTTAAATTTCACCCCCTTCTTACAGATCTTGCCAAAGATCACAACAACAAAATTTTTTACCCTATGCATTAGTTGTCTTGGTATATTTGGTAACTCCTGTGACTCATTTCTTCAAATGTGCGATGAAAGAGGCATTGAAAAGCGTGATCTTAAATTCATTATCTCTTAGTTATCAACAATAATTATCCGCACAAACTTACTTGATAATATGTATGAGGAAGAAAGCATGGTGCGATCCGGAGCGCCTAAACTATTACTCTCTGAGATTTTTTGCTTTTCTTTCTTTTCTTCGCTATTGATTTAATTATCATATTTTGATGTTAAGTTTAGCGTGTTTACTTTTCATTATCATTGTGAGCCAGCCAAGTTGTAAACTGGAAAAATAATGTTTGCAACGCCAAGCAAACGAACGAGCAAACAAAACTCCTGACGTGTACGCTGGTTATCTGTCGTTGTCGAGCCCAGAGTAGAAAACAAAGATGTACACACTCAGTTATCGTAACTTCTTTTCCTGATCTTTCATCTTAAATAACTAGCTACTTTTCTCGACCATGGTTCGGCGAGGTGACTTTACGTCACTGCCATTGAACCTGAAGAACTCTCTCTCTCTCTGTTCTCCTTCCCTCCCTTTCTCTCTAAGCTACATAGTTTTATAGCTCTACAGCAACAATAGGCTTATTTCACAATCGCGACTAATTACCAATACTCAATTGAACTTGCACTAATTACCACCATTAATGTCCTTTAACAAAAGTAATGACTTGGTCCTTTATGCCATACGATGAATAATGATCAATTTACATACGCGTCTACATTACCAGTTAACTACCGTGATTCTTTTTGGCTAATTACTCCTGGAGCCTCCGACGTAACTAATATACAATATAACACAATAGGCACTCCTCAACAACATACCTCTAGCGGCGAGAGTCCTAATACAACAACATAATGCTACGTCCTAATGTAAAGATATAAGTACTTTTTCAAGCTACTAATACCAAACCTAATCGTCCGACGATAGTTAATTCTAAATACAATCATAAATCCCATATACCGAAAATCTAAACCTCAAAATAACAGTATTTCAAATGATATCTATTTACCAGTTGACGTTGCTATGACAATGTTAGATAGTTCCATACATCTTCACAATTGATTCTCTTACACTTTCAAATTACCAGTATTACAAAGTGGCCAAGTACGACTTACGCTAGAGCGAGGCTCCCTTGCTTAGCGGTTGAATGAGCCGTCAATATTAATTAGTTTCGATTTCTTCAGAATGATTACATAATGTAAGTTGTCTTGGACATTCGGACGTGACTTTACCCTTTACTGGACTGCAGGTTTGTACGTTATACATATAAACATCAAATCTGATAACTATCCAGTTTTGAGCAACAGAAATGCTGCGAGACTTTCGCTTACCGTGTGCATTGATTGCTCTACTGTTCGCTATTTCAAGCCTATACAGCGTTTTGGGCATGAAAGCGAATATTGTATACAAAGATGTATCAGGAAAAACGCCACTACCCTTTAATGTGAGAGAAGTGAAGAAGGTTTCAGAGAACTTTAACAGCTGGATTTACGATTCTATTGGAAATCAGAAAGATAGAAGAGGACATAGATTTCCAAGGGCAGCTAGTAACAACACAGCTGTAACAACTCAGCCCTCAACGATCTCTACTACGCCAAAGAATGTAAGCACAAAAATAAATTCAATCCCTCCGAACTCAAACACCCCGCAAAACTCAACTGAAATGTCTTTCCATAAGTACTATTCATCTCGGTTTGTTGAAAATGTGAACAATTTTGAAGATCTGAAAGCTCTATATGATGCAGGCAACACATATGTAAGTATACAGAACTTCACAAATACCAGACCAGATCATATATACTACTATCGACAAAGACTCAAATTCAAGTTTCCATTTTATGGCCATGATGTTGAGGAAGCTGTTTTGACATCAGCTGGATTTATTCACATTGGTCCAATCCTTCACCAGTTTCTACATGATGTTCATTATATAGCCCCACTTATGGGAGATTTCTTTTCAAATCCTGGACATCCAGTTACAGTTTATATCCTTAGTGATAAGACTAGAGTTGTTTGCCAATGGGAGTCTGTCTTTGAAGGAGGAAATAGCACAAATATGCCATTTACATTCCAAGTTACGCTATTTTTGAATGGCACTGTAATGTTTACATACATTAAGATTCCATACAGTATTACAAGCTTCAAGAGTAAGAATTTTCCCCCAAAAGTTGGTATGTCAGATGGTTTTGTCCTTACGAAATACTATAAGATTCTTGTCAATGGTAGGACCATGAAGTCACCAGTCAAAACCATTTTGAGGTATCACACTGTTTCACTAGGTAAGGATAAAATCAAGTCTCATTCAGCATACATTTTGTCTCCTGTGCCAAACTGCATCCAAGCAAAGACATGTAATGAATGCTTTAGTAAGGTTATTGCTGAAAACTTCCAATACAAATGGTGCAGAAAACTAAAATTGTGTTCTGATGAATTTGACTGGCATCGGCAGAATTGGTTGGAAAACGGTTGTAATAAGCAAGCCTACAGCTCTGATGACAATTGCAGTAGTAAAGTGTCAGCAAAATCAAGCAGTGGATCAAAAGCAATAGTTGGAGTGGTTGTTGGTGTTGTTTTATTAATCCTAGTACTTTGCATAGCTGGATTACTGCTGTATGGCTACAGAAACCCTACTTCAAGGATTGGCACAATGATGAAGAACTACAGGAATTCTATGCCATTCAAGACATTCAAGTAAGACACAACATGCAAAGAACTGGTTTACTTTATATGCTTTTGATGTATACTTTAATGCCAAACTGGTTGATATGTTCATTATTTGTTTGTAATTTAGCACCTTGCCTTTTTTTCCTGAAAGCCCCTAAGTAGGACTATAATTTCTTAGAATGTAGCTATTAGCTTCCACCTGCTGGATTGGGATGCTTTGTAGTGGACAAAGCATACCATATAGTGATGGATATTTAAGTAGATGATCAAATACATAAAGAATTTGATTGAAAACAATAGAAGAAGAAGGATAACTATATTTCTTCTATTGGCACTGTTTTCATTTTTTCTGAGTTCTATCTTCATGATTGCCACAGAACCTGGAAGTGTCCTTTTTTCAGGGAAGTCTGTGCAAACCTTGAAAAGTCAGAGCTGATACTGAAAAAACTTGTAAGTCAGGGAGTTAATTTTGGTTTGCTTTAGATAGTCAATATCCTTGCAGTAAAATGGGTGTAGCCACAAAAGATATGGCTCCTACTGCATGTAGCCCACTAAAGTCATCCCATATAACACTGCCGCTTTGGTCAGGAAAGTGTCAGTGAATTCTGCTTTTCATTTTTTGTGGGGGCCATGATCTTATCTTCTTGCATTTTAAATTGAATTAAAAAGAAAACAAAAGGAGGAACATGGAAGCAAAATTTAATAGCAAATATTAAAGAATATATATTTGATTGTCTATTTGGCCATCAGTCACTGCATGGATGGCTTTGACGATCACAGTGCTTTGTATATTTTGACACCTATGTCAAAATTGGAACAGATTGAATTTTCATATGTGTACTTAGTATGGTAGTCTTCTTAATTATCATCAACATTATTATTGCTAATCTAATCACCACCACCCACCACCATCATCAGTCATCATTTCAATTATAATTGAAAGAAATGGCTATTTTCAAAGTATGCTTTGGCTACATTTGCAACATAAGTACCACTATCACCCTTGAAGAATAAAGATATTTTGTAAACTCATATTTCTTAAACCTGACAGGAAGTGTCTGGAAAAGCAGAAGTTTGTATGCTGGTTGTAATTTTGTATGTAGGACATACGTTAAGTTGCTATTTATTTAATACAATACTCTATTTAAGATCATGCCATACTACCTGGAATTGCATCTTTGATGTCTGTCTTGTTTGTATTTGGAGTAATAAGCTGTCAATAAACATATATGAGTTTAATACAGGCACACTGGACCCAGGGGGCTGCAGCCTCCCCCACACTTCTGCTAGTGTATGATTCCATACAGTAGACAGCCTATCGTATCTAAGACAAGAGGCACTTTAATGCTAAAATGGGGATTTTCTTGCAATCTAAAGGCATACATGTAAAAATTTGAAGGGGCTCCACCCCTGACACCCACTACCATGCCTAATAGAAGCTTGTCCCTAGCCCCCTCACTCAAAAATACACTCTGGCATCCCTGTAATATAGGGCAAAAGTGTGCCTCTTGAGTACCTGATAATGAGGTATTATAAATGGGCTTGATTTTCTAGTTTTCTTGAAGAACATCTTGTAGCCTAACCCATCCAGAAAGGGAATATGGAGGGGGCTTCACCTGCATGCTTGAATTTGGATGAATCTTGCTTCTTAGTGGAAAATGTTTCCTCTTGTCAACAAATCCAACCTTGTATTAGCATATACTGAATTTCCTAGTAAGTTTTGAAATTTTTCAGCAAATATTGCAACATGTGTTAAATTTTATAATATGCCGACATGTCTCTAGCCTGCTCTTAACAATAGGTTAACTTACAACTGCTTAAAATTTCCATCTCTCTAATGGACATGTCTATGGGATATGTCAATTGTTGTGGGTACTCCCATTGTTTTGGAAACAACAACTATTAAGTTACTTGGTGTTACATAAACCTAATTTTAGTTCATCACTGCTGATGTAAAGACATAACACAGCATAACAGAATTTACTGCCTGTTGCATTAGAATTATATGTTAGCATAGAGCATCTACATAAAATGCTATTGAATATTTGTTAGCTGTATTGTAATGGTTTTAATAATCAGCGGCTAGTTTAGTGACATTTATATTGGTTATTTTCTCTCAAGAGTGTATAATATTTTCTTCCAATTACCTTGGTTTAGTGTATAGAGTATTCCCTTCTGGATAACTCATTCCTTTCTAGTTTATCATGACTGTATCAAAGTATGCAACAGTTACAACCAGGGCTTTCCATTTAAGGTGCTTGATCACACATGCACCTTGGCACTTGCCTCAATGAGCCAAGGTATGCATTTAATGGCATGCCTCATTCTTGAAACTAAACAAGATCACATGCCTTGAAAATGTTCTATAACTTGCTTGAAACTAAATATTCCTAATTTTAAAGCTACATACTTGCTATAAAGACCATTTCTTGTAACAAACCACTTTTATCACCTCATTTTAACACTCTTCTAGTATTCTAGTAGTTTCATTTTTTGTTGAAATAAAAAAATAAGCTGCCAGCTGTGTTTTCAAGTCTTCTGTGTCTGTAGAACATTATGCACTAATGTTAATTGTGAAACAGAATAATCCTCAGAAAATTTGTCTATGAATTTTGAACTATTAAAAATTGAATCTAAACATTTTTCACAAACTTGTGTTCTGAAATGAAATCAAAATAGACCCATGTTTTGTCTTGTCAGTTTGTTCATTTAAGTGGCAAAGTAAGCAATCTTTAATTTGAAGTTGCATTTAACATAGAAGCTCATATTTAGTTTAATATTCAATGTCTATAACATGAAATGAAGGCAAAAAATAATGGACCTAAATCGGGTATCTTGATGCCATATTTTGTAATAAGGCACCTGATTGGTCACACACAAACTAAAATCTTTACAACAAGGCCTGGTTACACAATATTAGACATTCTTGTGTTTTTGATATCTTCTGGCACCAAATACCCATAACCCAAGTAGATGCATGGTGCATGGGCAAAAGGCTCACCTAGGAAAGGCATGCAGGCCTAAAAATGTGTGATCAGCTCTGGCTAAAACTGGCTGACAGCACAAATGTCAACCACACATGATTTTATCAGCTAAAATTTCAGTCCATCAGTACAAAAATCTTACATTCCCCCCCCCCATGAGACCCAACTATGGCTGGCCCCTCAAAACTGCTAGCTGAGTAGAAAAACTTTATTTTCAGGCCTGGTACTTGCATACACTAGCCTGCCTTCTGAATCTAAAGAAGTGGACAGCACACAAATTACCTAGAACTTAATTTTAGGCTAGCAAAGCCATTCTGAGGGATCAATTGAGGTTTACAAAACTCAACTTTTTGAACAAAATCACTATCAAGAACCTATCAAAATAGCATTCATGGATGGCACAAAGTTGGTGATGTGAAAGTAAGTTTGGATCATTTACATCAGCATTGCCAAATGCTGACATGAATCCAGAGGGCTGACCAGTGCATTCCTCCTTCACTAATAGGCATATTTTCTACATACGATTTGAGAATGCGGTTTCTATGGACCATTGACTGTTAAAATGGCATGTTTGAGCAAAACCTGCTCCATGACACTCAGTTTCATGCCTCCCTGTAGTCAGACATGGAAAATGCCACATGTGTGGTAATTTCTTCCCTGGAAAGCCTGGGCAATCAAGCTAAAAGAGAAGTTGTGGTTTGCAAGCACCACTTGGCAATTGCATCAAATCAATAGAGTTGTCAGTGATAACTCTATGCTTCATAAAATCCATAATCACTCTTTAATACCAAAAAGTATGGCAAACATATGTCCTAATTTATGTTCCTTTAAATATAAATGAAACTTTCCCATATCCATGTGGTAGTCTCTACCTCCATGGGCATCAAAGCAAAGTTCTTCAAAAGTGCTGAATACTTTTTCTTGTTCTGACTCTTTATTTAATGATTCTCTGCACACACATGACATTCTCTTCCATGATAATCTGCGTAGCCTTACCAAATACTCATCAACATTTTTTATGTTGCCTTCAACATAAACAACCCCTGGCTTTCCAGGCAAACTGAACCCTGTTAATTGAAGCTCGTTTGCCCAATTTATTATATTTTTCCGCTTTTCTTTGTTATAGATATGGTGCATGTAAAGCCACATTGAACCCAAAGGTGTATCTTTTTCTTCTTCCCTGCTACCCTTCATTGACTCTCTTTTTGTTGAGTTGGTACGACTTATAAAGTACTTTTCACCAGTATCCTTCAGCCATTGCAGCATTTTATAGATAATCTGCTCTCCATTTGCAGTCTTTTTCACATACTCATTAATTGCTGCATTCCAAATTCTTTGCTGGTTCCTCGTCAGTGCACTGGACGAAACGAAAACTTCAGGGGTTTCCTTCGGGTATTTCAAAGGCAAGGTAATACAAACATTGACAGTTTCTGGATTACTTTCACAAATACTTAGCTTTACATTAAGCGACACACACTTCATAAAATCTATCTGTTTGAAAAAAACCATGCAACCATTCCTTCTCTCATCATCTTCTTCTACAGTACCAAAATATGCATGAAACTTCTTACATAAGGCGGATAAAGAATCCACTGTCTCCGTGTCGATAATTTCAACTTCCCCATCTCCTGAATATATACTTTGAACTACTTCGAGTTCCATCAACTGCTCTTCAAAGAGGTCGATTAAAGAGCCCAACCTCTCAATGTCGCCATGTTTATTTTCGTCCGCCATATTGACACCAATCCACAGGGGACAGTGCTGCCACTGTTAGATTGACTGTCCTTTCACCTGGAGCTGTCTAGTTTCCATACTGCTCGATCCGATGACGTTAGTGATAAAAGTTCGGTAACAACGAAAATTGTGATTTCGGTTTTTCGTACAACGTTGATCGTAGATTCACCAATGCATGTAAAGTTCCGACGATAACAGGACTGAGTGTGGTGTACATTTTGGCGCTTTTGCAGACAAGTAGATAGTTTGAAACTCATTGAGATCCGAATTCATTTTTATGAATGGTGTAAACCATGAACTAACTCGATGAATGCGTCGCCTAATTATGTAGTTATTTGTGACAGTTTTTGCGAAGCAGGCATCTCAAAGTAAATTGCCTAGGCACCTTACCGAAAAACGGAGCACGTTTCTTGCTTCTTTCTTCACTTCCAAAAGTAGAGGGCAAAACACAGACGTCATGAATTACCTATATTTTCAGTGCAGAAAGTGAAAAACAGTTGGTAGCAGGGAAACTCTTAATAATAACAGCCATCCGAATTTGATATACTTTCAGAAAAGTCTGTTTTGTAACATAGTGTTATGGGCCTAATTTGAAATCTTTAAATTGGAAACTTTTTATATATACAGATAATGATATTGTAATGCATTAGGTAGAGGAGACCCATATCAGCAGTAGTACAACGTGTCTCCGCCCTGCTTTAGCAACTATTAACTTTTATGCAAGAATGCATGACACTGAACAGCAAAAGTTCTTTAGTATTGTTTACCAATGCAGGGTTAAGTCGATATGAAATTCCTCTTCAAACTGAAAGGAGCATGATGTAGACATAGTGAATGCCACTGCTAAAAGATGTCCCTTTCACTCATTGTGTCTTAAGAGTTTGAAAATGTAGAAGGATAGCAATACACTCTAGATAAATGATATAAATCTATATTATAGGTATCATTAGCTCTTCATAAGATATTGTAATTAATCTGTGGCCATTTACATTTTAATACGCTTTCATTCGCAAAATATGCAAGTCTTTGGTGTGTTGTGCCATATTATGATCAGGGGATAAGATATTCTAATTAGGCTTTGGCAAAGTTTGGTTGTCATTTCCTTATGCTCATTATTATTTTGTGTTAGTAGAAAACATCATGCAACTGTGTCCTGTGTGTCTAGATAGATATATTTCTTTACCTAGAAATTGATGGTCTAATGAGAACAAAACATCAATAAGCTTACTTATAGCTCTCTGGCTGTCCCATTGGAAAGCCTCTTTATCATTTTTTTACATCAAGCAATAGCTGTATCTGATTAATGGAAGAAATTGTATCACAGGGTATGTCATAACACATTTATTGCAAAGATGAGTGGAAAAACCTTAAGGGTAGTAATTTCACTTAGTAGTTTGAGCTGTCATATTAGCACTTCTGTTCCACCATCATGGATTCTTAAGTCAGGCAAACAGCATAAGATAAACTTCGCCAAATTCGAATGTTTTCTAACACTTTGAACGCAGGAGTATACTTTAACATATGTCCTGACCTTTTTCTCGAAAAACCATCCGACAAAAAGGGGAATGTCTGCACCCCATTAACTAGGGCAGGAGGGACGAGAACCCCCGCTGCCCCCCCTGTTCTGGTACTTCAGCATAAAAATAAAATTTGCCCATAAGAAGTCCTTCATATCTGATTTAGGTAATTTAGCAAAGGGTACCATCACTCTCTATTCAACTTTAATGGTTTTCTCTTTGGTTTCTAAATGAAACTATCTTATTGTCACAAACACAGCTATGATTAAGTTTTCTCACTTTGTTAGTGACGTAGCCACAGTTGCATCTTTAGAGGGGAGGCAAGAAGGGTGTGGCCAGGGGGAAGGGGGAAGAAGGGCGTGGAAACTGGAAAGTAACTAGTGAATTAACTAGGGGTAGCGCATCTATAGCCCCCTGTCATGGTCTGCGCTGAAGTACTCTCAGATATAGAGGACGATAGAGCGCTTGGGTTACTTTCCAAATGCTTAACTAAAGAGTCCCACGCTTCTATTTTTGTCTTTGAGATATAAAGATCTTTCAAGGCATTGAAAAATCTGGAAATCTCAAAATTCTGGAACGCTTTTCTCCATGTGATTTTTCCCTCGGATTTTACGCTAAAATGGAAAATTTTTCAGTCTACAATAGCCTTTTTTTAAAAAAATTCCAGCTGACATAGATGACTTGCGCGCATTTTGTAAAGATTTTCTCATGCCGACACCGCATAATCTGGGCAACAGCTATGATTAGATCAAACAATTCGATAGATAATCCAGTCTAAAGGGTTTCAGTGAGAATTAGTGCTGAAAATTGATCTAAAGTTAAACTGATCAACATAGGAAGAGGCTCCCCAATTATAATAATGACTACAGACGGACCGCGGCGCATCTTACACTAGACGTAATTAAATGATGCCAATTACGAGAAAAAAGTCTCGTAAAGGCATTATCTATGAAATGCTCTTCCTTCTGTAGCTACATACAAGAAGCCTCGCACAAGCTGTATAACTGTCATGAATGGGATTACTTTATGCACAACCATTGCCTTATTGTTATCACTCATCTTTTGTAATTCATAATAGCATGGCATTATTAAATGTTTATGCTTAATAATTGGACAATTCTTAGTACATAGCGTCCTGAAAGATCTGCCATTGTCTCCTTGGATACAGGAATACAATGGTCGACGTAATTAACAGCAAAAGAAATGAAAGAAGTTCATGGTAAGCATGTTTTATAGTTTTGAAGAAAAAACTCAATTCGCTAAACATCAGTACATGTTGAGTGTTGATGAAGACGTTGGTCATACTGGTAATAAAGTTTAAATTTCTTCTTTCAGCATGCTTTCTATTTTTGAAAATTTTTGAGGATTAGGCCTTTCGAATATGCTTACCTGAGCTGAAGGGTCTGAAGAACATTTCCCTCGTGACTGCTGCAACTATCTTCAATTTATGCAACACTGATCTCTCGAGTTGCAATGGAAAGTCATCAAACTATTTAATATGGTACTTTTGCCATATCAACCTTTTCAAATATAATTATATTTTCATACAATGCACCTTCTGGTTCAAGCAACTTTGTACAAATATTTTAATTTTTGAAAATGCATAATGCTTTTAGAGTCCCCTAATCCATATGTTCCCTATCTTTCAAAAACCTTCTTCCATGAACATCATTCTTCTATAGCTACTGTAATCATCCCCTTCTTTCACACAACACTCCTTCCTTCTCTAGTGCCTACAGCATGTACTTTTCTCTTTCATTTTCAAAATATGTACTTTTTCCTTTCATTTTATTGCACGATTTTAGCTTTTATTTTGTAAATAGACGGCCCTCTGCAAACCAGCTTAGCTGAATGGACCATCGTCTATAAAAAATTGAAATGATTATGATTATGATGATGATGATGATGATGATGATGATGATGATGATGATGATGATGATGATGATGATGATGATGATGATGATGATGATGATGATGATGATGATGATGATGGTGATGATGGTGGTGATGATGGTGGTGATGATGATGATGATGATG
>OLMO02000301.1:329566-343018 GCA_900291935.2 Cassiopea xamachana
TATATATATATTTATATATATAAATATACATATATATATATATATATATATATATATATATTTATGCATGTATGCATGTATGTATGCTTATATGTTATCTATAACTCTAGGATCTGTTTCAAGTTTTCGTAGACTTGACAAAAAGCATTCGACACAGTAAACAGGAAGGCGTTATGGCTAATACTAGAGAAGTTGGGATGTCCAAATAAATTTATTAAAATGCTAAGACTATCCATGATGACATGCAAGCCTAGGTAAATGTGGGTGGAAAGTTGTCTGATCCAAATTCATTAGCAAATTGTGTTAAGCAGGCTACAAAAGATATCGTACCACTGGTAGATTCTTAAATAGTCTATTGGTACTACAGAACTTAACCAGAGCACGAAAAGCGGCAACAATTTTTGTTAACTGAAAATGTTGCCGCTTTTTATGCTCTGGTTAAGCACTGGTAAATTGTTCAACATTCCACGTTTTGATGCCGCAACAAAGGCCCTATCAAACCTATTTCGTGAGTTTCTATATGCTGAAGATTGTGATCTCTTTGCCCATTCACAAAATGAAATCCAACACCTTATGGATGCTTTCACACGAGCATGTACTGCATTGGGTATGACCATCAATCTCAAAAAGACTGTTGTAATGTACCAATCTACCTCAGGGAAGACGCATATTCCACCAATTATTAATGTATATGGTAGCTAACTCAAAGTAGTTGATAGGTTCATGCACTTGGGCAGCACTTTGAGCTCCAATAACACATTAGATAATGAAATTGCTTTGAGAATAGGTAAAGCTAGTGAGTCATTTGGAAGGCTTGATAACAGGCTCTGGAGGCGCAGAGGAATATCCGTGGGACCAAATTGAAAGTGTATAACGCCTGCGTTCTTTCTTCCTTAATATATGCATCTGAAACTTGGGTCTCTTGTAAGAAGCACATTAAACAACTAGAAAGATTTCATCAACCGTGTTTAAGGAGAATGCTGGGAATAAAATGGCACATGTACATATGTGATGTAGAATTTCTTGATCGCAGTGGGTGTAACAGTATTGAAAGTATTACCTACCAACACCGCTTAAGATGGAGTGGCCATGTCATCAGGATGGGTGACACACGCCTCCCAAAGCAGTTGTTATATGGTGAACTATGTGCAGGTAAAAGCCTCGGCATAAGCCCAAGCTTAGATACAAAGATTGCATCAAAACAGCAGTAAAGAAGTGCAAAATGAACACCGTTGATTGGGAGCAAAATGCACAAGATAGAGTGGATTGGAGAAAGCTTGTGAGGAGGGGAATAGAGTAGTTTGAAAGAAATCGGAAGGACAATGAGAAACTTAAACGACAAGTGCCGAAGCAAAGCTCTCATATATCTTTTGAAGAAATTGGTATACCGCTTGAACTTGTTTGCCTCGATTGTGGAAGAGTTTGTTTAAGTAAGGCCGGTCCAACAATCCATTCACGGAGTCACAATATAGGCCCACCTGTGGAATACAACAATCGTGGTGTGGATACTTGCCATCAATATTGCAAACAATGCAAGTCAGTTTCAGAATTAAAACAGCACATGAGAGTCCATGGTGATTCAACAGCCAATCCATCAGCTCAAAGCAATATCTCCTGTGACTATTGTTGACTTAAATGTAAATCATTAGCAGGGAAAATGAGTGCCAAGCACAAAAAGAGCCAAAAATTCAAAGGATGGACATATGATTTATGCGATTGCAATACTTGATAACGAGTTTGCAGCCACCATGTGTGCATATATGATATCCTACTAAATTCAGTGAGTTTTGATAGTATATGAGCATACACGTACATCAAATTCTCAGTTAAAAACAAAGTGCTTCTCGTGGTCCAGCTTCGGTTCATAACTACACAATTTTTAGCTCAGTTTGTGTCATTAAAAACATGGCGTCATAAAATTGCACTAGTTGGCATGGTATAGTAAACATCTTTGGATGTTTTGCTCTAAGGGCATGGCTTACTTAATTCAAAAAGCAGTTGGAAACCTCTGAATTTCCTCTAGCAATTTTTCGGCGCATTCCTGCTTTTCTAGAAGTAGAAATTGGAGCAGTATTTTATGGCAATATTTCGCCACTTTCATCTTCCACAAACAGATAGTTTTGGAGCTTTATTGAGAAACAAAATTATGAAAACTAACTCACTGTTCCCCATGATATAAATTTCAAATCTGTTGCTCAGCTGTATTTTATATCTTGCTCTGTATCTTGTATCGTGCTCAGCTGTATCTCTTGCTCGGCTGTATTTTATGTTCTTTGTGCTCGTGCCACGATGACTGATCTGAAGCATTCATGCTGGGAAATGTTAAATTTGGCTTTATAAAGATACCACTTTGTATCTGCAAATAAAATAGATATTGATTAAGAACTCCTCGAACAATTTTTCCTTTTGTGATAAGTAAAAAAGTCATTGCATTGGATAGCAATTTACCATGAGAGTTAATTTAACTAAGCAGGAATTGAAGTACTAGCCAAATACATACTTTAGACTAGACCTAAAAAGCTATAACCAAGGTGATGTTGGTCAGTAAAACCATCTTTTTCGTTAAATTCTCATTTGAACATGCATACATACATTTATTTGGTAATGCAGGTCAAGCTAAGACATCTCAGAAGAGCTGGTGTGGACATGCAAAGTACTAACTAAAATAGATATAAAATAAAGATCCTAAATATTTTGTTGCCTATCAAACTTTATAGCAAATGAATACTGATTCTTATCTTGTTGACTTCAATAACATCCCGATAAGTTTGGTGTATATTAATAGAACTTCTAATTAGTTAAAATATTTTAAAGTCATAACAGCCAACTTGTTGGTTCCAAAAAACAACCTTATTAGTAAGTGTAGTAAATAGACATTTTAGTTATTGACATTTTAAAATTCTTATGGAACATATTTTATCGCCGTTGTAAGTAGCTTAATTAGTATCAATGTAAGTTTTTGGAGATTTTTTTTTTTTAGTAGGTTAGGTTTTCCGTTTAATTTAATCAGGACACACGTTGATAACAGCATTACATGTTGAAGTGTCAATTCCTGTATAAATATTCGTATTATTATTATTATTATTATTATTATTATAGACCCCTTTATTGGATAAAATATGCTCTAAATCATTGACAGCTAAATACTAAAAATAAATAAACTCCTTATATTTATATATTCCTTATGTTTACTGAAAGTAACGGATTTTCACAAGCTTACAATCCCTAAGCTTTCTTTTCTTTGCATGTTCAATGTAAAATTCTTTACGCAGGGGGACCTTTCAGCAGAGATGCTGGTTTTCAAGGGTCCCTCGATCTAAAATACCATACTAACAACGATAGAAAAGGTTAAAAATCTAATTACATATATTAGCAAAAACTACAATCTTTGATAAAGGAGGAAAATAAATATGAATTAAAAGTTCAAAATACATTAGCTACTTGTTGGTAACTGAAAAAGATTTTTATTATTATTTTTTATTCTTAATTCTTGAGAAAACTTCCTTTATTGCTACACCATATAGGGTCTAAATTTATCTACTACTATCAATACATCTCCTTCAATTAGCCAAGTCATTTGTGACCTAAGGAGGAGCATCCGTTCTTAATTGCTTGACCCAACATGATATGCTTTCAGAGACAGCATTTATGTACCAACCGAATAAATTTTGCATATAGTTATCTATCAAAGGTTGGAAAATCTGCACATTTTATGCACTCTCTTCGAGAAGCTTTCAAGGACTATTCAAGGACTAAAAAAATTTCAAGGAGCTTTAGTTCAGCAGATATTGAACACACAGGGAGCCTGAAATAGTGAAGCACTTGGCATGTCACCAGTTTACCTGTACGATCTTCATTACATTTTTTGGTTATTTTCTTAAATTATTTTTTACATTGTTTATTGATATGAGCAAAGTTAACAGTGCACATTCACAAATTTTATGGAGCGTGGTCAATTTTCAAGAAAAAATTATCGTTTTTAAGGAGTTTCAAGTACCCTTAAAAAGACATTTCAAATTCCAGCACTTTTCAAGGAACTCAAAGGCCTGTACAAATCTTGCTTTTATAGGATAGGAAGCAGATTAAAAGGCCAATAATGCAAGGGATGTAATACAAAGTTAGCCATTGTAGAATTAAAGAATTAGACGAAGTACAGCTGTAAAAAGTTTCTAAGTAAAATTTTTGCTAAATTGAGAGTTGTAGAAACTGAATGCACGAGGCTAGTGTGAGATAATAGAATGTAATAACTTTGAGAAATGTGATACAACAATTGAAGCACCAAATGTTTTATGTAGAAGGCACAATAAAAAATATATTCAATTAAAGGGGAAAACATCATCATTTGGTGTGATCATGTTCAGCAAGTATGGGCCTAAACAAATAGATAAATGCTTTATACCTAAGTGGCTTACGAGAAATTCTTCAAAATAGGAGACATGGCAGTCCGACTCAGGTCATTCGTGTATCGAATATACATTTTATTCAAGGATATTCATGTTACTTATGGGTTTAAGAGTAGATCTATTACCAAATATGAATAATTTAAAGAAATCATTTGTTTTCTAACATTTTTCAATGCCCACACGTGTCGGCCTACGAGCATTTCTCAGGATTTACTATTGTTCATACTGTCCTGTTCTTCATCATCTCATTATACTGAGCTTACTTTTCGAAAAGGAAACAGTGGAATTAAAACGTTTTAAGTATGATTAGACTGTGCCGAAGACATTTCCAAAGGCACATAAGCTCTATGCTTAACAATGCTTTTTCAAACACCCAACCCTGTAATCAGTCTGAGAATAGCTATCATCCAATAAGCAAGGCGGCCTCATTTCTCTTCTTTCCCATTTGTTCTCTTTAAATGGTGAATGCAACCCAATCCGTTAGAGCCACTTAATCTTTGGTAGTTAGCCGAACAGACCCTGTTTCCATACTATTTCCTATAGCTGAGTCGTGTGACGTGGCTGTGAGACAGTTTTCAAGCACGGACCAAATCATATCCAAGGTGCGAACAAAGCATTTCTTCTTGTCTCACGTGACATCAATTGTTTGAAGAGCTTGTTGTTCAGAGTTGCACTGGCAGATCGATTTAGTCTTTGAATTTACTCTCTATTGTTAATCATATTCGTAAACAACGTATTTGCTCTTTCACTCTTTGCAAATTATATACAAATTATTCACCAACAAGAAGTTACTGGAAACGAGAAGGAAAAGGAGAGAGTCAGGTACATTAGGAAGAAACCAACTGTTGAAGGTAAATTCCATTATTTAAGAAAATATGTCCAAATTTCCGTATTTCTTCTGCTGTATAGTACACCAACATTCTCGTTAAAGTATCAAAGGATCGGTAAGAGAGACAACTCACAAAAGCAATACAGTGTTAAAAGAGCGAATCTTCATTAAAGTTGTTGGCCTAATCAAATAAAGTGCATCAAGCTGTAATTTGCTAGCTCTCAAGGCGTGAAGAATGTTCTCAGCTTCATTTGAAGATTATCTATCAAATCATTTTTCATTGCAATGATATTCAGAATATAAGTAAGGCTTTGCTTCATATGTATTAGTGTATTAGTGTAAACCTTCAAAGATCCATTGGTCAAGCCAGTTAAAGGGACGAGTTGAACTTCGGTCTTCGGGCTCAGGCAAATTTATCTGAGGCAATTGAGGATGTCTGTGTTGTAAAAATGAGATCAATTTAATGAAATGAAGCTCCAAAGAATAAAATCAGGCCTGGATTGATCATCAATGAGAATAAATCACGCCAATATTGCAAGCCTTTTTACGCTGTGCAATGACAAAGTAATGCTAGCAAAACCGATTTTGTAGTTCCATACAAATATAAAGACATACTGTCATTATCAGATAGGTTTTCGGCACTGCTTTGTTGGTTATGCCTAACGGTACCCACTAAAACAAACAATTATAGAAATGAAGCTTTAAAATTAATAGCCTTATAATAAATGTAGGAAGAATTCTTACCCCAGTGGATAGCCAATAGATTACTGCTCTCAGAAACACGTCTTGTATTAACTCCCTCATAACCAGCGTAGATTTCGTGAGACGTTTCATTATATGTGGATAAATATACTATGGTAAAGAGGTCCTCTCTTTTTGCCTATCCTGGCAACATTGTATTTTATATCCTCGCTTTGTTTTCAAATACTGTGGATAATCTCTTTGCTAAGTGCTTATAATGTTATATGGGAACATTGCAGGAGAAAAAATAAGTCAAGTGAGCTTAGAGAGGTATAAGTAACTTATAAAAGTTGAATTCTGAAGCTAAAACTTGTTGGCTGTTTTACAATGATACCATAGAGCTCTTTATCATTTAATTCTCGGTAAGTTGGTTTTGGAGCAACAGCTATCAATGCCAATAGAGAGTGAAAAAGGCTAATAGGGAATGAAGCAGGCTAGCAAGAGATTAAAATGAAGAAGGCTAATAAAGAGTGGATAAGACTAGTAGGAAATGTAGAAGGTACAGTTTTACATAGTGGAACATTCAAATAGACTTTTTTCTTAAAATTTCGTTTGGCTTCAATGCATTTAACCTCTTAGTTGCAGATCTTTCAAAAATGAAAATATCAAATAAATTATGGCAAAATTACCTGATGAGAATTCAAAGAGTTTTTAAATGTACACCCATTCTTTTATAGGAATACTTAACTTCTGCTGAGCCTCTTTATTTTCAAATTGCTTTTGCTTTGAGCCTTAGGTCATTATCTCAAGTTCTAAAGGCGTAACCTCACCTCAAAATCAAAAGAAGTATATTCAAATCTTTATTAATGTCTTAATTCATTATAAAACAAACCAATGCAAGAGCTAAACAACATATTTTTTCAGATTGATCTAAAAGCAATGTCATAACTTAAATATCCAAAAACTCTAACACTTAATAAAGCTTGAGCCTTGCATTTTTCTTAACTAATTCTTAAATTTCTTTCTAAAATATCTTCAAGCATAAACGACTCTTTAAATCCATTATGTATCTTCAGATATAAAAAGTAAACTGCTAAACATGAAATGATGTTAATTATAATAGTGGAGATGAGATTTAAAGAATGGAAGGGATTGCAGGCAGTTTTTTAGCATGAAAATCAATGGTCTTGTTTCATGCAATTCCCGCACAGAATAAAGTAAGGTTTATCTTGTAGCTAATAGTTATAGTACTTATTCTTAAAAGATACATGTGGAACAGCCTTTAAGAAATATCCAGTCCAATATCTAGGACTGTCATGCATATAAGGAAAATGCATGAATGAGGATATCTTGAAAACGGTTATTGGTGCTCATGTAGTACAGATTAAGATAGAGTTATTTTATGTTGCTAAAAACAGACTATATAAGATATTTAAGTAATAATACGGCATAATCTTCCAGCATCAGCAGCAAACTAGAACAGAAAATTAAACTAGAAAAGCATACAGCTAAAGCAGCTGGAGGCAAAAGCAACAGCGAAGTGTTTTAAAATCGACTTTTTTACAGGCAGCTATTAATGATACGAAGGAGTTGAACAGCTTTTGTGCAAAATATCACTAGAAACATCACTTGAAATATCAGTTGGAAAGAATCAGTGCTAGAAGCTAAATTGCTCTACGACAAAATTCCTGAATGTCATTAAATGAAGATTCGTTTTTCCTTCATAGTCTGTAAAGTCATGATTTTTCAGGAAGCTTTCAAGTAATAGTGACTCACCAACTAGAAATAAGACTTTGTTTCAAGTTTTGCGGAAGAAAACCCAAGTTTTATAGTCTAAAATCTCATATTATTAATTTGATTGCAAAAGATTTGAAAAAAAGCAAGAAAGCTTAAAGTTTCTGATAAGATGCCATACAAAATTTAGGGTGGTATGATGTTTGTTGATGTAGTGAAAGTGAGATACCGTGTTTTTAGCATTTCGCTCATTTCGACATCGTCGAAGAATATATAACATAAATGGCCTGCTGTTATAAGGCCTTCTCCTATTTGCTTTTTGCATTTCTTGCTTTGCAGCTCGACAAGTTCACAAGTGCAACGTAATGCTCGATTGCTTCTCTAGTAAGAATTGATTTGCGAGAAGAACATGCAGCAGCAATATGTAGCGTAGTAGGACAATGCTCTTAACAAAATTTAAGCATGCCTTTACCGCAGTGACTCTCCATTTCAGTGCACGGTGAAAAGGGTTGGCAATGAACTCATTTTTTATTAACTGACATTTTGGTGCTTAGCAGGTATGCATTAACCAAATGGTAGTTGAATAAAATCATCGATATTTGTCAAGAACTATTTCCGTTTCTGCTTTTTTCACAATGATGCCTCTAGAAAAGCTAAATTTCGGTTTCATAAAGAACTACATCCAATATATTGAATGAATTTGTAGCCATTGGCGGAAGGAAATTCTTGCCCTACAATAATTTGCTTCAATTAATTTTGGAAGTATCTTACATGGTCATTTTAATTAGAGAATGATTGGCTTTTGAACTTGATCTGACAACTATGTCCCCACCGATCAATGCCTTTACTTAATTTAACTTTCTACGAGTCTACTATTGATTTCTTTTATTATGGTATGTGATTTTTTATACTTAGTGGTATATATTTATGCATAAGAAATTGAACGAATTCTAGTTCAACAAAGATCTGTTTCTTTAAACAATTGTGGATTGATTTCAGTACTTTGCATAGTGTATTTAATTCGGGGTTGAAGTGAGTACAATGAGATAGAGAAGAAGACAAAGTGCCATGTTGTGGTAAATATAATGCCTTAAGTGCAAGATTAGGTGCTCTAAAAACACAAAGCACATAGGAAAAATACGATTGGTTAGGTTTCTTCGCTGCAAAGATAAAAGTCAAAAGCTTATTTAATTATTTATTTGTAAGTTCATTTTATTTATTAACATGATATCTATTTACTGTACAATGCGTGTACAGACAATTTGAAATATTGAAGTTGCCCATAGGCTGCCTAAGCCCATTTTGAAGCCGTCATCAGCTAGAACTCTAACGTTAACAAAATTAATGTACTGCAATTACAACTGCTAACTATGGCATGCTTTAGATCACATGGCATTAAAATGGATGCATTTCTTTTGTTTCCATGGTGATTTCATTGAGATTTTCTAAGCAAGAAGACTTACTCACACATGTTTACCTATAGATGAATTGATTGGATGAATCTAAGTGTCACAAAGCTTAAACAAACAACTTCTTGAAGCATATAGGGTAGAACTTAGATTAATAATTTAACAAATATGGAGTTAATAAGTTTTGGTAACAAACAAACCCAAGACAATGTCCAACCTGAAAACTTTTAAAGTATGCTAAAAACTATAATTATTTCAAAGATTTTTGACTTCTGGCGTTGCACACCTTAGAGGCAATTTACTCTTGCCTACTTGTGACCTGGAATCATACAGAAATCATTCTATAACAATTTTTTTATGCGTATACTGAATGCGTTCTTGGCCAATTTTGATTAAAATTTTCCATTTATTCGTGCCATTTATTTTATATCTTATGATATAGCATACTATTTCATACATATTTTGCACTATACATGTTCCTCAATGTAAGACATTTTCAAATTTTGCGTAAAGCTTTTTGTCAGTTTTAGGGCTAGGCAATTCTATAACAATAATGCACTTTCTCATTTCGACAGAGATGAGTAAATCTATAAAAGTTCAGGCAGCCAATTGCAGAAATGTGAGTTAAGTCAGCTATGTAATGATAAAATGCAAAACTTAAAAGATCAGTGAATGTGAAATGTGTATCTTCGCACTGCAATAATTCAGCTTGGAAAGGTCAAAAGTTACTTTCTCAGGATTACCATGGAGCACGCAACATCTGAAATATATAGCAGCATACATTGTAATGTACAACTTATCCAATAGTAGAATATCAGTCGAAATAGGGAGGGTAAAATGTAAGTATAATTTTACATGGCGCCGTATTAACTTATAACTTTGCGTGACATGAAACGTTGTTTCCAATGTGGAGAGAGAGAAAGAGAGAGAGAGAGAGAGCAAATGGTAAATTTCATTGGATCATAATACTGCTATTATTTGCAATATTGCGAGTGACATTTTGCTCACTTTGCATGAAAGGGGATTTTATCGTTTAATCATTGATATAAAAGGATTTGAACTCAACTTATGAAATATTAATGCTTGCAAAAGCAAGTCTGTTTTAGAGTTCAAGAAAATTGAAATAGCAAAGAAGTGTTTTCTGCCTACTGATGAACGAACTGCAGTTCTATTTTGGAGGGTGTTTTCAAGAAATTGCAATGTTTCATATCGAAAACAGTAGATACCTATTGACAGAAAGTTAAAGAGCAAAAGTTGCATTTTAGCTTAATATTTGGATAAATGTAAACGAGGCCTTCTGATTGGCAATCTTATTCATTGTCAATAGTTTATTTATGACAGACTAAAATCTAATTGGAAGGTTATTATTATTAACATCGTAAAAACATACAATCCATCAAACTCAAGAAAGGGACAGCAACTATTACCAGTACATGTGATCATGCAGTTCTGATGTACTTTGGTGGATCAATTTAGATACCAGGCGGTGTTTCTAGCAAGCAAGATCTCAAAATTCATGGTCCCTGGGTTGTTGGAAAGGGGGGCAGGTGTTTGGGGGCAAAGTCTCCGGAAAAACCTACTGACCACGACCTTTAACCCTAGAAAATGGCCTTTTAAACATAGAGATTTGCACCTTATGAAGGAACAAGCTATGTAAAGAAAAGAGAAACAATGAATAGAGCAAACAAAATGACAAAGAAACAAGATTGTAGGGCGAAAAGTAACTGAAAACAGTACAGACGCAAGAAATGCTTTAAAACCTGGAATTTCACCACAAGCCGCTCTTTACACAAAATGTCAAAAGGAATAAAGAAAGCTAGAGAGACGTTCTATATAAGTCATGGTACAGTTTGAGCCTAGAAGTATCATGTTCATCCCATACACCTCCTTATTTCTCGATTGTTTGCAGTGAAATATTTTGCTTAAAAGTTAAAATGCTATAACCTCCTAGAAAATTGCGGGCCACACGAAAAGGTGACGAAGATTTCTAGGGGCATGGCTCCCCTGGTCCCTCCGTAGAATTGCCACTGAAGAGATAGAAGAGTGTGCCATATCTCATTTACGAGGTGTCATTTATGAGGAACTGGAGAATATACGTTTAGAATTTACCTCTATTTACATCAGGGAAGGAGGTCACATAGCACCACTAATTCCCATGCATGGGTAATCCAGATCATTGTCTTTCTAAAAGAAGTGCCATGCACTGTTGATAAATTTATGTAAACGAAGTGTTTCACCTTTACAACAACTCCTCTTGGTCAGGTAGTATTTGTGTGCCAAATTCAAGTCAACAGTAAGTTTAAAATAAGCGTTTTTTACATGAAACCAGTTTACTTAGTACCAGACAGCCTAAAATTTAAGAAACTTTTAGAACTATGAGGAAAGAACTAAGATATTTCAACTTGACAAATTAAATACTTACAGCTGTTACCTGGTTTAACGTAAAGCTGAACCAAAGCAATGGAAGCATGACATTCCTTTAAATTTTAGCACGCATTGACGCATTTCGTTCGTTATAATACTATTAGCTTGCTACTTTACGTTTTGCTTACCTGTACAATGTTGGTCATGAAATTAGGAAGCATTAAAGAAACTTTTAGAACTAGAATATGGCCCAAAATTAAGAAGCCTTTACGACTAGGCCTTGAGCTCAGTTTCCTATACAAAAAAGCGTTTATCTGAAGGATTTTGCCGCAGCAGCGTCGTAAAACACCAGCAATTGAAATAATGATGCTCATACTCTTGAAAGCTTTAGAAGACCTTAGCTGCCTTTTTAAAACCTTTGTATGAACTAAAATGAACTTATCAAAGGGCTTGCTTAGTAATTTATGCATCGTTATACCAGATGTTATAGTATTTATTCTTTTATAATCATTATAGTGTAAATTTGTTGGAGAGCCTTATATATATATATATATATATATATATATATATATATATATATATATATATATATATATATATATATATATATATATATATATATATATATATATATATATATATATATAGTGAACTTAAATTTCAGACGAAAATACCAGTAAAATTCGAGTTTGCCAACTAGTTTCAACAGATTTTCATCCTTAAGGCAATATATAAAATTCAATCTCTACAAGTTACTTTATCCTAAATGAGATATATTCAACGTCAAATGATTTGTTACGTGAATCCCTTGCCTAATCTGAAGAGAAGTTGGTAGAAGTTAACGTACAGGTAAACATATGCAAAAATACGGGTATTGTAATGAAGCGTCCGTTCTTAGTTGCTAAGGGTGATTAAGTTCTTAGATTAGGCCATATGGACTTGGAGTCTTTAAAGTCCTTATCCAAAAGTCTTCCCTGCGTTCCAAATGTCGCCGAAGTTCCTGTCCGTCACAGTGCGTTGTTGTCAATTGTTCAATGATTATGAACTTTGCCTCTTCTGTAAAATTATGAGTTGGGTTGTTGAAATGCTGACAAGCTAGTATAGTTGTTGCTTTTGCGGAATCTTTGCGATAATTATTGATCCGTATGTTTAGTTGGGTTTCTCATTTACCAATAAATTGTAGTTTACATGTGGTGTATTCCATTAGGTAAATGATAAATTTACTCTTACAGTTCACATCGTGGAAAATTTTATATGTTTTTTCAGTTTGATTGCTATGAAATTCAGTAGTTTGTAGGAGTTGTTTGCAGCAAGAGTTACCAGCTTTTATATATATATATATATATATATATATATATATATATATATATATATATATATATATATATATATATATATATATATATATATATATATATGTATATATATATATATATATATATGTATGTATATGTATATATAAAGAAGTTGTCTGAACGGGTCCTTCCTTTAGAGTGCTCAATACCGTAAGGCAAATATGTTGTACAAAATGGCTTACTCTTTATGATGTATAAAACGGCAAATCTATCGCTACATCACTACAAGCCTGTTTCGTGCGTCGCATGGTTCACTCATCAGGGGATCCCCAGTTGGGTGAACCACACGATTCACAAAACAGACTTGCAAAGATTTAGAGAGAAATTTGCCATTTTGTACACATAAATGTATATATATATATATATATATATATATATATATATATATATATATATATATATATATATATATATATATATATATATATATATATATATATATATATATATATATATATATATATATATGTATATATATTGAATTCCTTGTATCTTCTATAACTGAGAGTGCTCAATTCATTTCGCAGAGCGTAATATAGGTAGATTGACACAGAAAATAAAACTGCGGAATTGCTGTTTCCAATTCCGCAGTTTTATTTTCTGTGTCAATCTACCTATATATATATATATATATATATATATATATATATATATATATATATATATATATATATATA
>OLMO02000301.1:343123-423385 GCA_900291935.2 Cassiopea xamachana
TATATATATATATATATATATGTATATATATATATATACATATGTATATATACACATATATATATGTGTGTGTGTGTAATGCACTAGCTGGTAACTTTAATCGTAACGAACGAAGAAGATGGTACTGATGGTGCTCCTCAGAGACTCGACTTCAAAGTAACACTTTCCGAGAGTTTATACGATAACATGTTTTTGCGGCTCCTCTTTGGAAATATTTTCTGACATGAAACTAATGAACTGGCAAGGCAACGCATTCTATCGATAACGATTCACATATCATCCTAAAAGCTACTGCGTAAGTCAAATATATTAGTAGACTTTTCATTGTCTTCCGTCCTCAAATATAATTCTTATAAGGGGATCAAACTTTCAACTTAAAATATAGATATGTCCACTTCTTTCAAGCTGCTAATGTACTTACGTCTCTAAAGAACATGACAAGCAACGCTTTGACTATGGCTTAGGCGTTTTTATAACGGAGGAGAATATTGAAGTCGTTGGCTGAAAAATCATACCTAAAAGACGAATATGGATTTCTATAAGGGGGTAGACTGCTAGTCTGTTGCGCGGGTCGTCTTAAACGCATATCGGTAAGTGAAAAAGACTTTCAATGGCTAAGTGCTATAATCTATTCTACTCTTTTGCCAATGCCAGTAACTCTTCTAGCTTGAGATATCTTGAAAATTCCTCTCTGTATCGTGACTAATGATCCTCAGTGTTGAACAATCGTTTACCCTAATAAACCCTATGCATTCAAAGACGAACATTTAATATCATATACATTACAAAGAGTATTGCAGCTAATAGATCGCGGCGAGCCATTGTCAACGTTATCAATAATTCAGTAGAGGATATTAAAGGGGGCTAAGTAACTCCCAGGTATCATCGAGTCGGCAAATTCTCAGAAAAAGTAATGGACCAAAAGCTAATGCGTGATTTTTTAATAAGAAAATCACTTTTTTATGTGAGCCTCAATGTGTTTGTACACTTTTTCTTATGAAAAACATGTAATCATTAGCGGTTCTAGGGACTGCGGGGTCCAAACTATCTGCGAGGTCTTGTTTGAAAAAATTTTGGTAACTAAGAGGAATCTTCAAGATTTATTCGTTGAAATTTTTATGCTTCAAGGTTGTGTCTTTCATTTTCCTATTAAAACCACGCATACAGGGACTTTGCAAGAACCCTTTTGCTTGGGGTGTAAGGTTAAATTTATCTGAATTTACCTGGTCAGTATGTTGCTCTATTTTCACTGCTCACTATTGGGGCAGGAGGGCAAGATGGGCTGTCGAGTATATTATCAATGTATTATACATTCTCTAGTACTCTGTTTCTACTATCAAACTCACTCTGGTTGGGCCCTGATAGGAATTTTAAAATAAAGGTCGTAGACGGCTGGAAAACGCCATTTTAAAGTTGGATTTTGTAAATACAGTATTTCATAAAAGAGCAATTTTATTAATCTCTAAAGCAGAATTTATAGAAAGTGTGTTAGGCATTCTCTCGTATCCAGAGTCTACTATAGGGCCCACTATGGTTGGGCGCGGAGAAAAATTTTCAAAATAAAGGTTTTGAGATAGCTGGAAAACGCCACCTTGAGGTTGGCTTTTGCAAATGCAGTGTCTCATAAGACAGTCATTTTGTTAATCTTTTAAGCAGAATTTACAGAAGGCGTGCTATGAACTAAAACTTGAAAGCTCAGAAGATTGAACATTGGTCCTTTAACTATACGTTCTTCCAACTGTTGTACATTAAGCAGCCTTCAATTTTTTTTAATTTCCTGATTTTGATTATGTATTGAGCCAACTTTACTTGAATTTTCCCAAGTTTCAAAAGTAGGGGGTTGTGACACCGCTACACCCCCAAGCAGCCAAGCCCCATGCACGCATGAGTAAAAAGCACAGAGTGTATTCAAATGTTTTCCTGCGATTTCTTTTCAATTTTTATCTTAGGTGCAAAGGCCTGTTTGGGTTACCAAATGTATGGGGCCTGAGGCCACGGCCTCCCTAGCCCACCCCTTAAAACCTCCCTGCTTGTGATCGACAAATATTTCCAACTACGTGTTTCGTCTAAAATATTGGGCAAATTCAGCTCTAGTGCTCCCCGAAATCTGTTAAAAACCGCCACTGCAATACTTCACTGAATATTCAAAAGCCACACTGATGCATCTAAAAGCTAACTAGAAGCTACAGTATGCATTCCAACACTTTGGAGTTCATACCATCATCAAGAAATAACAATTATCTAGCTTTTTGGAATTTTTATCGCTAAGGCTTGCTTAGAGGTTTCAGGGAACAGGCGGACATGCAAAATCTATCAAGGGAATCAGGCAAAAATTGAAAGGGAACAAGGGAGCTTCAGGTTTTTCCAGGGAACATTTTCGAGTACAGATTCTCAAATATTTTTGTATCTTGACTTGTAGAGTGCTAAATTATGCTCTTGGTACGATTCAATAAAGTTGGATTGGAGGATCAACTCTTTCTTCTCGGTGCAATGATTGTTGCTGAATATAATTTTATCCTATATTGCAAAGGGGTATTTTCTGACGCTATAGAGGGCATGACATTGGAGAATATTTTTCCTACGGCTTCTCTTGCATGCAGGGGAATAAATAGGGAGGGGTGTGGGGTGTAACATCCACAGCAGATAAAATAGCACAGTTTGCAAGGCAAGTGAAACACTCTTTACTGGGTAATAATGATATCATAGAGTCATGCCGCAAGATAATTCCAGTACACATTCCTGTGTATACTATCATTCCTCCGGGGTACTGGCGTGAAATAGCGTTGGACTACAGGCATACGACGGAAAAAACAAGGGTCAGCATAGCTTTCTCGTCTTTTCTCTCTAGGTTGGAAGATCAGTTTTCCTTCTGAGCATAGAGATTAGTAATGAAAGCACTTTCTTTCTTCTGCGCCATAAGTGCGTTTTCTGGTATTCTAGATGTTGTGGTTCTAAAAATGTTTAGTGGGGACAAGCCCCTAAACTCCCATCTTCTTTCCATTCCTCTTCCATAATAGTTAAAGGCTAGTTTTTTGTCATGCAATAGTAGGGCATGCATGTATCTATGTCCAAGAGGACAGGGTGTGGATTTTGCTGCCTTAGCTTAGAGGAACAGAAAATAAATGCGTCTCTCGCATACACTCTAAACGGAGTACTTACACCTTGGTATCAGTCAAATGATAATATTCATGGTTGACGAAGATCATATTGTATCTTAATATATGTTATCACTGCAATTGCTTTCCTTTAACTCTTTGCTCATACAATAGATGCAATTTTTGCAGGACAATTTCCAATGCTGCAGGGCAAAATTATATGACATCCCCCAAAAGAAAGTATCGAAGTTACGCCCCTGCTTGTGTACCTACCCAGAATTCATCACGCTTTCTTCGCACCTCTTTTTTGCGCACATTGTTTAGTGAACTGTAATCTTGGACAAAATTCAGAGACAAGCTTAAGTTTTCGCATTATGTGGATTATTTTCACACTTTCTCCCCCTCTCCCTTCACTCAACGTTCACCAAACGGCATGGAGTTGTTTCCCTATCACTCAACCATTATATAAGGTGAAAGAAGGGTCTACATTCCTCTCTTGCTAAGTTGAAGTTGAGGATTCATTAACCCTAACTATATTTTCACTGTGCTCTCAATATGTTTTGTCCAAGATTGTAGTAGGATAGTCACTTGCTTGCAATAAAATAGGAGTGGCTACCAAAGGGTGTGTCTGAATAATATGTCTGCAAAATTCAAGGTAACAAGGGGATTTCCTCAATAGGGGAACAAGTGGAAATTCAACAGGTAACAAGGGAACGCGTACCCCCTTAAACGACCCACATCACTGACCCAAAATCAAGAAACTAGAAAGGGAAGGTGTCAGTCATTGCTTGCGTACGACGTTTTTAGATTTTAGAACTAAGATTGACGTTATGCTTATTTGAAAATATGCTAGCTAAATCTAGAGTCTTCCAGATATACATTTCCAAAACATTTCAAACAGTATATTTTCCCGCACAATATCAGTGATTCAATACAGTTAGATATGCTAACATTCAATACAGTTAGATATGCTAAAATGTTTTTTACAGCAAGCAGATGGAGTGAAAATTGTAATATGTTATTCTATTTGCCGTGGAACCATATGTCGAATGATATTTTACTTTCATATAGAAAAGCAATTGGTGTAAATGAGCTACTAGCATTTATGGCACTTTGATAGCATATTTCAGCATGCCATCTATTATTGTTTTAAATATTTTACAAATCTGACGTTACGTTAAAAGACTTTCATCAGCAAACTAGAAATGCAGCTGTAGTATCACTTTTTAATGCTCTGCTATATTTTCCTCTACAGTTCCATCACCAGACATAAGACTTACATGCACAGTATAGTCCCATAATCGAAAGCATAAATTTCACAACATTAATTGCTCTCCTCAAATAGCTTCCTCAAATTTAAGTAGCCATAAAATTAAAATTCAGGCCATCGTGGTTCATGACGGAAATTGCAGCTGAATGCAGCACAAAATAACGAAGAAGATGGCAATAATGTTAGCTCTGAAACTTATTTGTATTTGTGTCCAGTCTTCAAAATAAGCAATGCTAGGAGAAGATAAGTTCAAGTGAAACTTTTCTTCTTAATATCATTTTTCTGGATGCTTTCATTAAGTGAGAGTCCATAAGGATTAATCAGAACCTATGAAAAAATATCTGTAGAAATCTAAATAATTGGGATGGTTGTGGTTAGAAGATTAGAAAGGCAAGTCATAATATTAAGACAGTCTTTTTGATAATTCTTATCTAAGCTGTATTATAACTGAACTTCCTTTCCTGCTTCACATTAAATCACAATCTTCTTAGCTATTTAGAAAGTTAGCCTATGGTTCCAAAGTCTCTTTACATCAAAGTAACTATCCAACTATCAAAACCTAATTCAATTTTACCCAAGATTTAGAATTCATTATTTTTTGTAGGAAAATCAAACGGAGTTGATAGAGAGAAGATGGCTTGGCATTACAACAGTGTTCCTGCTTATCACCTACCACACCTACCTTATCACTCTGGATTCAGTTCTCATTACGGCTATAACCCACTTTATGGCAAGTTCACGTTACCTGTATCTTCATATCTATTTAAGATCATTGTTTTGATACACAACGTAAAGAACATAGGTTTTAACAGCAAGGATGTGCCATATACCAAGTAAAAGCTTTGGATTAAAAACAGCTTAAAAGGCATATGGGGATTATATCAAACAAAGTATTGAGATGCAAGAAATTCTTTAATTATTGCAATAGCAAGTCAACCCAATTGCACCGTGTATATTGCTTCCACTTTCAAGGAAGTTCCTGTTTTAGGGACATTTTGCTGACCTTAAAAGAGCCCAAATTGGGCCATTTCAATTTATTGCTTTATAATATCAATCATATGAAAAGTTTCGAAGAATCACAGGTTGCTGCTGTTGTTCCAATGTTTCTCAGAATTTAGGCACTTTTTAAGATAGCCCAAAACCACCAGGGCTTTTTGATGTCTAGTTTTTCAGTTTTACGCATGCTTGTTAGTACATATCTATAACGAGATTGAGTTTTGGTATGACGTCAAAAAGTTCAGATGGTTTTGAGGTATCCTATAAAGTGCCTAAAAGTGCCTATCCGTTCACAAAGTAAATCGGCTTGCTGGAAGAGTAGAACTTTAGGACTTCAAAACACATTGTCTTGGTGAGGAAATGCATAAAAGATTAACTTTTGCATTCTTTGAATGAGATAAGCTTAAACCAGGTTCAAGGAAATGTCAAGGAAAAACTTTTTCTTGACAAAGAAATTTGATTGAAAACAAGGAAATGTTCAGAAAGTCCAACCAGACAAAAATGGAACCACTGACCGTGCCACCTACTGACAAAATGCACCACCTACTGACAAAATGCACCGTTTAACTTTCTTAGCACAAGCCTCTTTCTAAGGAGTAAGGTATCATGAGTGTAATTCTAGAGCGTGGTAATATCATTGTGGCGTCATGATTTTTCCTTTACAATTCTTGCAGAATCAGTAAAATACATTTGATGCCATATATAACATTGTCTCCCATCTAGTTTATAGTCTCATCTATTCTGCAATGATGCAGTACAACCCAATCGCATAGTTAAAATGTACAGTTCTAGCTCTTTTTCACTAGCTCCCATATTGAAGTTGTGTCAATTGCCTCTGAAGGTGAAAAAAATGTGAAACATAGAAAGAATGAGACCACAAACCCATGCTAGTTCATTTACATGGAATGCATTAAACAGCACTTGATGAGTGTTTAATCATTAGAGGGTGGTCAGATCTTCAAATAAGCAAGTGAACATACTAATATTAAATGAAAAATTGTTTAATCTTTATTTCACCTATTCCTGGTGGCTTAAATGTGGTCAACAAATGAAATACAGACATAAAAAAAGTCAAATCAAGTTGGTTCCTCAAAATGGTCTGTCTGATTAATCCTACGCTTTTATGCGATTCCTAATTACCAGTAAAGAGACCCATTGTATTCTGAGTTACTTAAAGCCATGTTCATAATGTCAAATATTCAAACAAATGTTGATGGCAATTCTAAACCTATATCTTAATTTTAAATTAGATCAAAATTTCGTTGATTGCAATACAAGAAGGTGCTTAGATGTGCTTTATCGTGATTCGTGCCGCATTGAAAATAACATTCGACGAGCCAAATTCTTTCAATAACATACTCATCCCACTTAGATGTTGCCGAGCTTGTTAGACATTGAAGATTCCATTGTTTTGATTACGTATGTCCACCTATCGTAATCGCCATATCCAATAAAGTCACATGAAAGAGACATTGAAGGATTCCTGTGATTCGGAAACCGCAGTTATTCACACACATCGCAATACGACTGGCCAAAGGCAAAAACACATATAGGTGTATGAGTTAAGACATATTAATAAGCTTTAACATCAGATAGAAGAGTCGCATGTGTGTCTTAAGCAAGACCTGCTTTAATTAATCCTTACAAATATCTGGCAGTGAGACTCAGCGCAGAGATAAAGCATCAAGAAATCCTCTAAGGCTTCTTTAAGGCTCTTGTCTTTGCGTATAATCTGGAGACATGGATTGTTTGATGGATTCCTAATCGATATCATTACAACTGACTAGATTTCGCAATCTTATCTAGGGAATCTCTTTTCCTTAATGTCTTTTTTAGCTTTCATATTACCAGTATTCTTTATAAAGGTGAGGAGTCAAACGGGATAAAAAGGCTCAAGGAAAAATTGAAACAAAGCTGTTCGGACAAGCTAAACTTAATTAACTAACAGGGCACATCAACAACCGCAAAGGATCCTAGCTAAATTGATTTTCACTCTGTGAAGTGTGCTATATGAAAAAACACCAAAATGAGGCTCTTCTTCTCAGACCAGAGGCCATTTAATAAAGCAACACAATTTATGGAAGAAAGCAGAAAGAATCCAGGGACATAAAAGGAATAGATGATTGAACTGAATTTATGTAGTTATGTTCTAGCAAGAACTCAGAATCAGACCATCCACAGATCTTCTATTTGTATAACATACTCTAGAGCAGCAAATAATCATCCCCTCTCGATTACTAATTTTTTAAACTTTTTCCAGCCCCACCCATTGAATTCCAGCCCCACCCATTGAATTCCAGCCCCCCTATTATTTACTATATAGAATCTTTAATCAGTTCTCAGAGAATCGGTTTACTGCAGGGAGGCAACCAAATAGAAACCACGTGCAGAAGTACAAGGAAAAGTCTAAAAAGAGAATTGCACATGGCTATCTGTGTTCGCTTGAAATGTTTATTTGATCAATCTATATTCTCTATTTTCAATCCCATTCATTCTCCTACCCCTCCTTTCATTAATTTTCCAAAACTTTTCAGCCTCCCCCCTCCAGTTTTACACCGCAAAAGAAATGCTTATTGCAATGAGCTAATTTAACAAAGTTCTTAACAAAACGAGGCTGATATGAGCTCTTCACCTTACTTACTCTTACTGTCCTCTGTAGAAGGGGCTGATTTCGAAATGAGCATTGGAGAGAGTCATTTTGGGTACAATTACAAAGTGACTTCGAAATGAGCGTGGGTCGTAGAAAATTTCATTATTCCACATCCCTAAAATTTTCAGGAAATTCTGCGAAGCACACCCACTTGTTGCAGAGTTACCATTCTTGTTCTTCAGAAGCCCAGTTCTGTAGCTCTGCCTTCATAAATGTTAGTAAATGAAGAAACATATACGTCTGTAATGAGCTACTGTCATGAAGAGGAAAAAGGGTGTGAGGGCTTGTGCCTCAAGAAAAGTTTGTGAAATCAAGCCCTTTATTTTGGCTTAGAATGTATCTCCCAGTATCAAGCTTGCTATGAGCGACATGAAACTCTGATATTTTGTAACAGCTCTTTACAAGACATAGCGAGAGAAGGAAAGTATCTTGGATATATCTCCCAGCATCTAACGTAAAACGACTCCAAATTTATATTCTTTCATGCTCTCTCTTGATGACAGATAGGTTTGCTATCGGTAATGTAAGCTCTTCTCCCATTGGATGCAGGATGCAAATCTCAATTATTCAGTTTTAAACATATGTGTACGAGTTAAGAGGACTGACTATCCTTTTGCATTTTAATGGAAAGTCAAAACCAAGATAAGCTAAAAAATGCTGATAAGGTTTGCATGCTATACTCTGTACAAATCAATTCCTTTCAGTCACTATATTCAGCAATTGTGGCTTATAGCCTTACGCTAGAAAGGACCTAAAAGAAAGCAAATATGGCTCCATAAATTGCAATCAGCGGCAGCTTTTTGCAGCCCTTCTGAAGCTCTTTGCAGACCCCCTGTTTGGAAACCACTGCTCTAACGTGATTCCTACTACAGTTGGAAGTACAGATTTTGGAGGCCATCCTTGTATAAAACATATTGGGAATCTGAGACTTTTGCTATTTTGTCGGAATTTTGATTAACCCAGAATGGGCATTAAAAGTAAGTAATTACAATTCTGAGAGGGTATATGGTGAATTTTTCACTTGAAGCCACGAAAATTTACTTCCAATTGGCCTATTGATACATCCCAGTGAATCAACAACAACATGTCACTTTTGATGCTTTCAATGTTGTAGACAGGGGCGAAAGTAAGTGATTCAGTTTGAGGGGTCGTTAGATATCTACTGTGCCTATGACATCATACATAGCTTTTCTAAATGAAAAACTATATCAGGCTGAAAACTTTATTATTACGCAGCCTATCCCATGTACAGTTGTGCACCTTTGAAACAAGACGCGGATCATACTATAACTGGAATAATAGCAATTTATGATGATGTCCATGCATACATGCAAAAGTTGAAATCCTTCAGGAAATGAACATCACGTCTAGCATGGAGAGAGACCGGGAGTCTAGGTTGGAGTACCCAGATAATTTTTTCCCGACCATACCCTTCAACTTGTTGGAAAACGTAGGAAACTTCTTCTCAGCATTTTCATCTATCTGAAGCATTTTGGAGTAGGAGAAAATGCAATGCTTTCGTGAATATCATTTGTCGCTGTTCTACAAGCTTTCTTTTTATGAGAAAAACATCTTTAATAAACATGAAGCTGAAGTAGGCAAAAGTTAAGAAACAATGAAGAAACACAGGCAGGTTGGGCTTCAAGTAATAACTTCAAAAACTTTTCACAAGAAAACTTTTTATGAAGCTATGAACAAAATAAAAGCAACATCCATTATGTGCTTCACAAAACCTGAACTTATAATGCTTGTATCAAAGGAGTCTAATATGGGTTTATATTGTTAGTGAATTTTATTAGAATTTGGGACACAATTAGGAAACATATGAGGCTGGATTTGACAGAATACTGGGAAACTTTCTGCCTGAAGACAGAAAGCTTGTTTTTATAAAAAACGCTTAAATCTAAAGTTGATACAAGAATATGGAAGACAATATAGAGGCAACCTAGCTAAATATTTTGAGTTCTAGGAAAGTGCAGTGTGTCGCTTTCCGACTGCAATCAAATTTTACAAATATTCCTGATATTATGGGGTGCCATGCCTCTACACTCCCTATTTCTTTGTGCCTGGTTAAAGAATGGAAGTTTCCATCCAACTTTTAGGTCTAATAAATGTTTGCACCCAATTATAAACAAAAGTAAAAATTCTCAAGTTATTTCTTTTCTGTCATCAGTAAAGAGCAAGTATACGATTTAAACTCAAGAATATAGTCTAAAGGTCTAAGTGTCGAAGCAAAAATATAATAAGACTATGATAATGATAAAATAGGAATAGAATAAGAATATAGTGAGGACCTAAATTCCAAGTGCAGTGTTTCTGAGCGGAGTAGGTGGCAGAGTATGATTATGAAAAGAGGTGGCCGAGTACGATTAGTCTCGACACCAAATCTGAGAAATAGATGAAGTTCGGACTTCCGAGACACTCTTCGTATATGACGATACAGAGCATTGCATGCTGGTTCTGGCAGTTCGTGGCAGCCAAAAATTCTACTTGCAACGTATAAACATTTCGATTTTATGATTGTAAACATTTTATGTCAAGTAAAATATATGCATTCAAAATAACTTCAACTTTAATTGATGTTCAATTTACTTTTGCTTGAAAGTTTTTGAATTTATTTCTTTGCATTTTCAATCTTAATACAATTTTTTCCAGATTTTGGAATTTTTTTTATTGGCAGTTGTCGGCCAGCATACAGCTCCAATGTAAATGTTTTGTTTTGGGCAAATTTTTGACTGGTGTAGATGAAAAAGTTTCCTTAATCGTAGGAATTCCAAGAAAACAAAGGCGTGAACGAACGACATTTACAAAAACACAGCTAGAAATATTGGAAGAACTTTTCTCAGAAACACAGTATCCTGATGTTTTCATGAGAGAAGAGGTTGCCAGGAGAATTAATTTGCCTGAATCCAGAGTGCAGGTACGTCAAAGTACTTAACAGTATATAAAAACTACATAGCAAGGATAGTTTGCATATTTGCATTTGTGTGTTTAGACAAAGTAAAATGATATTCAGGCCATTTGTTTTGAAGAAAATTCTTAGCTTACAATCAGGATATGCCATCATGAATATAAAGTTGGAATTCTACTTGCATTTTGAGAATCATGGTAACTTTAAAAAGATCAAAATTTGTATTCTTTGTCTACCGGTAATTGACAATCATTGCGTTGTCCACTTTTAGAAAGACATTAAGGCCCCGTTTTAGCCAAATCCAACGGTTCCAAATGGAGCTAATCTAAAGTTGGTACGAATGGACCTCGGAACCAAGACAAAAGAGAACGGATATGAAAAGAGGCTATTTTTGCTTTGGTGTGGAGACTAATGAGAGATGATTCCTTTGTTTGCCTTATTATTTCACGCGCCAAATACCGGAGAGAACTGGATTTTTGTGACTGAGTGCAAATTCCACTTCCATTTCAGTTACTTCCGGAACCATTTGGACCTGTTTCGCGTTAACATGAGATGCATGGAACGGTTCGGTTCCAAATAGAAAGGTTCCAAATGGAACCGTTCCATTTTCTCTCATGGAAACAGCGTCTAAACACAACAAGATGCTAAAATCACCCTTTTCAGAAGGAGTGCTTCATTAGAAAGTGATCTGCTTTGCAAAAACTTTGCACACATAAGAGAATACGTATTCTTTATCGAATGGAATACGGAAACTCAGTTCTAAAAAGAATTTTGGTAACATCCAGTATAAAAGGACTACGTACTTCATTATTTTCTTTACTAATATCAGTTATGGAAGCCTCGTTATTTCTGCTACCACATCTACTATCCAGTTCTGCTTGATTGCGAGGCGGAGTGAAGATATAGTGACTGGAAGTCAAGTCAAATGTATCAATTTGAAAAATCAAACAAATGCAATGATAATGTCTCTTTGTTTTTGTGTTTGGGATTCTTTCAATTTCTTTGGCTGTCATTGTTTTTGACCCCTAATCGTATGGTTTCTTAATGTTCCTCTTAATGTGAACTTCTATATTCGGTGAGCCATAAGGGTTTTCTTTTCTTTACTCACTCATTCAATCACTCACTCACACTCTCACACTATCTAACTTTTACGCCCGTTTACAATACAAACTGTCTTTATTAATCAAAATAGTAGCAAAGCTCCTATTTAGCTCTACAATAAACTAATTATATACACCCTCATATTTAGGTTTGGTTTAAAAACCGCCGTGCGAAACATCGTCAGAAGACAAAACGAGAACCAGAAGCAAGTAATTCTATGGTGAAGAAGGAGCAAGCTACTAAATCACCAATTGATACCGATCAAGAACAAATTTCAAAGAAGCCAACTGTTCGCGTATCAAATGAAAACACAATGGCGAAAAGTGCCTGCTCTTTTTCTAATCTAGGCAGTGATCACGTGGCTCCAAGGACAACGTATCAATGCTCTTCTGGGGGATCATTGGCTCAAAGCGGTCCAATTACAAGCTATCCTGGTTATCTGTCATCGCATTCATTGTCATCAAGAAGCATTGCCCCTGACTATTGTCCATACCAGTCTACTAGAAGTCTTCCAATGACAGCTCATGCACATAGTCATATGCCACCAAGCGACTATCTTCCATGCTCTGATTTCCATAGTCAGCCCGTACCAGGCTCATGGGGATACGGGGCTGCAATGTAATCAAGGATACGCACACTTCGTAGAAGAGCAAACTCGTCAGCATTGTCAACTAGAAAGACCGGCATTTCTTATCAAAGACAATAGAAAATCTGGCGTTACTTATCAAAGACAATAGAAAATCTGGCGTTACTTATCAAAGACAATAGCATTCAAATTCACAATATTTGCTCTCTTGTTGTTCATAGCAAACTAGAAAATAGTGTTAAGAAATAGCTTAGATTCTCAATTGTTTTAGTTACAATTTTTCATTTGTATCAAATAGATAGTTGGCAAAGAAAGTACGAGTATTGATCACTGCAATTGCCTTGAAGGACATGACCATATATAGAAGCCAAAGAATTCCTAGCCTAAGCAGTTTCTGAATTAGTCTCAAGAACCAACTAAAATGATTACCAAAACATTGGGAATACTCAAGGAGAGTTTGAAGTTTCGATAAATTTTGTCAAAACAGAGAAAATAGATGTTTGGTCAGGATTGGATTTGAGAAATGCATTTTCCTCAATCAAAGTAAATTTTGCTCACTCGCTACTTTTCTCTTAAATAAGTTAGAGGAAATGAACTTAGAAAAAGCACTTCTCTTAGCACCTGATCATGGTATCTACTATAGGTAGTTCCATCATATAGATAAAGAGAGCAAGGTCACTATATTGCTACAAGTCTGCAATTAATGCATATTCAAGAACGTCTTGCTAGCATAATCACACAAGACCATTCCTTTTGGCGCCAGAATGGAAATACGGAGAATTGATAAAAAACTGATATATAAAGATCTTTGCTCTTACTTGACTCCAATGCAATTTCAAGCGTACCACAGAAACAGTCTTATAATCAGGATTTAACAAAAAGTAATCCTTATAAACCTTTTCTTCAATGCAACCTGATTGGATTGAAACATCATTAAGAAATCTTACTTATTCGATTAGCACCAATGACATGTCAAATTTTCAATTATAGCCTTAATCATTGTGTTATCCTTTCTACATATCATGTAGAAGCCGTAATAGTTATACTATCAAGGTAGCCGTAAATAATTAGAAACTATGCTTCGGTAATTGGTTATATCGTATATTCTAATATCAAGAAATAGCTTTGTGATTTTCTATCTTCATTTCGTTACCTATGTGTTTATTTTGTAAGGGGAAATTGCTATTGCAAAAGATCCACATTCTTTATTGAAATGAACGTTGCATGTTGTAAAATCGGGGCATGGAAACAACATTCAAAATGGAGAGGCCTTGTCACTAAAGTCGGGGATAATCTCGGAATTCTGCTTATTTGTGCGGTATGCAGCATCGCTTTCAAAGCACCTGGAATATGAACAAATGGAAAATGATCTCCCATGGCAACTTCTTCTGTAAAAGGTGAAAATAAATGAAAAATATTACTTTGTGCAAAAAGGTAGGTGGCATTGCCTCCCGCCCCAGGTTTCGAGGCCCCTGAAAATCTATCTCCAGCATAGAAAATATCTGGCAGGATGTTTTGATGAGCTGAGTATACATAGTAGCAGGTTAAAGACCTTCATTCAATCGAGAAAAAGCGAGTTAAGATAATAAAAGTCTCTTCTGCAGCCATCAATCAAGCTCTTGTTTATTGTAGATATAAGTCTTATGTGAAAGTAATATGCTTTTTAAATAAAATGCTGGAAAGAATCGGTTGTAAAATTACCCTCTTTTGTAAATAATTGTTCATTGATATCTCAATTTCATTCCAAAATGATGTTTGTTTTCTTGCTTTGTATTTTTCGAACGAATAACTAGTAATCTGAGACTTTATGATATTCAAAATATATTTACATAAAATTTCATGTATCTCAGTGTGTCAAGGCACTGAAAAAAGAGATGCTTGAATATGCTACCTAACAGCATAAATGTAATTCTACGTGATAGAAGAAAAATACCTTTTAAAAAGACATTAAAAAGCATTGGCTCTAGCATTGACCATTGAGGCATTCCTTTTCTAAATAAACAATAACTTTCAAATTTCACGTCTATCTTTAAAGTTTCCATTTGATAGCTTGAAAGAAAGTATAGCAGCACTAATAGCACTAAGTTGATGCTTCATCGTATTGTTTGGTGGCTATCAATGGTTTCTAATGAGAATGAGTATGAGTGTTGCATCCTTAAGCTTAGTGTTCTGCTCTTCTTTTGATCGTAAAATGCCATAATGAACAGAACAATATTTTGAAGACTTAAAAGAGAGTTGTAAAGTTCCTAGTCAGAAATGGAGGCAACTAGAGTTATGCAGCTGCTATTGATAATCTTGCTGCAACAAAAATGAATAACAAATTTCTTTGTTTTGAAAGTCCTTCCATTTATCTAACAAATGCTCTTTATAACAAATGTTCTTTATTGCTTGCTTTTCTAATGTTGTACCTGAATGGCTTCCCAATGATGTCAATAGAAAGGTTAAGGAATTTTTGATTTATTTTATCGTAGCCACAAAATTTCTTATGGTAAAACTAAAGACAATATCAAGTATATGCTATTTAGTGATAGGCCAAAAGCGTCTTATTTTGCAAATTGACATTTTGTTTGATTTTCTTGAATGCTTTAAAAAGTTCTTACACTTTTTTTGTAATGAAGTACAATTAAACATTGTGCTCTCTATGAGCTTATTTATTGATGAGGAAACGACGTTGGTTATGTTTCTATTGGTGCTAAATAGAGGCTTTATTAGACTACTAGAAGGGTTGTTTTGTTTTCTAGTTGTCATAAAAAATGATACCCTTTCCTGCACTATACCATGTGTTAATCCAATTGGCAGATCAACAAACGCATGCAAGTTATGCAATAATACCGCTCTCAGAAGGGCCTATCAAAAGAGATACATCTCGATTTGCCAGCCTGGATGCGTTTTCTAAAGACCATTCGATTGTACTGGTAAAGTTGGCCGGTGTTTATAATGCCCTCCAGCTAATCATTGTGGTAGGTAATAGATAAGTTACTGAAATTCAGTCAAAGATTTAATTCAGAACGGGATTTTGTCTAACAATCAGTTTTGATAAGGTACATAGTGTTATCTATCATTTAGTCATTATCAAATTTGCTTCGCAACTAAAAATGCTTTTCATTTTAAAGTAACATTAAGCACTAAACTCTCTTCATGCTAAAATCTTTGTATATGATGTAGCCCTAAAATGATGTCTTTGCTGCTCTTAAATAAAAGCCTACCCTAAACAGGAATAATTTTGCTTCTTTTTCAGAATCCAAACATGTAAGCAGTTATTCTTAGCACCGACTATATAACTCTGATTTATCATTGGATCAAACGCTCTCTCAGTGTTGAAATGAACATATCAAAGTTGTCTAGCTCTAAGTAGTGACGTAAAAGAGGGAAGTAGGGATGCCTAGCCTCCATAGCTGCGCATTGAAGGGCCGCAGCTCATCCATGCTAAGTATGTGACTTAGAAATGAGAGACTACACAAGAAACACAAAACTATTAGAAGCTATTAGATTTATTTTCTTCCAAGGTACCACATGTTTTTTCAGAACCACACTCAGTTTCTTCTATGGATGCACTTTTACCAAGTTCTTAGTTTGTTATATTGATACATAAACGAAGAAAGCCCCTTAGTTCAGCGGTGTCGTCACAAAACTGTAACAAGAGGGGATGTCTTGTAGAAAATACGTGGGCCAGTAAAGGCGTCAAATCTTGATTGACTAACAAGGAATCAACATCGAATGACTCCTGCCAACAATGTTGCGAGAATTCTTCCAAAAAGCGTGTTTTAATGATTAATAGTGTATTTTCTTTGCGAAAATCTAATAACACATAGTTTCGATGCTCAGAAGGTTTCAATTCACATTTCCAGAAGGAGCAATGCAATCCATCCTTGCTTGTAATGTCGATAACTTTTCATCTGCGCAAGATACAAAAACTGCTCCTTCTGGAAATGTGAATTGAAGCCTTCCGAACATGCATGCAGAACATTTTTCAATTATTCGAAACTATGTGTTATCAGTTTTTTTGCAAAGAAAGTACACTATTTACCACCAAAACTCGCTTCTCGAACGAATTCTCGCAACATTATTGGAAGAAATCCTTCGATGGTGAGTCCTTTGTTAGCCAATCAAGATTTGACGCCTGTGCTATGTGGGCCATGCCTTCAACCACACCCATTTTTGCATGTATGACAATAATATGCTTGTCAAACCAGTGTATGTGAAAGTATTAAAAGAAGGAGAAAGCAAGTACATGGTGGTAGCATTACTCTTCTTTTGTGATAAAAGCGTACTTTTTCTTTCCTCTCCTTTGGCAAATGCGTAGTTTTGAATTTATCCAGTCCAAAAGATGTTTGTTAAAGGGGGGCTCAGCCCCCTCAGAATCTCTCATAACTTTAACAAGGGGGGCTGAGTCCCCCTAGGCCCTCCTCCACGACATCCCTGCCTAAGATTCCACTTTTACTCCACTTTATTGTATATAAACCGTTTGGAAGCTCAAGGGGATTAAAATAGCTTGAAATACTTGATTTAGGTGAGGATGGGCTGACCAGACCAGTTATGCTAGTGTAGCTATTTCTAACTTCTCAGCTATTTGTGACAAAATCAATCTACACCCAAAAAAATATTTCTACATTATTTTAAATGTATTCTGTAGTTATGTGCCTGCGAGACAGGTTAGGGCTTATATATGGAAATTGTTCTTAGATCCAAACCTCTTTGCTTCGACAAACTACTAGCTGTGCTGCTTTCCTATTTGTTGGACACCTTTATACTATTTTCTAGGTATTTACATTGCGTTGTGCGCACACGCTAGAATTACTGCTCCCGTGTATTATTTTGTGGAGTTGGTACAAATGTAACTCATTTGTTTACTGTAGCACTTTTTCCAGCTAAGCAAGCTTCCTTGTTACAGTGTTTCCTAGTTTCAAATCAGAAACTGTACGAACTGTAGTCAACTTATCCCCTTAAAAAAGAAGACATTATTTCACAGAGAGAGAGAGAGGGGGGGGGACAAATGACGTCAAACTTGATTTGGAAAGGTAAAGTCAATATATACCTTTGTTTTCAGAATACCTAACTTTTCACTGAGCCTCAATACTAAAACTTTTTCTGTTTTTGAGCCGAAGTTATTCCTAGATTATTCTTAAATGCAATAAATGCAAATGGGTCTGAAAATCAAGGAAATATAATCAGGTCTTTGGATAGACGCCTCACTTCATCATAAACCAAAGCAAATATGGAAAAGAGCAATAAATATTGTACCTTTAGTACCAAAGTTAATGTACAAACATTAGTATAACTCTAATACACAAAGTTCCAAGTATAGATGGATTTACCTATATTTTTGGTAATCCGATATTCAGTGATGTGCCGAGACACCCTTTTATTAGGGGGTGTTTTGACCAATAAACCAACTATTGTTACTTTAAAAAAGTCACAGAAAATATTCTTGCAGCATGGCTGCCTTTTGACCAATTTTTTTTTAAATTTGATTTGAAAATATGAAAATATTGGGGGCGTGACATCCCCACGCTCCCCATTCGGCACATCCTTGCCGACAATTTCAAAGACAGATGTACCGATATAACGGATGCCAGATATTTTTGCAAAATTCTGTAAATTCTGCAATATTTTTGTACCAATATACAACAACAAACAGATTTTAATGATAGGGCAAAAACGAAAACGAAAAATACACGTGACAGCTATTACCCAGGTATCTGAAGGATTTGGGGGCCACACATCATAATCCCACACCCCCAATAATCATCACTTAAATACACCCCCCAATGTCTTGACGAAGCTTGAGTTTTGCATCACTCTTAAATTATTCTTAAATTTTCAGTGCATATTTATGTAAATTCATGCAAATTATGGCATCCTGTCTCCATGTTGTACTTGGGATAACAGCAAAAATTATTACAAAATACAATTCATGAAAAAAATTTTATTCAGTAAGCTACCTTATTGTTCTTATAAACTATACTCTTTACCTAAAGCATGCATCATTTTTTTTCATAAAAGAAAATAAAAAATACATTACATAAGTTTTCAAGAAGTGAGACCGAATTACGAAATATTTTTCGCTCATTTTGAAAACCGCACAACAAACATGAATGAGAGGAAATTTGAAACTTTCAATCAAACTGTTAATAGATGAGCCACCAGGTAGGGTTCTTAAAAGGTCCTAAGATTCTTAAAAATGGATGAATTTTAGCAATCTTGGTTTTCATGGTTGAAATTTGACAGCAATGTCATGCTACAGAAGAACGTTATTAGCAGGGTAATCAGAAAGTGGCCGGCCTCTTTTTAGTCATTTGACGTCATTTTTCTGTTACTTTTCACTGTCAAACAAGGTTGGAAAACTAGGTTGGAAAACTTGCACTAACTCGCTACTAGTCAGTGATATCAGCTGCCCACCTCGCACCAAATATGAACCCTACTCGCACCTCAGAAAATTTTCTTTGCAATTCATACCGTTTCTCTGCGGTGGCATTCTATCCCCTTCTGCTGTAATAAAAATCCCTATTATACACATTCTCTCGTACAGTTTTTCGAAAGAGTGATGCGCTCTTTGAGATATATTGCAGTCTCTCTATTCGATTTTATGTGATTCAAATAGGCCTTTTTTGAAATGGGACCCTCTGATGAAAAGTACATTAAAACTTAAGACAGTAGGAAGGGGGTTTGGGAGCAGAGCCCCAAGGATACTTTTTACTGACCAACTCCCTTCATTTAGCTATAATTTTAGAAAAAGCTCTTTTTCTAGCGCCACAATTGTATCAGAAAAGACATGAAATTGTAGTGCTCCATTGTTTAAACCGAAGACCGTGGTGGCAAAAGGTTTTATAAATTCAGTCAGGTTATTTCAAAAGGAAGAAATGTATTGAAATTCAAAGTTCTTCTTTTCAAGCAATGAAGTTTTCTTCCTTACAAAGGTTAATCACTGCATATTCAAACGTTTTCCACTGCACAGACATATCCTATCACTGCACCTCAGATGACGAGTTGAAAAGTCATAGGATGTGCTAATGAAGCTTTCCAAAGCTACTACTGATAATGCTGAAAGCATGCTAGATACCTTTATCGGCATATCAAATGGCCTAATACAGGCTACACTTTGTGTCTGTATCTTGCAAAAGCTCCCAGTAGATAGCACGACATGCCAATAGAAGGCAAGATTGCCAACAAAACCTTTTCCCTGGGAGGTATGACACTCCAACGCCCCTTTCCAATACCGCCCTGGGCTTAACTTTCAAGTGATAGTTTTAAGTATCTCCACAGAGACACTTCAAAAATAGTATATTGATTTCAATTTAAAGTCACAGCAGCTTGCATCTGACTTTGGCTCCTCTCGCAGCTCGCAACTAATTTTTGATCGATCTGCTTACAGTTCGCACCTTTCCAAATGAAGCCACTCGCAGCCACGTGTAGGGTAGGGATAACCAACCTGGCAGTCAACTTTATCATTTTTTGGCACTTTTTCTGGTTTTTGCGTACTATTTTCATTGCTTGGTTTTACAATCAATGCATACCAGGCCATGGTAATAAAAGTACACAATTCATAAACTTAATTAATTGCACAGGTTAAGTGAGTCATTTTTCATTATACAAGACAAAGAGATATTTACTAAAGGAAATGAAATAGCATTTACAACGCCTTACAGCTCTCAAAGTCCTATCCAGGGTAGCCAAGTACTGGCGAGTCCTCAATCCCACATTTTCTGAAACTCGGCCCCAAATCTATCCCAAATTTCTGACGAAGTAGTTTCCACCGCAGAGGTAAGAGAAAACTGACAGACGTTCCTCCGCAATCCAGCCTCCTACGAACATTACCCGTGCAATAATGCAATAGACAATAAAACGTACACTCAATTTGTCATACATAGTTGAGCTTGTCGTCATAAGTGTAAAGTTGTCTTAAATACACGAATTTAAAGTATAAAAGAATGACATCAATGTTTTTTGGCTTGAATAGAAATGAATACTGGGAAGGCCCAGGTGATATATTATTTGCAGTGAAGGAGTGTAAGACATTATCATATATTTAATGGAATTTCTGTCCCAATCTTAGAAATTTTCACTCCTTGGAGATTCTTTAGCAGTATATTTTCATATCTTCTCCTCAAAATTTCCTTTAATTTTTACTCCTTCCCTCTGATTAGGCAAAACTTGGTACTCATGCTGGATATCTTCCACCCACTCTATGACAAATCGTTAAGTCACAGTCATTCTTACTATCGTCTTTGGAGTAAATGTACTCTTAATCAAACCTTTTCAGCATAGTTTTTGCTCTCTGTTTACGATTCTTTCACCTTTATCTCTATGATTCAATCTAGAATAGTTATACCGCCTGGGGACATTCTTAGTGTGCCCACTTCATTGTTCCTAGATGTGCTTAGGGGCTACATAATGGTCAATTTTAGCATCCTATGGACTATTTATAATAAATTTTTCATTCTAGCCCAATATTCCCAAAGTAATCCCAGCTTTTACTTTGGATCCCAGCTACAATTTCTGATCCCAATCGCTTTTCCATAATCCCAGTATTGTGAAATCCGGGATTGAATAATCACAAATTGCAACCCTGGTCCTATCTAACAGCCCAACGTTACAGTCCAAATTTATTATGACAGCTGCAAAACTGGCAGCTACCATCAGTAGCAGCAGGACAGTCCTTCAGTATGATAAAGAGCTTGGCCAAGGACAGAAACCTCTTGCTCCAGACGATTGGAAAAGATGGCGTCTTGCATTACACTTTTTTTATAAGAAGACCTAACTCTTTGCCGAGCCACAATATTCTTAAATTTTTTTCTAATTTTGAGCCTAGAATTATTTTTAAATTATTCTTAAATACCAAAGGTGCAACTTCAGCTAAAATTGAAGGAATATATTCCAATCTTTGTTGATGTTTTCTACACGTTTTTTGTTTTACAAGAAAGTTTTTTCACACAGTACTGAAACTTTCTTAACTTTTTCACGATTCCAGTATCAAAACTTTCTTAAGACCTTCTTAGCAAAGCTTTTTGAGTTGCAATGTTTTGCACATGCGTATTAAAGGGAAGTGAAAAGCCTAATGTGCACTTGAAAGTATGATAACTCTTAGTAAGTAACAGAAGTTGAACTGTTATAGGAAAGCTGATATAGCCTACCTAACATTTTGTATACAGACAAATCGTATTTTAAATACTTGTACATTTTCTTAGGTATCAAAAATCCAGTACTCAACTTTCTTGACCTTTTGAGCAGTCGAATACTACTTCTTACAAACCACTGTCTTATAAGTAAAAAAACGAGTATATCATAAAACCAAAATAAGAGTTAATATATTGCATCGATAATGCTAAAGTACACCTGAAAGCAGTATTAGAACAAACGTTATTACTGTATGCCTCGTTGGAGCGTGAGCCTGGCATTATTGTTAAATTAGTCTTAAATTTCAGAGATTGTCACCAATAGATTGTACGGTATTTTCAAATAGGAACACCGCAAAGTCTGTATTTTTCCACAAAACGTTAGGCTACTTTATCATTTTTTTTCGGCTGTCAGGTCACCAAGCACGATCTTTTAGGCTACTTTTTGCGTGCACTAGCTTTCAGTTGATCGGTAACGAATTAAATTGTTATTCAGGTTGTCTTTTTATACATCTTGAAGCAAATCATGTGGGTAATGAAATTTAAATGAAAGTACGGAAGTTGTTATGGACCGAGTTTAACTTTCTGTGACACAGACTGGTTTTAACAATTGAAAGCTGACGATCTTATCACATAACCCCAGCTGATATCAAGATCAATGATGATGAGCTAGCTCTCTCCTTTCACTTCTTAACATTTGTTGACATTAAGTGTGTTCAAATATATCGAGGTGACGATCTTGACTTTGATATTTCGCATGGCTTTTCTATTCTTCACTTTAGTAACAATGAATTGCACGTCATTCGCTTGATATGCTGCTGATGTTTGCCAATTTCCTTCTTTTATTGTTGTGGCTTTTAATCCGACATATCTTTGGCTGGATCGGCTACTTAGCTCAAAGCAGGGAGGAGCAGTCATTAGAGCAAGTCTTGTACGTGGATTAGCAATTTCAATTCCATCCGTTGTAAGTGGCCTGAGCAGCTAGGTGTACCTATCGATTTGTACATGATTCATCTTCAATGCATTTGTGTTAACAGTCGACTAGAGATTAGGCCAAGAAGTTGCGAAATCAATTCACCAAAGAACAACATTGGATTATGGATAGAATAGCATGGTACAATAATTTGCCAACATTCAGAGAATCATATCAGCAGAGTCCAATACAACATCAGAATTCGATGGGGTACCACCAAATTCCGACGTTACCCATGCAAGTACCGTATGGTGAGTTGCTAGAATTCAGTTAGATATATGACATAATTTTAATTATCTTAATGGACATTTAGGGAGCAGATTGGGCAAGCGCTGCTAGAGCACTGGATTCCATGCAGGGAGAGTGTTGTCTGTGTACCCATAAACCCTTATGGAAATGATGGCAGTTGCATGCCGGAGATATTTGGTATTATACTCGCTCAAATCTTGAAATTTTCTTCTGTACACCTGGGACCTCAGGCAAAGTGTCCTTTTTTTCAATGAGGCCCATACACGGGTGGTGGTGTGCATCGACCCCCTAGGCAAAGTCTCGCAATGTTGAGACGTAGGGCTATAATACAGAAATGTTGAATCTCCAATGAATTTAAATAGTATTGCAAGTTCAAGATGCTGTGGATGGAACGATGATTCACTCCCGATATTTTTGCGATGAAATTAATGAGCCAGGATAGAAATGCGGAAAGGTTTTCTAGCTGGCTAGTCTAGTAATAATGAATTGAGCAAATCATCAATTGAGTTTAATGGCATTTGTGGATTAATTTGACCTTAAGGCGCTTACACAACATTTTGCGGCTGACTGTTTTGTCTTCATAAAAGATCTTAGCATGGATTATGACTTACTTATCGATGATAAGGCTTGACTTTTACGAGTCTAATCTCCTTTTAACTGTCTAATTTTATAGCATTACCCTGGTGTTTTTGCAATTCAGGACGTAGTTGCCTTATGTAGCAAAGTAGATCCATTGCAATATCCAGTTAGTTAGCATTGCTGCTGACAGTTGTTTTGAGAGGTGAATTTATGACGTTATAGTTCTTATATGTTTCCGCTACGCAAACCTTTCTCATTCGTGAGTGTTCTAAATGGTTGTTTCCCACATGTCTCAGTTTGTTTGCAGAAAGTGATATGAACACGAGGTTTTCAGCTGAGATTTTTTGAAGTAGGGAAGATTTTAAAAAGGATTGTTATTTGCCACGCTTCTGTAGAAATAGGCTTGAAAAGCTAGAAAGTTATAGAAAGGAGAACTACAAGTTCACCTTGATATTATACTTCTACTCATCTACTAATTTGATCACAATGATATCAGAGTAAATTAGTTTTGGAAAAGAACGAATCTACAATGCTGTACAATGGAAATGTGCAGATTTGAACGTTTTCGAGACATTTTAGTTTAGCCTCGTTTAGGTTTTGAGAGCACGTTTTTAATTGAGAGAAGATGGCAACAAGTATCAATCTGTGAGCAGTCTATAGCTGGCAAGGTGAGTCTAAATATGAAATAGATTGGTATAGAAAGACCTAAAAGGAACAACTTCATGCAAGGAAACCTGTAGATTTTGCTAACTATGGGCATGAAAATAAAATGTGTTGAAAATATGAGCTTTAGGAAAGCAATTTAGTAATTTATAGCAAATACCAAAAGGATCATAGCATCAGTTAGACAAAGGTTGCACAGTCAGAGGAAGCCAAATGCAACAGTAGCTACTCATCTTTTGAAAAAGTAAAGTCAAACATGAATTGGAATTTGCTCAGGATTGTTTTGTATTTGGACGGTACAGAGAGACATACTGTAAAATCAAAAATATTGAGTAGTCTAAAGTTTCAAAAATAGAACTGGGGTGATGCAATTGTAATATCTGCAGCGGTTATTCTATCAATAGGCCTGTGTGTTAATCTCTAAGTCATGTATCAACTCTAATTCTCAAAAACAATAATTGTTTATATACAATAAAATAAATAATGACGTGACATGACAAATGAATAAATTAGCATAACATTATAGCAATTTAGCTGACAAGATTATATCATTAATCAAATGAGGAGCTTCTAGAAAGTACATCTATTTCTACTTCTCTGAGGCATAGATTGCATCTTTATAGCTTTATACTGAAGAAGAAATGAGTGTGAAATAAGGCTTTAAAGATCTTGCAGTTCCTTTCAGGGAAGTTCCTTCCAAACCCTCACACTTCCTACTTTGCTTCTCTGACAAATGAGGTAAGCATGCCAAGTAAAAGGATCTTGATAAAGACCTGATCAAATACCTCATTGTAGAATACCTTGTGATAGTTCTTATGAGCGGATTCATTTGTAGTAGTAGGAGAATCGCAAAAAATAGCAGGTTTAGTGGAAAAGTAGCACTATACACATCAAAGTAGTGTTGCTCCATTACTCACACGAGAAACCTAAAAATCTGCAATGTGTGGGTAGGCCAGATAGCCGCTTTTTATTTCGACTGAAATCTCTGCAGTGTTTCTCAAAGCAAGCGAGGTTAATGGACAGATAAATGCACCCAATTCGAAGACATAAAGCTCCCCGTTCCCAGCTTTTTAAACGTTGCGGCAAAGCAAAACATCAAAATCTAGAGCATTTCTGAAAGACTTCCCACAAATTTTGCTATTCGCAACTGATTCTTAGCAGTTGCAAAGTACGTCAGTTTGTCATATAAGAATCCAAGTCACAGCGAGCAGCAAGTCTGCAAAACATCGCGTGGGAGTTAGGCCCATCTTCAGATCTCTTAATGCTGGTACATGATTGGTCAATCAATTTTATTCACACTAGCCATTAAGCTCACTGGTTACCCAATAGCTGTTTGCCAAAATTGATTGGTGGAATGGTAGAAGTTAAATGTACAGTTGCTCATGGTTGTTCCCGCCAAATGCTCCTACTATAAAGGGTATCAAATAAAAGATGGGCTACTGTTGTTCCCGCCTTTTTTGAAGTTCTACAAATACTCTCCAACTCCTGATTATTTTGTATTATGAAGAAAAGCGCTTCATTGCTTTAAGCTGAAAATCTGACCGCTGCTTGAGCAATGCTTGCAACCCCCTGGATCCGCCACTGCCTGTATGAGAAGGGATAGCCTCGCTTGGGAGGTCCAGCAGACCCACAGACCAGAGCTAAGTTCATACTTGTATACATATAACTCTCATATCCTTGGTGGTTTTAGTAATTAAGTAATGTTTGAGATATTCAAAACAGTATTTTGTTTTATTTTTTCAAGTCCGCCAGACCAGCCTTATGTGATATTGAATTTTGATTCTCACTTTCTTGACAATTAATAACCTTGGCACCCCTGTATCACCTATGCAATGGTCAAAAGCAATGAAAATCTGTATTCTGCTTTGATAGCTTGATCATTTCTTCAATAATCATTCAATGCCAACCATGATTACTTTGCAATATGATGAGCTTCCTAAAGATGTAAAATGTATAGCGCTGAAACTGCGAGGGCTTGGGAGACAAGGGAGAAATCTATAGCGCAGAGGAGGAGGACCGAATAGCAATGTCATGTTGAACTACAGTCCATTACGAATACGCAGTGAATATCAGGAAGGCGATTTCACCAATCAAAATGCTCCATTTAATGAATAGATTCCTTATTATTTGGCGAAAATAATGGTCAAATGCGCTGAGAATTATTCAGCACCCAGCATCATAGATTTCCAGTGAAGTCTCTCTTTGAAGTAGATAAAAGTTAGTAAGGCTACCGAGCACAGCTGTTACGAAGTGGAAGTCAATTCTTTTAGGCCTAAATCCTCACCTTGTTCAACAAATCTTAAAATATCTCAATACAAACTTGCAGTAATGAAGCAAATTAAATACTAGTAAATTTTCCATTAAATTCTGTATATTTTTACTTTTTATTGAAGGCGGCAAGTATTTCTGGCGTTTACAACAAATTTTTGAAGTAGCAATTTCGATTCTTACCCTGACGCGACAACAGACTTTACGCAAAGGTATTAGTGATGGTCGGTTTTTTTCAAATCGCTTCTCTCAGCCTTGAGATAAATACTTCGTGTTTTTATGGAATAGAAAATGAGGCTTTTAGAGTAATACTAGATAACTTATAGTATGAGTTGATTAGCACCCGCAAAAATCTATTTGAAAAGTTTGTGTGAACGTTTAACCGTCACATACTCATTTGCCATGGGGTTATACAGGGTATTTCATAAGCTGCGCATCGTCTTAAAACAAAATGGCTTACGAAATACCCCTGATAACCCAACGGCAAATGAACGTGTGACCGTTAAACGTTCGCACAAATTTTCAAATAGATTTTTGCGGGTGCTAATCAACTCATACTATAAGTTATCTAGTATTACTCTAAAAACCTCATTTTCTATTCCATAAAATAAACACGAAGTATTTATCTCAAGGCTGAGAGAAGCGATTTGAAAAAACCGACTATCACTTTCGATCAAAATCACACTTTAAGATGAAAAGTTACAAAACTGCAGTGTGGATCGAGTTTTTTTTGATGTTGCCGTGGAAAGTGGCAAACATGAATGCAACTGTTCGAAAAAGTAAGCTCTTGTCTATCAACTATAAAAATTTACGTAGAAGACCCTTTGCAAACGCATTTAAAAACGTTTGTGAACAATCAGTTTAGTGATTTTTTACAAATGTGGCATTGCGATCTGTTTTCCGTGGAATTTTGTAAGAATCCATTTCCGCGCATCCCATAGTGCGTAACAGCTGTGAGAGAATAAAGCAGCCTCCACTTTTCTGCTTATGTTTGATATTAAGATCGTGGCATTCAACGGAGAGAAAACGTAAAAGACACATCTCTGTATTTAAAAATGAGTTTCCATAATATCTATTAAACGTGGTCTTCAAACTTTTTGGGGTCCTTGCCCATGACCACCTTGCTCCTTCCCCCCTCCACTCAGGGATGTAGCTTCAATAAATTTTTTGGAGTGTCAGAAGTTGCCATGCGAAAGTTTGTTCGTCTATGATCTTTTGTTCCTTTAGTAACAGTAATTCACCAATAGTCCCGGGTCCAATAAGTTGCCGTGCAGAAGTACATGGTAATATCGTTTTTGCCCTGCAAAACGGCAAATTTTTAAGGTTGGACGTGGCTCATCCCCATACACCCCTTGAATCTCATCCCTGCCTCCACTTTACAACCTCTGCTTCTGCTGCTGTTGTTGTATAGCGTCATAGGCGCTAGGCATTCCTTTAGTTCCTACCCCGAGCCAAAATTTATTCACCTGATTATTTCTACTCAGTTACTTTTAATGTTGTATGCAACCCTTTTTTCGCCGTTAGGTATAGATTGTAGTTAGGCTTATCCTATCGTTTGGTAAATACAGGGTCCATATACTTTCAGACCTAAGACCTCGAGTGAGACTCAAGCACTTGCAGTAATTAGTAGATCTTTTTAATAAAGGTACATGGGTTAGTAAATGAAGTAATCAAGCAGGCCCGTAGACAGCTGGGGGGATGAACATAGGTATAGAATTCCATTTGAAAACTAGAAGCTCTCGTTTTTTAATATCTGCACTAATGGCTCAAAAAATATGTGCCAAAAAAGTCTCTCATGAGAACATCACTGCAAAATGGGGGTTTGGGAAATATTTTTTGAGGTTACTCCCTCTAAAACGTCGGAAAAAGCCTTTTTGCAGAATAGAATGATGTAGTTGTCTTCATCATTAATCTGCATGCTTGGAAGGCGAAACTGATCCCTCATTCTAGTTTCAATGAATTTTAAATATTTAGAACGAAAAAAGAAAAGGCTATGCGCCGATCCTAGAAGCAAAAATCTCATCTCATGCTATTACACCCAGGAGAAGACAGTCTACCCCAGATACCCATTGGCTACGTGGAATACACTCAGAGGGCAAAAGTTTCCCATCACTCGACAGGTTCGTTATCTACACAATTTATTTGCAATTGGCAGGAAAATCCAAGAATTCCAGCGCTAGAGTCTTACTTAAAATGTAATTTCTACAACATTGATACAAGTTTTTAGTTTGCTTCACAACAAAATTAGGATCTCTATGTGCCATATACAGTACTTGCCAAAAGTCCCTGGGACATTTTCAAAAAATTATGAGAAACCATAGCTTCCTAAGCATTTCAACCATCACGCCTTGATGCAAGCCTCCTTCCCCCTAAAACAATGCTGGTCTGTTCCTGAGACACTTGGCGTTATTGTGCACGAAATTTTTCCATTACCGCATGTACTTCTCTCAGTAACCAACATTGTTTAGGGGGAGGAGGGGGGTGAATGCTCCGTCCAGATTAAAAATATACAAAGTGTCCCCGGACTTTTGGCGAGTATTGTATCTGTGCTGTGATGCTCTTAGATTCTAGATTATGTTAATGTAGAGAAATGATTAAAAGCTGCAGTGTAGAGCAGCTTTTTATACAAAGTCGGTAAATTATTTGGGGCAATGCCCCCTGCCCCCCAGTGTCTACGGGCCTGTCAAGAACCTGCTGTAATTCAATGCCGGCATATAGTAGCAAAAACTTACAGGTGCACGCAGGCCAAGGATGTCCTTTGTTTTAAAGTTTTCTCAACCTGATCACTTACCCAAAAATGGGACATGTTCTGATTGATATTATTTTGAGAAGAAAACCGTTGTAACAGACCAGTATACTCGATATGCGACTGCATGTTTGAACGTCTGAAAATCAGCATCCAAGGCGCCGTGCTGTATGTTGGTATAATTGTGGAAATTGTCGATGACAGATGTTGATGATTTGGTTTTTCACGAAATTGTACTTACTACCATTTCGAGTTGTTCAACACTTCCCTCAACCATTTTATCGCTATGACTATACCAACAACTCAGGCAAACCTCACAGGCAGCCTGTGTTCTAAACATACAAGAATCTCATGTCTAGGAACTCTTTGTATTGTCCTGCTATGCCATTTTTCGCATTGAAAAATAACTAGGGGGACTGAGCCCCGTGAGTGATTCTCTCTCATTAATTGGTGTCAATTTATACATAGCAACCAGGGACGTAAATTGATGAACGTTCGGGAAGGGGTGAAGAACTCAAAATGTCTGACTGACAAAGGCCAATTGCGATGTTGTATAAGACCCTAAACTTTGATGAACATCTGCTATTGTTTACTATAAACATTCAATATGAAAATTTGCCATTACAAGGCAGGCCCACAGACATTTGAACAGAATTGCGGGGAGTTCCATGTAACAGACACTACAGTTCAATGAAATTTTATATGTTTTGCCTCAAATTCATATTTATTGATAAATTACTTTTCAACAACACTTATATACATCTTAACTCAATATGATCAAGTTTTATTTCCACAAAAGCTAGAAACTTTTGTTCATCTGCTGTTTGACTTATTGATATTTTTGTGACTGTAATGGACACTGCATCAGAATATCACCAAATGTTAGTGCACTTTTTCAAAGTGTTAACTCAACTTAATCTCTAGCTCTATCAAACAATTTTAGCTGAATGTGAATTACAGATGTGGGAAATTTGTGAAAAGTAATGTTCATTTGTCTCTAAAGCACCCCATTTTTGTGCAAACTTAAAAGCTCTGCGTAGCGAACATTACAAATGGCGTAGCAGGTTTTGACAATGCAATAGGAAAGTTGAAAAATAAAAAAATATTGTTTTCGAGGTTGGGAAATGTCAACGTCCCTACTGTCATGGGCCTACTAGCTGGAGGAAATGATGGGGTGCATGGGGTGCATGAGACCTCTTTAATGGGGTTCCAAAGTGACTCAATATAAGCAAAAAAGGTTGAAAACTCCATGTTTGTGATGTTTAAGCGTGGAATCGCCATTATGTAGAAATCAAATTCAGAGCTAGAGACTCTTGCATGTTACAATCTTTTGTCTTTGCCACTGGATCAAAGATTATATGCCAAAATACCCTGTCATAGTTGTGTGCCAAAATAATCTGTCAAAATCGGGGATCCAGCAGCTTGCCTCGAGAACATTTTCTGAGCTAGGGCTCTCTAAAACGTCTGAAAATGCTCTTTAGAAAATAGAATAAGGTGTGTCCGATCTTTGAAGTCCTTTAGGATTAGGTATGCCCAACATAGCTTTTTCCTGAAAGGCTTCCATTTTCTAACTGGACAAAGATTAGGGGTGTTGTACCACCCGCGCTCCCTGGTATTTACCTGCCAAATAGCAGCGGGGTGATTTGATTATTATTGTTCATCCACTCTCATTGGTTAGGAGAGAGGGGTGCATAATTCCAGGGGTGCCATCCTAAAAAGGGGTAGGAAAGGGCTGTGCTGCGGGACAAATGTATCTGGAAGTCTGCTTACTACAACTTCAAGGCTTAATATTGTTACAGAGAGAATACCGGAATCAAGCTGTCAATACATTGATAGTATTATTGCATCGAATATATAGTTTCAACATTCAAGAAAAAAGAAAAAACAAAAAACAAAAATGTCAAACCTTGATAAACAATTTAAAGTAGCTTTGTTTACTCACTTCCATCCAAGTTACTTTTCTCGATTATCAGCAATGCTAGAGGAGAAGCAAAGAAAGCTAGAAATGACAGCCATTCTTGTTCAAGAGCACAATGAACATTTTCACTCTTCTCAAAAGTAAATGAAACCTGGTTTGAAGCAGTTTTTCCTTCTCAGCAGAAAGATTAATGCTGAAAAAAATTATGCCCACTTTTTGTAGAAGGTATTTTCCAACTTTGTAGAGAGCGTCACCTTGATATTTTTTCTGATGGAAAGCTCTAGACTCTTGCAGCGTTTGTGCTACTTCTTAAACTCTTTAAAAATTTCTTATATTTAAATTGCGTTTTAAGGAGCGCATGAAAATTCCGTAAACTCGTGCATTTTAGAAAAAATCCTGAAAAACTCCTTCTTGCTAATCTATTCCTTGGAAGTTCCTGTACACAACTTTATTTGATTTTTGTCATGGAAGCACAAAATACCCCTTAGAAGTTAATTCTTGGTTCTAAAAATCTCCATAAAAAGTCAAAAAATTTCATCTACTCACAACAGCACGAGCCCTGTTCTTGGTTTCAGCCACCCTTGCTTCCTCTTCTACCCAATGCTTTTGGGAGAAGTCAGGGTCATCTTTGGGTTCCAGGGAATGGGAGAACATGCGACATTTGTCCAAGTAACAAGGGACACGGAAAAAGTAGAAAGGGAACAAGCGAAAATGAGAATTTTGTATTGTTCGTGGTCTTCAAAGTTCAATAAAACCGAATCACTTAGAGACTATTGTAGTTAGAATCACCCATGACCGTTTAGAAAGTGATAGGGTTAACAATATTGGCTTGTTTTCTTAGTTTTTCACCCTCTTATAAAGCCACAATTTTGGTTGAGTTTTAACTCTGTACACACATTTCCGCTAGCTAGTTTCTGCGGTTAAACTCATCCGGAAGTGTGAATGGACGCTTCAATTCTACAAAACTTGCCGAACAAAGCCTGTGATATCGTATTGAAGAAAAATTAGCTTTAAAATATTGTACTTTTATTGCTGATTTTCTAATTCGTCTACATTTGAGGAGAAAATACTCACTTTTATTTTTGTAAAAATACAGTTTATAAGAATGTTAATTTAAGATAGAAGACTCAAGCTTCATCAAGACTTAGATTTTTTTGTATTCGATTTTAATTATTTAAAAACAATCCAAGGTTCAAAGCCAGAAAACTTTAAGAATATTGAGGCTCAGCGAAATGTTAGGTTTTCATATAAAAAGTGTGTATTGAGGGTGGGGTCATGTCTTTTAATGCACGTCATTGCACTGAAATAGTGAGATGGTCACTGTTTTGTATAAGAAGGGGTGTGGCAAGAAAAAGGCGTAGTTTTTAAATTGCATTGCTTGCTGAAGTTCTTCCAGCCTCTGGTGGTTGGCTTAGTCCTTGCTTAACACCATATTACAAAGAAGTTTTTACTAGTACTATTAGTATTTAAATTCAAATCCAATGAGCTAATTAACTCCTTTACCCTTTCCTTTTAAGTTACCATGTAGATTCCCCTACCAAAAGTTTGGGAATGATTGGGACGCCAAGATGGCAGAGCAAGTGAAAACAAACATTTTTGTCTAAAATACAAAAATTAGTTTTGTTAACTTTGCTTTCAAGCCATTGTGAAATTTCACAAATGCGCAGAACAAGTATTAATTTTCTAACATAAAAGTTCATTATGTGATCGCATTCTGCTCCGTTAAAAGTTTCAATATTTTGTTGGATAAGTAAGCTGATTCAGAACAGCTTGTACATGTCATGGAATTGATTGATAAAGTTTGTCAATTTGCCATTTTGAAATCTGCTTCTATCCTCTTGCTATTTCCTCTTCTTCAATCCTTAGAGAGTTGATTTGTGGTTTTTAAATCAAGAAGAGCCATACATTTTCTATGATGTTTATGTCGGAGATTGAGTAGGCCTCGAATGAAATTTTACACCACGCACAGTACGAAATATCCCTGTTTCCCGGCTATGCGGCATGATTTAATGTTGCAAGAGAGTTTTAATGGAGTTAGTATCTCAAAATCTATTCTGTATTTTGGTGCAACTTGTTTTAAAAGATTGTTCACTAGCAAGGGCTATTGTCCATGTTTTTAATATGCAAATATTTGAACATAAACAGCAAAATCATTAGGACCTCAAAAACTCAAAATCACTTTACCGCACTACAAGGACGATACTACGGAGTGCAAGATGTCATTACAACTCCGCAGCCATTGACATGTAGAACATGTATCTACACTAAAATGAAATATACAGCTAAGATATACATATAAAAACCAATTACTGTAACTAATATAGGCTTGTTTCATTTTGTTCATAAGGCTAACTTAGGGCAGTCAAAATCCATAACCATTTATAACTGGGTAAGTTTAGAGCTTCAATTTATATGAAATTTTGTCCAATGAGCCCAAACGTCCAAAAATAAAACAAACCTGGAGAAGAGCTAAAAGAAGGAGGCTTGTGACTATGAGGAGAAAGACGATATTTGATTAGTCAAAACGACCTATTGATATTTCAACTGCATAGAGCAAGCCTGCCTAATCTCTTACTACCAATACACTCACAGAAAATTGTCAAATAGAATTGATAATTGTTGATCAATATTAGTTTATTGGTATGCTTTAAATAGTTTATAAGTATCTTACCTGTTACAACAGGGTTTCCTCGCAATTTTTCTCCAAAACGGTCAATTTCTCGCAATCTTTTCAACAAAATTTCCTTGCTTCTTACCATGCTAAAACTTTTGTCAATAAATTCCTTTCTCTTTGCTTTTCATATGAAAATGTTGCAAATGTTTCTAGATATAATACGCAGCATGACGGTAAATAATCAGTTCTAGTTGAAAAGTTGAAAGTTAAATGTCCAAACAACATGTACTTTGCTTTTCGCGCCGAAACAATCTTGAGCCTGTTGTTTGACTCATTCCCAGACTATTGGTATGGAGTATGGCAGTAGATCACAGGTCCTTATACTGAACAGCACTATCAAAAATTTGGCTCTATATTGCCAGCACCTGACCCTGGTAAAGGTACTGTATACTTTGGCCCTCAAGCACAAAATGATTTGAAACCCCAGTAGTAGATACAATTTTTTTATAAGAAAACTGTCATTTTGTCAGAGCCTCAATTTTATTAACTGTTCTCGAAATTGACCCTGAGATTTCTTAAATTGTTATCAACATTTACTGAAATACACTGACTAGATGAGTTACACTTTCTTTATTTATTGTGTAAACTCAAATTTGAACTTCATCTTTAACATTTTGAATGTAATAATGATGTAGTATCGATTTTTGGCCAACAATACTGAGCAACATTATCAGTTTCTTACATAACTTGATAAACTAATGTCTAAGTTTCTTATAAAACTGCATGCACGAGAAGAGCCCCCCCCCGTAGCTATCAATTTATTTCTACACCACAGGAGCCATTCAAAAATAAAGCACACCATTACAGGGAGAGGTGTGCACAGAGTGGGACATGGTGACAGCTTGTCAGGGGGATTGTTGGATAACCGTGACGTCACGCCTTAAGGATTTCCAACATTCTAGTTCTGTCAATTCATCCAAAAATTGTGTTCTCATTTTTTCCTATTTAATGCCTTAGCATGAGGTTGAACAAAGTTTTTAGATGCACCTGCTGCAGACATCTGCACACTTTCATTACTTTTCATGAAAAATAGTCTTGGGAAAGACCGAAATTTGAATATTACCCCCGCCTCATCTTTCCATCACATTTTCAGAATTCGTACAGGACCTAGAATAGTCAGGGACTTTTTGCTAATTATTAGAACGTCAGGGAAAAGTCAAGAATTTCTGATATTTTCTAATATCGACGAATTCCCCACAACATCCCCTAACCTTTGGTGAAACGTGTAGGTAAAAGCTGGAGGTGGAATAATCACTTGTCAGTAATTTGGGAAATTCAATGGCTTTGCGGTACTATTTTGCTGCTACGCTCCCCATTCAAATGTCCCTCGGCACGCCTCTGATCCTGTGCCCAAGGAATTTCATGTGATAGTAGGGGATGGTTATTCAGTCTCATGAATAGTTAGCAGGCCTTGTCATTAGCAAGATTTTGCGCTTTGCGATCAAACTACTGAGAAAACTTTACATATGCACGATCAGATCAAATCAAGATACGAATTAAAAATTTGTACGGCCCAACAGATATGAAATTAATCAAGAAAATTCGTTCAAACAAGGCAACTACCGTAGTATATACGATAAACGTAAAAATATATCTTGCTCCTAATAGGCGCAAGTAAATGATGATTGTGTTGAACATGTTAGGGTGTAAAGTATGAAGATACGCTAAAGGCCGTTACCTTTCCACGTAACGAAATCGGAATTTGACATCACCAGAAAACGTTCAAGAGCGCCTGTTTGCGTGTTCGATATATAACAAGGCCTGTGTGGGGGAAGTCATCTGATTATAGAGGAAAACCAGGAAATGGTCAAGAAATAGTCAAAGAATTTCATCTGTAAAATATTACAGTCAGTGTTCGAAACCCTGATAATGTGACGTCATGCAGTGTGGGGGTTAGATTACATATTTTTGAATGGCCCTAAATGCATTAAAAGTATGTTTTCTATTTCCATCAGTCAGATACACTCGTTGAATTTCCTGCAGGACAGGAAAAGAATTTGTCATATATGAGCTATTGACTATTCAGTCACAAGAGCTGGAATTGTAGCGCAAGCTGGCAAGTGTAAGTTGCCTAAGTTTTGAGAGGTTAATAATGATAAAGTAATAGTGGAATGGTACATTGTGACTAGTGTTGAATACCGAATGCGGTTTTTGAAATGTCGGTTTTTGCGGTTTTGTGATGCAGTTTTGTGGTGCTGTTTTTGCGGTGCTGTTTTTGCGGTTTTTGTGGTTTTCATAAAATTTCATTTGCAACGTACTAGGTATGCCTGAAATGTTGAGAGTTTTAAAGGTCTAGACTTGCGCACAAAAGCATTTTGATAAACAAAAGAGTCAAATAATGTAAACGTGTGGTAATCATCAGCAGGATTGCAATCGTTCATTCAGACTGAAAGATTCAGATTATTTGGAAGATAATGTTGGTGTGCTCAAACTGATTTGTCCAGTTTTGGTAAAACAGGATACTTCTACCTGAAGCCAGAATAAATGTTGATGGTGATAGGCGCTATCCTTATGCCAAAAAATTTGAACTAAATGAGGGTGACTGTTGAAGAATAAAGTGAGTTAGGAATCATAGAAGGGCAAACTTTTCCCAGACGATGGTAATGGGGATTTGTAAGAGGCCCTCCAAAGTTACTTGACAAATGTGAGGGATGATGGGACAAAATTATAGCGCTATGCAGAACTAATGAAGAATAATTTTTGTGTGAACCGAGAAAGTTATTTGGACTTTGTCTCCTCATTCCCTTGTTGCAGATGGACCTATTTGTGCCATAATGGATATCAAGGTTAACCGTATCTACCATAAACTCTTAAATATAGATTCACATTGAATGTGTTTTGAGACTGTCGATGCTGTATGGATTCCACTACTTTGTCTCTTTTGTAAGCTGTATTGCCCCTCCAACTTCTTTATTTTTTGATTTGCCATTTGCGTGTCACACTAGTTGTTAGCTGAAGGACATCCAAATTTGATTTCCAGTTAGCGTCATATGCCAAACATTGGAGTGCAGTAATGCAATGTTTAGCTTTTGAGTTTCTTCTCAACCTTTTCTATTTTTGTAACAGTTTTCCATTTTTCTTCATGTGAGGGTGCACTTTTGTCGTTTTCCAACCTGTCATGTTTCAAAGCAAGCTGAAAAACCTAAAGAAGAGTAAAGAGCGTAATCCGTGAAAATGAGCCAATGTTAGGGAATCATCTATTTTCACAAACCACTAATCGTATAATGTTTTGATTCCTATACGATAACTTATGGTTACCATTAGTAATAAGGTTTTATGTTATTCAATTGAAAACATTTCCATGCTATCACACGAAGAATTCTATCTTTGGGTGTATCAGAGATAAAATATTTGCCACAATAAAAGAGTATAGACGGCTTTGTACTCTACCTAATGTTTCCACAACATTAGATTTTACTTTATTCAGATTAATGTTTTTCTTTAGTGAATCTTATCTACCACATTTGAATAATATGATGCTTTCAGAAATACATGTTAACATTATTTCAGTGTCCTTGCATAATTGTGGTGTGCTGTGATTCAATCTTTGGCTCAATGAGGAAGAGACCAATATGAAGTGATTATTGTATTTATTGCATAAACATATTTTTGGTAATGAGGTTTATTCACCGATGCCCCATAAAAAGAGAACAGACTCAATTCAGTTCCATTTTGCCAACTTAATTGCAACGTCTTTCTGTAAGCAAACTAAAATGCACATTACTTTTAATATAATTTGGTTCTTCAAATGGAGATAGCTGCAGTAATTCTGTAATATAGTTGCCATGCCTCCTTATGTAACACAATAGAATGAGACAGTCCTAAGTAGATCACATGGAAATAAAAATGCATACTCTCTAGGAATATAACAATATCCTCACTTCATTCTTTAATTCCTTCACTTTGTATTTCAATCTTAATAATCCATATTAATGAGTTGGGTTTATATTATCTTCTGTCGTCCACTGGCACACGCACGCCATTGTTGCTTGCAGCCGCTGCTGATGCTAAATGGGGTAAATCATAAAGTATGTCTACACATTCCTGCAGGCTTGTACCCTCTCCCTCCCTTGTCCATGCCTATCCATTTTTGTTTAGAAGCACCCTGCCCGATCGGATACACCTGTGTACTGACAAGCAAAATAAATTCACTGCATACTTTATTTGAGATAAAAGATTATTAAAGAACTGCATAGAATATGGAAAGGAGAAGTATTTTTTGAAATAGAAAAATCTAATGTATTTATTCTTTTTGTCTCCTTATTTTCAATCTTCAAGCGAAGATGATAGTAAAATGACATATTAATTCCCTCTCCTCTTTTAGAAAAAAAGCTTCTCTCAAAAAGATGTCCACTTACTGCTAACACCCTCCTTCCCCTATCCATTTCTGTCCGCATCGTTGCTAGCCCCCTCTCCTAAGGTGCTGACATCCTTTTTAGATACCCCCACTGATCTTTGATGACTAGGGCAAGTTTTTTGTTACATATGTTTTTCGAAAAGTTGCAATTATAAATCAGTGCCACATTTTCAAGAAAGTCATTAATAGTTTTATCTAAGATTATTAGCTACTCTGAAAGTCTTATCTTAAACAAAGAAAAATTCTTTCATGTTGCAATTTCATATTTGACTAATATCAACAGTGTTCGGACATGCATCTAATGATATCCATAATATATGTAGCTCAACAGAAGAAGAATTACATATGCGTACCATAAACGCACATGTATTAAAACGTACAATAATTATTTCCATGCTTAATAAAACTCTCGAAGTTAGGTGAGAAGTACTGTCATGCCGAGTAGTTGTACAGTTTTATCATTCACTTTTCGACATTTTCTTCACAAAAGCTCCTGTCTTTCGCCAGTAGCTTTTTCAGAATAGAGAAACTTCTCTCCACACCAGTGGTTCTTAAACTGGATTCGATCAAACCCCAAAAGTTCGTGTGCTTGGTTTCAGAGGCTCGGTAGTTTGGTGCACCCTACTCTTATGATTCGTGACGTCATGCTCGGCCAGTTTATGCATTAATAAGGTATAAGGTTATATGGATATGTTTCGAATTTGAAGAGAAAAAACACATTTTATTTTTCCAATTACGAAGGGCTCAGTGAATGCAAGTATGAAACTTGTGGGGTTCATTACATATAACATGGTTAAGACCAACTGCTTTATACTAACTGATGTTGCATTACTGATTACTTGGGCGTCATTGAAAGTCAACTATGCTACCTTATAACAGAAAAAACGATAATGAAGTGTATTGTACATCTTGAATTGTATGAGTTATTGACAGATTGTGAGAACTGCGAAAGAGATGCTTATGGAATGTTGTTGTTGTTGTTGCTGTTGTTCAAATACATGCAGAGTATGAAGTACTGCATTTATTACCAAAAGTGACCACGTGAGCCGAATGAAAGTGAGTGCAGGGTAAGCCCGTAACCAGCGCAGTTTTGTAAGGGGGGCACAGTCAGGTAAGTGCTAAGTGGGGGCGAAGTGTGGCATCCCAATGTGTAGGAAAATTCAAGAAATTTGATGATAATGTAAGAAATTTAGATCCATGACAAGGTCAAGGAAGCACCCTGTTGGTCACAGTGCTTCCTTGACCTTCTCTGTTCATAGCTGGTCAAGTTTTAGCAACACCTTCTTCCAAAGGAAGCTGTCCAGGCACATCTTTGGACATAGTTATCCCAAAGTTGAAGAGAGAGTAGTGAGCATAAATTACTACGGAGAGGGGAGGGTGGAAGCAAATGAAAGTAAACGAAGAAGAATAAACATACGGAGTAGAACTAAAGGGACAACCACCCTTAGAGTGCTCATCAGGGGCAGACTGATTGGTTGGGCCTTTCGGGGGATTCTGAAAGTTAAATTCTGAATAAAGAAAACATTATGTATTTGTAAAGGAACTGACATCAAAACTGTGGATCAATAAGAAATTTACAGCCTTTTCCAACATCTTTACTGACCTATTTACTCTTTCTAGAATTCATAAGCCGGTTTAGTCACACTGTGCACGGGCCAAGAAAATTAGCCAGTCCGCCCCTGCTGCTCGTTGTACCTCATCGTTAATTTAGTCATTTATATTCGTCATTCGTTGTTTCTATTCATTGCTCGCAGTTTTTTTCATTGTTAGCAATGGCTTTCAAGTATTTTCTCAGTAAATTGGTTTTGCGCTGGCTATAGCTAATTCGATTAGCACCAGGCTTAACATGAGTTGTTTCAAAAATATGCAAATCATAGGGCACATGGTAAATCTTTCCTCAGAAAATCAGAGAAAAAGAAGATAATAATAAATGGTCTACAATTGCATTTGAATTAGGAGAAGATCATCAGTTTTAAGTGTTATGAATGTGGTAGGAGGGGCAAGTTTCAGTTGATGACATGTCATGAAATTACTTGCAGAAATGTAACTCAATTCCACAGTTTCTTTTTAATTAGATAAGGATCGACCCCAACATAGAAATTCTAGGGGGGGCAAATGCCCCCTATTCTTCGATACTGTCCCCGAAAAAGTCGCCCTTGCATAGCATGTTTTACAGTAGAACTGAAGAAATCGCTGTTACATCGGAATGTTCACCAAATCTTCAAAATCAATATTTTTAATTTTTGAAGTAACATATCTCTTCTCTAGGGTTTGCCCCCGTAGTAAGTTTATTTAAAGAGGGCTATCGATTGGCCATCACATAATGAAGTTTGATATCTGTGAACGCTCTCACCATTAGACGTCCAAATGCATTAACAAAAGAGCATGTAAGCAACAGTCATCATTGGTTGCCTCGTTTTACACCGATGCTTTATCAATGCTTTTACACCGATGATTTTGGCTTATAGAAAAACAAGTACCATTGTGTACAAGATTCAAGATGTTGCACTTCTGATAATGCCTATTTCCATATTGAGTAATCCGCTGTTTTGTAGCAGAAAAGTTAAATAAGCTGGGAGAATAGATATTTGTCTCAAATACCAGAGAGTGAAATGGCCGGCGTTAAACAAAGACATTAGTTGGTCAGCTTCAATTTGTGTTCACTTCATTATCTTCATTTGTTTTTAATTGAAATCAAAACTTGTGCACACTTTATTTTATAAGGAATCTATCGCAAGGCCTAGTTCTAAAAGTTCCTTATTTTCGGACCTCCCTTTATTAAATTCTAGTACTAAAAGTTCATTGATAGTTTTTTAATTTTCACTGCACATTTAGTGCCATAGAAGTGGTACAGAGACAGGGAAATATCAAAATTCTGAATTTTATCCTTAATTTTGGCTAGAACTCAAGACTAACGGCAAAAATAAGGTAGGAAAGTTTTATAAATGTAACTATTTACGTGAGTTTTGGCTGTAAATGAATGGAACCGGCTTTCTATTTCTTGATTACTTGCAGTTATAAAAATTGTTCAGATTGCAAATTTCCTTAGGACTTTTCCCATTAGAAATATAGGCTCCTTACATATTTCGGCCGTCTGCATGTAGTTTCCTTATAAAGTGGTTCCTCATAAAGAAGGGTGTAAGCCATCATGCTCTCTTCAGGCAAAAACTTGCCTCAATTTTCGCTACCAAGAAGACATTCAATATGTATTTCAAAACTGTTTGGTCTTTTATGGCAAAACGCTGTTGGCTAAGAAAATTTGTAAAATTTTCCTATCTGACTATGAAGGAAATTTTTGAATAAGGAAGTCAAGAAATATCACCAGAAATTAGATGGCACATATTTCCTTTTGCGCAATCTTGGCTTTTTGTCCTGTTTTCTCGTGATGAAAAGTGTCTTGAAGATATGCGGTCATTCTAGATAGCTGAATGCCTTTAAGGGAAAACTGGCATTGTTTGGAAAAACTGACATTGTTTGGAACATAGAACGTGAGCTAGCCTTTAGATAGGCTTTTTATGTTTATCTACTTCTTCCACCCTAATGAACTTGTTTGTGAAATCAAGATAGGGTTGTAGAACCTATTTAATTGATCAGTGCATGCATATTTATGCATGTACATATGCATAGCATATGTACATATACTATGTATGTATGTAATTATTTTGCATATATTTATGCATATTTAATAAAGAAAGTGCAATTACAATACAATTACGGGAATTGAAAGAATAGAAATACAATTAGAAATGTTAAAGTAAAGGTTATTTTGTTTCCAATTTGGCTTTTCCAAGGAGGCATTTTAGTGTACTTTTTTGTCTGCATTTCTTCACCAGTCCTTATTTGATTGTATAGCCTAGCAATATGATATCTAACAGGTGTATTATGTTTAAGCAGGAGAAAGCTAACTATGATTTTACAATAATTAACATATTTTAAAATCCTTGGTTTCTACAGAGCTATTGCCGCCATTTCATTATTTGTGTTTGCAGCAAATTTTTGTATTGCAGAGCATCACAGAATCAGCTGCTATTTTCAACGAGAACCACACACACTATGTGATGTTTTTTTTATAGTTGAGCTTTTATATTGCCAGCCCTTCTACCTGCAACATTTATGCTAGGAAGAACCTACTCTCTACTTTCAAATTTACAGGGCCTCCTAGAAAACAAAGACGTGAAAGGACAACATTCACAAGGGCTCAGCTGGAGATTCTCGAAGACCTGTACACGAAAACAAAATATCCAGATGTGTTTATGCGAGAAGAAATTGCTATCAAGATAAATTTACCGGAATCAAGAGTTCAAGTAAGATATTTTGGTGTTTTTGTAGACCAGAGATGACCAGACATTTTTTATGTGTAGCCTTTCTTAATGTAATGTGGAGTCAAATGCGATATAGTTTAGGTATCTGAGAGACACAAGCATGAAGAACAAGATTTTACGCATGCGCTTTAGTCCAATGTGGCATCAATTGTTACGTTGCATATAATTGCAAGGCTTGAAATTTTTCTTATCTGCCATTTACATTATCTTTGACTAGCAAAGGAGCTTCAACATCCAATTTCTATGATCCGCACATAAGAAGTCTAAGAAACTCGTGTGTCTCACGAGGTTGGCCACCACAATTTTGGACCCTAGTATTAATATGTTTACATAGAGTAACGCCATCAATGAAAGTCCATTGATTATGACAATATACCAAAATAGTAGCCTTTCTAGGCACATGCAATGTTTGTAATTTACATAAAGTTCTGGGGTGCAATTCACGAGCTGTTAGATTTCTTTTGCATTTTTCTTCGTTTCCCATCTGTCACATCAAGAAATGTTTATTGCTAGAGAGTTTGATTTGATTTATTGCAAGCCATTTGATGTATGAGTGTATTGTAGAATGTATTTGATCGATATCATAATAGCATTTCCACGGCAAGTGCTCGTTCTTTTAGGAAAGCATGATCTATGACGAGTATGAACAATTTCGTCACCTATTTGGCAAGTGGTGAAGCCATCAATTAGTTTAAAATAGACATATCATTAGCGTTTGGTTTCTGAACTATTTTAAGTCATACCCACTGTCGTCAGCCACAAGCCATAATTCCAATAGCAGCAACCGAAATCCTTTTTGCACTGGACCATTGCATTACCAGCCAGCTCGAAATATCGTTTAACACATTAACCAACAAAATTGATATTAATCTGCCCATTCATTTCTGCGCTTCTTTACCACGTCTATAAATTCCAACGTTGTTTTGAGGATCACCGTTTCCGAGTCGCACACAATATTGCAATCGACAAATTGTCCATAGCTTTTTGCACCTATGCCATAAAAATCTGTTCTGTGCCCCTATAAGCCATGTGCTTAGAAAGTAGCGCATATGGGTAAGGGAGGGGATCATGGCAGTTAGAGAATTTGAGGTAAAAAATGCGTGATGAGGTAAAATTAAATGCCATTGAATAGAGAAGTGCAATATTTTATTTGGTTTGCATAGATAGACCACATTGAAATAGTTCACCTTCATGTTCTCGCCAGGTGCCTCTCACAAGTTAAAGTGCCACAGGGATCAGTACCAAGGCCATTTCTACTTAATAGTTTTGGTAACGATACTTTTTGCAGGGTCTGTACGGGTTTTGGAAAGTTTTGGAAAGTTATGGAAATTGAAAATGCTATATTCCAGGACCACAAAAGTTTTAGAAATGAGAGGATTTTCAAGATGGCTTTTGAAAAGTCTTGGATTTTTGTTTGGAAAATTCTTAAAAATGCCCTAAAATGGATGTAGCGTAATATCGTATGAAACACTGTATAAATTATGTTTGCTTATTTTGCTTTTATAATAAAAAACATAATCCATCAAAAATTTATAAAATACATCGTCCAACATAGCATTTTCTATTTTGGTGTAGTTTCAAAATGCAAATGAAAATGAGTTGCATGGTTTTTGAATTTGGTTATTTGGCTTTAGACAAGTTTTCGAAATGTTTTTAAGGATTTCGTACGAGCCCTGTTTTTATCTGGTAAACGATGCTGAAGTTTGTTGTTACCAGAACTCATTAAAAGTATTTTGTGCCTGCGGGTGCAGATCTGAGAAAGCAGTGCCTGCAGGAGAAATAAAATGTAGTAGATAATCGTATACAGATTTGAATGAAAATTGCCTGCAGAAATTTGATGTGTGAGATTCTGTGCCTGCGAGCGGCTCGCGCAGATTAATGAGCCCTGGTTGCTACCATCTAAATAGTTTTCAAACAAGTTCATGGCATTAGCTGCTTTTCAGTAATTACGTCTTACTAGAATTGGCGTTTTAGTCACTCTCTACCCCCCCATTCATCACGCTCCAGCACGTTTGTTCGCAAGACCCCGTGTGTTGCATCACGTTTAGAACATACACGACCCTTATGCTCAAAATACACTATGCTAAAGTTTCATTCAGCTTTTGTTTTTTCAACTATTGCAAGAACAGTAAGTTCTAACAAAGAATGCTTAAAGCAAGAGTTAGGTAGGAAAGCAACCATGTAATTGTCAGTCGATTGTCCAAACTTTTGCCATAGCAACATCATTTAAGGTCCCGTATCAACATCATGTATCCATTTCTACAATGGATTTCTGGAATATCGCCTTCCTAAGCATCAAAGACCCAGTGAAAACACATTTTCGACATCGAGCGAAAATTGAAAATTATGCAAAATTTAAACATTTAACTTTAGGACTATAGAACTAAAATGCCGTAAGCATTGCATGTCCCAGCTAGAATTTCTTCTCTACATTAGAACGCAAGTTGGGACAGGGACTGAGTGTCAGAGCCCCGTCATTAAGGAAAGCCTCTCAATAAAAATTTACCCACCCACTCACTAATTTACCGTCATTGAGAATCATGAAAAACGTGTAGAACCACCCATCCCTAAAGCTTGACGTAATTACTGAACAGCCCCTTACATGAAAACAGATATCATCTACTACCATTCGGAGCAAAAGACCAGAGACAGGCAATAAGTTGAAACCACAAAGGTATCAGAAAGTGAATCTTGAAAAAATTACCTGACTGATTGATTGATCGATCGGTCGATTAATTTGATGATGATTTTAAGGATGTCGAATTTATTAGTTCAATCAGTTAAACACTTAAAATTATTGGATATCAAGATAGCAGTAATCTTGTACAATTCTTTGAACAACAGTGATTTGCACCTAACGACGAAACATACTTTAAGAGCTAAAAGGGCAATATATAAGCTTTTCTGATAATTAATGTTTTCTATTTTTCTATTCAAATCATTAGGCATTGCTTACCAACTTAGAGTTTGTGCTCTCATCAAATATATTATTAAGCATTTCACTCTTTAACTTTCGTAACTCCAGCCTATCATATAAGTTCTGTACAGTTGATGAAAATATATGTTGAATATTGAACTTGATGTTATCATGCTATAATGAGATAGGCTCCGAATTTCAGGTTTGGTTTAAAAACAGAAGAGCGAAAGAACGAAAAGATGCGAAAACGAAAACAGAGGAAGGGCAGCCAAGTGAAATTGACAAGAAACATAATGAGAATAAAGAATCGATTGGAGTTGAGGCAAAAAAGTCAGCACTTCATAGTGTCAAGAATGAAACGGAGAAAAGAGAAGAAAATCCTGTGAAAGGAGGAGATCAAGATGATAAACAGGATGAAAATATAAAACAATCGCCAGGTGAAAGTCGTATTGACAAAGAGCACAACGAAAATAAGATTAGAAAGCAGAATGAGGTGTGCCAGAAGTCTCTACAGGCTGTGCCCTTTACAAGTAAAGTGGGAAATTGTAACCCACATAAGTTTTTGAAGAAAGAGGAACAATTCAGTTATCCTCCATCATCTTATTCACCGAGAACGATATCATTAAAGCATTATTCAAAATCCTATCCTTCACCTAGTGGCACCCAAGATGGGATGGGGGATAGCAATGCTGGAGTAAGCTTGAAGCCAAAGTGGGAAAATGAGAGGCAATCGGTCCAGGACACTACACAGATATATGGAAGTTCTTCACACTTTCCAATGACGAGACTGACATCAACCGTTTTGCCTCATTATTCAAACTATGTTCATCAAAGTACACATGCAGATAGCTTATATGAGTACCCGGGTAGCTACCCATACCGATCCTTCATGCCACGGCATTCATCTCAGTGATATGCTGTAACTACAAAGATAGAATTTGTTCTTAAGTTTAATTCATTGTGTCAGAAGGAGCCAACAATGGCTATGCGGATTCTCTTTTACAAGAACTGTTGCTGTTTGCATATTTTGGGGATCTGCTAAAAGAGTAGGGAATCTGCTTGAAGATTAGGAGATAGAAAAGACTAAGAGAAGGGGAGTTTAGTTTTACTGTATTAGATTTCAATAATTTTGTACCATGCTCTTGTTTATTTTATATCTTTGTCACTTATGTTTATTTATTGAACAACTTTAACTCATGTGAAGCACAGAATTGGATTTCCAACAGTAGAACAAAATTTTAATCTCTTTTTGGATAACATTGCGAATCTATTTGATAATACCAAATAGAAAATTCTCTTTTTCGCTGTTGAATTTTAATTGCAAGCAGGCTTCTTAAATGAGCACATTTTTACGTAAATAGCTTTGTTAGTTAAGTATATTTTTACCATTGAATTCTATGGAATTGATTTCAATAAGTATTTTAAGACCCAATTTCAGTTGTCATACATCATATTGTTGATTTTACGTTGATAAATTAAAAATCTAGCATCAGTAAAAGCATTTCAATTTTAGCTGTTTCTTCGTAAATGTATAGCAGATTTAGGAATGAATCAAGTCAATAATCTCTCATATTCAAAAAGCTGTTGCATTTTTGCATAGATGACTGTAGTGAAATGCTTTATGATGTTTTTACTTTATCTTCAAGTCTTGCCTATCATGATTGACTCGAAGCTGTGTCCATATGAGTGCACTGAAATGCTTTCACGTGAAGATGTCAGTTTGATGCTCTATCGGGGCTTAACATAATTCACATTCCATATTGTCCTATTGTTGATTGCTCCTCATTTGTGATTGGTAACGTGCATGAAAAATTCTGGTACAATGGGATTGAGTGTTTTATCCCAGTGAAGCACCGGAGAGAGCTTAGTGAAGGTGCCTTACTTCTGCGTTGCATGTTGTTGCAGCAAATTTTGCACATTTCCGTGCAATCTCTTATTGATTGATTCCCTTTTATTTCAAAATTGGCTCAGTTTTACACTTTTTGAAGAAACTCAAGTATCTTCATGTTTTGAAAATGAAAATAACAACTTCATTCAATATAGAAAGCAGTCATTATTAAGGTAAAAGAACAGGTTGAAAGATATTAAAATTAAAACGTTTGAAATTGGATGTTACCTACAGTGAATTTATGTCTAGTTTACGAATCAGGCAACAATCTGATGAAATAAGGATCAAAGTGCTCTCAAATTTACTTTAATAATAGACTAAATGAAACTGTATTGTTTGAGAAATAAGCCCATCTATGTTTCTATGGCAACACACCTAAACTCTGCCAAATAATTCCAAAATCCTGGATGCTGTTGATCCTATATCTTGGGTTTTGAGCTCCATGGCACTATTCCAACGAAATGGATGCTCTAGCCACTGGGGTATAAGGGAGAATCTTTAGTGCCAAAAGAATAAGGGTTATTCCATATAAACTTAGCCAACGTTCCCCAGGTGACCCTTTCAGATTTTGCTCAATTTGTAGCAATTTGTTAAAAATTACGAGAGACTAAGAGCCTAAAAATTCCATATTGCTCTATCATGTTGTTCTCGAGATACAGCCCTTTGAAGTTCTGCAGGCAGAGCAAAGATTTAACGCCAGATTAATAATAAACAATAATAATAATACAAAGTATTTATGCAGTTTGGAGGCTTCAATTAATATTTATGAGATTTATGAAAACCGTTATCAATGTCTGACTTGTCAAAAAAAGAAAACATTTACGATTAAGTTGTAAATAGTGTATAAATAGTGCTATTAAAAGCAAGTGATATACAAGAAGCTAAAATCCTAAGATAGGTCCAAGATATCTAGTTTTCCTATAGTAGTCTCTTAACTTGTTTTTAAAATGTACAATACAGTTTTCAACTCTTAACTCTCTCGGTAATTTATTGAAGATTGCAGCTCCATGATATTGTACGGATTTCCTAAGCATTTCAGTTTTGACTTTCGGAAGGCATAATAAGGATTTACTACCTCTGGTATTTATTTTGTGATTTATCCAGTTATACTTGTTTGGCGTTAATGTCCTGGCTGGTTCAATGATGGAAATACATCAATAGCTATAAGCCGATTTCTTTGATTCACAATGTCAATCTACACTTGAGCTGAACTGGATCCCTATCAAATGCTTTGCTCGATCTTGCAGTGAGTTTAACTTATATTAACTGCATCATCAACGTATAGTGATATTTGACACGATTTTACGGTAAGAGGTAGGTGAATTATGAGTAAAGGGAGTAGCAAAGGGCCAAGTATTGAGCCTTGAGGGGCTCCACAGGTAATGGATTGAGCATCTGACACATACCCATCAATTTTGACCTGTTGCTTCCGATGAAAGAGATTGTTAGTTAACCATTCAAACCCACTGTTACGTATGCTGAAATCTGGAAGTTCTTTGATAATGCAAGTATGATTAGCAGTGTCAAAAGCTTTTCTTAAGTCAATATACAATGCAGCCGTGCACTTTCCTTGATCCGCATTTATTCTGATGGTATTCGTAAGATTAACAAATATACATTGTTGGTTAGAGTGATTACGCCGGAAACCAAATTAATGTGGAGCTATGAGGTTATCTATTTCCAAATGTTCGTAAATTTGATTATAGGCAAGTCATTCAATAACTTTTGGAATTTTGTTTAGCATCGAAATTTGTCTGTCGTTGTCCACATTGCCTTTGTCTCCTGATTTGTGTATTGGTGTAACAATTGCTGTTTTATCACCGGTTGGAAATTGACCTGATTGGAAGCTGAGATGATTGGATTGATTTTATATGGAAATTGACGTTGAAGTTGAATTGATTGTGAGACTACATTAGATTGTGTAACTTTTAGGCTACATTAGTCAAACTCTTTAACTTTTGCTAAGTGGAAATATGGCAATCATAGAAACTGCAAGCCGAAAAAGCAAAGCTTCGAAAATTTTCTTCTATTCTATAATGGTACTCCGATTTTGTAACAAAAATGCTAAAATGTCCGGTTCTGGCATTTTCAGTATGCCAGTTTGGCTCAGGTGCAAAGAGCCATGTGCCTGTTTGGCAATAAATGATAATACGGGCAAAAAGTTACTAGTGTGTAAATGTTCAGTTACATTAATTCTTTCATGTAAGTGTGGTATTATTTCAAATTCTGGATTGTTGTAAAACACGCAAATTTTAATGTATCTTTAAGCTCTGAAATGACAATGTTGGCAAAATTCTTAGAACTTGATAATTTGACAAAATAGGTTGTACACTATTTGTATTATAATAATGAAGAAAAAACAATTGTGGGGTTAAATCTTCTTTGCTTCTTAATAAGCAATTTAAATATGGAACATAGACCATAGAGTTCTAATGGTGTGACGTCATAATGTAGCAATTTTATGATTAAAAGACAAATTAGCAAAAATGTAGAAATAAGTAGGGGATCACGGGCATGTTCTATCAAACAATCTGATAAAGCTGATATTATCTTCGTTTTCTTGAAGATGTATCCAAAAGAAAATTGAAGCGTTCATGGCAGAAGGTGAAGCATTGACAGTCTTATTGAAAAGGAAATTATTGAAGATAAAGCCATGGGAGGCAAAGTATTCTTCTTGAGAAGACTTAAAAAAGATCTACGTTCTAAGAAGGAACATATATTGCAGCCAAGGATGATGTTCTCCTAAAAGTTGCCATGTTGAACGAGAAAACTGGAGCTAGCGTGCTTAGCAGCAAATTTGACCATGCCAAAGTAAAATGCGATGCAAAGGAGAACAAAAGAACCATAAAAAGGGGATTGAGACCTGAGGATTAATGCCATGCTAGCTGGAAACACAACACCCTTTAAGAAAATTTGAATAGCGTACGCAAGCTTATATGAGTGTCCGGTTTCATTCAAAGCAAACTAGATCTGTATGTCTATATATTTTCTAGGGAATACAAAGGCATACAGATCTAGTCCTGAAAGTATTGATCATGCCAAATACTGTGCTATTTTTGAAAAGTTGAAGAATGAATTTGAAAATAGATTTCAATACTTCAAAAAAGCTGAGATACACTTGGCCATATTCTTAGCATCTTGGCCTGCAGAGTAACAGTAGACTGAAAACTGCTCAAAGAAAAAACAGCCTGTTGGATTTTTATAGAAAGTACCTATAATTGGGAAATTGTCCTGATCTGTGCAAGCATGCCATGGTTTGCTTTTCACTTTTTAGGAGCACATATAGGTGTGAACAGTGTTTTTCACAAATGAAAACTGACAAAAGAAGTAGACTAACAGACAAGCATCTTGCAGATATCTTAGGAGCTGCCACATCAACAATAGAAGTTGACATTGACAGTATTGTAAAATCAAAACAAATTCAAACTTCACAATGGCAGTTGGGTTTGTGAGCATTGAAGAACTGAGTATGCTTTTCTCTTTAAAATGTTGATCTTTTTTAGAACCTTTAAATTTGTATTTTTATATATTTATATCTTTTCTTTCTATGATGTTGAAGATGTTCACTTTCCATCTTCATGATATGTATTATATAAGTGGCCCTCCGTCTATGGCTTAAATCTGAAAATGACCCTACGAGAAATAAGGTTGGACAATCTTGTCCTAGACAGCTGAGTCCGGATTTGAACCATTGTTTTTCAAATGGGGTTCCCCGGAACCCTAGGGTTCCGCCAGAAGTTATGAAAATGCTACGATCGACAGTTTAGTTTAACTCTCCTGTACAGATATGTGAACAGGGGTTCCTCGAGCCACAGGAATGCATCCTTGGTTCCGCTACACTAAAAAGGTTGTAACCCCTGATCCAAACCTATGAAGAGCGGGGAAGCTCGCATGTTTAAAGATGCGTCGTCGATGGCAAAAATGTTGCAGTAAAGTGGAATCTGGGGGCTTGACACGCCCTTCAGAACGCCGGAAAACGCCTTTTTGCAGAATATGTATTTTTTTCATCTTTTTCCTAATTAATCCATATAATTTATTAACAAATGCGATTGTCTGATATCCTACATTTATCCATCTTCCTTGAATTACAGCATCCACTACTATTAGATCCCGAATAAGTGCCCCCCACTTATTAAATTGTCAATTTTTCTCAGAGACACCTGCAAAAAGCTGGAATTTTTGTTGAGTTGCTCAAATAATGAATGAGATATTTAAGATTCCAAAAAGTATTTGCTTGCAGTGATGTTAATCGGGGCCTTTTGTATTTGTGGTGGTTGCTGCATAGTTACCCCAACTTCCGATCCCTCCGCGTATTTCATCTTGAGAAATTTTCCAACCCCCCTGCTTATTCGGACCCCACGCTTATTCAGGACCTAAGAGTACTTTTAATCATGGCATTCCCTTACAACAAGAGAAACATATCATGGAAATAACAATAAAAATCTTAACTAAGAACCGAAAGAGAACCTATCCAACAGGTCTTCAAGAATATAGTAATGTGGTTCAAAGTGACATGTTACTTGTCAATTTTAATCAACAGTTTTCACGGCTCCCTCTTGTCTATCAATTTTTTGTCTGGCCCCCCTTGAATGACAGATATTTATAGATGGCCCCCTCAATATCTTCCGCCCCACCCTCACCATTAATAATGACTGGTCCCTTACGTAAAGGCAGATGAGATTCCAGTGGCAGTGAAAGGATCTGCTTGTCTTGCAGAAATGCTTTGCGTCATTGCCCAAGATGTCATCATTTTGTAGGTGGATTAGCATATCTTTCTCACTGATTATGCTCAGAATTGTTCAAATAATATTTCAACCGATTGTTAGATGGCAGATTGTATTCTCCGACTCACACATGCTGCAGAATTACATCAAGAACTTTCAGCCTGTTTTTGACAAGATCCTCCATTTTGTCCCACCCTACTCGGTAAACTTTCAAAGTTAAATTGCAAGTATCAAGAAAATAAATGCACACTTGAACTGTATAAACAAAAAACTTTTGAGTGAGTTTTCATTAGCTCATGGTAATTGTATTGATAAATTAGCTAGACATTTTCAAGAGAAAAAAGATTAAATTTCCAAAAAGAAAAACTACAGGTACAACAGTTCATGCAACTGGATGCATACACAATAGAGGTATATCACACGAAAAAAATGTTGTAAAATTTGTTAACAGGACATGAAAGACTCATACAGTCAACCACAAAAATGGCAAAGGAAAATCATAAAAATCTCAAATTGCAAAAATCCCAAAAATTAATCAATTGGTTTTGATCAAAGATAGATTTATCTATAGATGCGCATGATATTTAACTGAGGTTAAAAACTAGGACTTTATGTTTTTATTTTATATTTTGATTTCCTGTCCCTTGATTGGATGTCCCTGACTATCGCTTGCAAGAAATTAGTCTCCTTTTCGTCGTTTCTTTACATTTGCTCGGTTTCTAGTATCTCATTTATATCTAATTTGTTTATATAAACATCAATAAAGGTATCCTTTTGAGATTTTGCGCTCTCGGCTACTTATTCTGCGAATCATCATGTACCTTGCCATAACAATTTGAATTTTGAAGTTATATAAAAGTAATGTATACATTACATGCAAGAAATTTATCGGATTTATGTTTTAATTTAGCAATTTCAAATTTGATGTCATACAATCATTTCAATAAACAGAAGTACCAAATAATTCCCAGTCTTCTTGCAACAAACGTTTTAAGTAGAGAACTTGAAGAGGGATGGTGAAGTTGCAATTTTCAACAATCCTAAGAAACACATCTCTGCAAAACCTATGGATGCATGACTGTGAACTACATTTACGTCTTATCCTGGTGCACGTAGCATATCTAAAATTTCCAATTACTGTCAAAATCAGAGCAACTGCGATAAATTTCCTTCCTCTTGAGTAACAAAATTATGCTTTATAGAGTAGCTCTCAGTGCACCTTCTACATAAAATCTAAATTCCTCTAACATAATAGAGTTTCAAAGTTTTAACCGCAGTAATAACTATTTTTACAACTGGAGCCATACCTATATGAGTTTATGGAATAAGTTTTTCATTTATTGTTGCACTTTATATGCTTTTCAAAAATATTATTCAGTTTAAGCAAAATAAATAAGCGGTAAATCTTCTAAGTTTAGTCCTGCCTATATTGTGCCAGGCTACTTTTTACAGAACCAAAACAATTTTGTAGAATTCTGTGGCATTGAGCTTTCCGAAACATTTCTGCTAAATGGATGTGTAAATCCAAAGTTGACAAAGTAAAACCTCGAATACAGATGTGTTTACAAGTACATTTTTGAGGAAGACACAGCTATCTTTTTGTGCAATAGGCAAAGAGCCCGACAGTTGCACAAACAACTGTATGTAACGTTAGTGTTCGCTGTTTCCTCATAGGAAAAACCTGACGTATCTATTGGTAGTTCCACTAGAGGCTGCACACAAATAAACAATGCGTCTTCATTATACATGGACACTGACCATCTACCTAGATCAATGTGCCAAAAGTGTCTTTCTACCCAGCTGCACACTGTAGTTTTATCGTAAAACCATAAACTTGCCTAAGCAAGAAGATCACAAATTCTTGATGAATTCAACAAAGCATTGCATTATGTGCAAAAATTATTTTATGCAGAAAGCTCAAACAACTGCAAACAGACTTGGTTCCATTGACACGCTGTAGGACTTTTTGACTTCTTATTTGAATATTTCTTGATTTATATGACTAAAAATAATCGAAGAGAACCCTTCAAAATGTAAAACATTGATTGTCACGCCAAGACCGAAGTATTAATTCCCATATTCTTCATAGTGGTCTCAATGTTTGAAATGCAAAGGAAAATGCTTAAATTTGGGGATTAATCAGATGGGAAATCTCAAAGCTGAAATTCTAACAATTGCAACTTTATCTTGAGCATGATATGATACATCACAGAATAGAAATGTTTTAAAGATTTGTTTTTATACAGCATCAATGCTGCTTGTGCACACTACATCTTCAAATTTCTCCATTGACGCAGACAAGGAAGCAAACAGTAGTGATTGAGGAGATTTCTTTATCCCTTGCACGCGACCGAGTTGTAAAGCAAAGTATAAGAATTCAAATTTGATACATTAAATAGACAATTCTGGATTCATATCTGCTGATAAAGATCTCTAATCAAATGGTAGCTGTTTGAAGTTCAGAAAGAGAATTCATTCTCAATTGGGCATGGTTGTTTCATTGAACCACATCCTATACCTTTCATCAGCTAATTTCATGTGATTCGAGCCCCATTATTAACCACAATATTACTAGTTCTATTTTCTGTATTAAAACGCTGACAATTTGAAACGAATATCTTCAATGGAGATCGTACAACGAATGAATGGGCGTAGTTTTCTAATTGAAAGGCACGTCTTTAAAGAATTTGTTCATCAATCTTAATTGAGTAATGAAGTTTCGGCACTCTGTATAATATTATTTTGGTAATATAACATGGTTAGTGTTTCCCTTCGGTTAAATCAAAAGAGAAAAGATTTCCGTTGCATGCTACACAAACTCCCTACCGTATTTTGTCAGTTCATGCTAGCAATTCTTACATGGAGGTTTGATTGAAGCAAAGGCACAGGAAGAGAAAACATGAGCAATGTATTGGTTAATGAAGGTTAATCCTGATATTAGTATGAAAAATTATTCGTGAAAACTGTGGTTCAATGCAGGCTTGAGCCAGGATTATTCAGGGAAAAATTACAAGCTTATCACATTTCTTTTAAAATTTCATGATTTTTGTTCAAACTGCTTTGATTGTTGAAAAAATGGGAAAAAATAGGAAGTTTTTTGGCATTGTTATTCTTGCTTCTTGAAAAACGAAGAATTTCGCTTAGAAAAGCTACGAGTCTTTAGAAAGTTGTGGTGTTTAATTTCATTAGCTGTTTGAATTGCATATGACATGTTCTCCTCTCTTGCAGGGAAGGGCCATCATTATTGCTCACTGTCATGCTTGTTTTCTTTAGGAAGACTTTCCGATATTGCTCTTACTACTTATAGTGCCAACATCTCTTTTTGTGCTATGCGATGAGCAAAACATCTCATTTCAAAATCTTCTTAGAATTTATTTGTAGAAAGTAGCTTTACATGTAAAGGATTTCTAAACTGAGTTTCGGCTATCATTTTTAAGACCTACAGCAAATTCAAGCAATGGAATCAGAGCGGAAGCAAACATTTATCCGTAGCTAGAGATGAATTAATTGGATTATAACATCTTCAATCTTTCAGCTGTTTACTCTTTATTAAGTTTAATAAATATGCCTTTTCACTCTGTTTAATTGATATTATCTGAGACATTTATAGGAATAAGCAATCTTGCCTGCATTTTAGATTTAGCACAAAAATTTTGGCACTATCAATTATCTAGTCTTCAAAAAGATAATTAGTAGAGAAAATGAAAATGAAACTTCTCTTAGCTCTTGAATCTTCAAATCGTAAATGAAAAGAAGTAAGATAAACTTATAAATTATTGTACAATAGATACATAATTTACATTTTCTGATGATGAATGAGAGAATGCGTTAAAATTATAGAATACTTGGTATATCATATCGAATTTTCCAACTTGTGCAAAATACTTATTTTAAAATGTAGTGGAATGAGTAAAGGTAGTGCTGAATAATTTCTTCCACAAAGCACCAAAAAAGAAAGAAGGATTGAGACAAGGATGACAGCTGCTATGACACCTAGGATGACAAGCAAAATTACAGTCATAGATAACAGGTAGGTGCTAGAGAGTTTCAATGAAGTTGAAAACAGTTGACTTGTTTTGCTACACCTAAGTCTCTAAAATTTCACAGATATTAATTGCTTAAATTGATTTAAATATGCTATCATTCTTTAAAAAGCGTAATATCCTATTTATGCACTCGTTTTACTAGAACATAAACATTGCAAGTTTCAAGTCTTGTGCAAAGAGAAACAGTCTAATTCTATGATGCTTCCTTTTAATATTAATGAATCATAATTTTTTAGTGCCCTAGGTGGTTTGTTTGCCAATACTCCACAAAGCTTTTTTACTGTATCTCAGGCACATTTCACTTAACTTTGCTCCCACAAGAAGAGAACGCAAAGTTCTCAATCACAATCAGTGGTTTGTAACACTGAAATGGGAGAGGGGGTAAAGTTCTGCATTCTGTTTTTTGGACTGCATAATGGCGCCTGAAGAGATAAGAAGGTCCTATGGTGGAGTAAATTTCATTGACAATGAAATCAGCAGTTCCTGTCCTGTACCCAGTATATAAAATAAATTACATATATGCGCACGTATATACATTCAAGTCATGTTTATATTACATACTAGCTCCATAATACTCCGGTGATAATGTCTCACCGCTGTAATACGAGCTAGTAGATCCACTATCAGGATAATAATAGTTTCTTTCTGATGAATGCATATTGCTTTGCCACAATGGAGGAGCTCCAGTAGTGTGTCCAGAGAGCTGTGACGCATAATCTCTAAAATAAAACCGCTCCGCTTCATTTGCTGTGCTGTAAGAAGAGGGCTTAAATAACTGTGTATGCATTGCTTGAGGTGGCCTTGCAAATCCTTGATACCCTGTTGGTCCTCCCCAATATGTTCCTTGATGGTGTAATTGTTGTGGCATTACTACATTCATTCCATTTGGCCTAAATTGATATGGATTCTGCTTCTTCTCTTTGTTTGGATTCTTTTTGTTCATGATTTGACGATATTTTGCTCTTCGATTTTTAAACCAAATCTAAAAATAAAGGAAAATATGTAAGGTTACATCACAAGGAAGGGGAAATTTGCGGGTATTGCAAGAGTGCAATTGATTGATAGGTAGGCCCAGTACATATTCAGACTCTCAAACAGCGAGTCAAAGAGTTGATAGAGTGATAATCTAATTGGACATCTCATTGACTTCTTGAGCAGTTTCTTCTATTTCATTCATTACTTCTTATTCTTGTTTTTAATTTAGAGCAGGTATAATAGCACTTGCATTTGTAGATTTTTCAACCATTAAGATATTAATTTGTAAATGTCTTGTCATTACTTCCACTTAGATGCCGTTGCAAACTCTCTTGCAAATAAGTTAAAAAATCAAAGTCATTAGCTACTTTTTATTACCAAACTTGGAAATTATCAATCTAACTCTACCCATATAGATCGGTGCGGCTACAGATCGGTTCATGAACCCAGTCTACCGAAGAAGATCAGATTTGCTTGGTCTCTGCTAGAAGAACTTTTGCAAATAAATTTTTTATTATTCGGTATTTTTACCCCACACGAAATCCTTCAACTATTGTTTATTCCGGTTTAAGAGAATGGCAAAAGAATTCTTAGGATTTTTTCTTGGAACCCCGTACAACAGAGACAGTTGAAAGCAAAAGCATAACAGAAGAAAGTAATCTCGCCCTTACGCGGCTTAAATCTCTTTTTAATCGCTACGTTTTATCTCTAATAATCTAATTTGATGAATGTATGTACTTTGTTCAGGCAAGTGATCAATTTTACTAAGAGCAGCACGTGATTGTGGATATCTACAAATTTCGCTGTTTCTAAGAGGTCAAATCATATTCATGGCGGCTTTGATTGTTCATTGATCAGAAACTCTGATAAATTTGATTAATCATCTATCAACCAGATTAATTATATACATGATAGCAATTTGCATAAAATTGTGGTTTCCAACGTACAGTAAAGTAATGACCCAGAAGCTTGTTGCTAAAAAAAGCTGCTAAACTCGATGCAGGACCCCAAATCTTTCATTCCAGCAATTCGAATCAATCAAAACTTGCTTTATTTTGCGATACTCTTGTAAATGCTAATATGTATTTAGTTGTAGGAAAATTGGTGCAAATAAGTACTTTCTCATTGTCTTGATCATCTGATGGACTTAACGAAGCCATGCCATTTGTAAACATAAATCAATGGTCGAAAAAAGAGCAGATTCTAAATTTGCAAAGCATTCTATTGCTTAGTGAAAGGTTACAGCACATACTTCATAAGGAATAAACAGAGGAGCAAAATTATGCTAAGTGTAATACTTAGTGAATTATTATTCAAATACACTACGAATACCACTAATAAGAGAAGTGTTTACCTGAACTCGAGACTCAGGTAGGCCTATCTTGTTTGCAACTTCTTCTCTCATGAAAATGTCAGGATAGTGCGTTTTCGAAAACAGTGTTTCAAGCAACTCTAACTGGACTTTTGTGAATGTCGTCCGCTCTCTTCTGTGCTTTCTAGGGACGCCTTTAAGGAAAGCCACAAAAATTATAAAAGTGCTCTCCAAGTTTTTTCAGACATAGAATATAATTTCCACAGTGAATGACATCGACGTACTTTGTAGGCATTCATTATCATTGCAAATTTATTCCATTGTTCAAAACCATAAACATAATATGAAGCTAAATAAACTTAATGAAAAGTTTAGAATGATAGATTAATATAAAAATGATATAATTTTGTAGCTTTTTGTGAATCTCAAGTCAGCCGTCAATAAATGACAGGAAAATGTTATTTATTCCTTTTAAATCCTATTATCTTGGAATTTTGGAACATCATTGCTTCATGATGCTTTTTTCAAAATTTATTGCTAATTCAAAGTTTTCTCAAATATTATAATTCTGTATTTTGAAAAAGTTGATTAACGCATTATTATAATAGTACAAGATTTAGAATTCTTGCTATCTTCTGGGCCACACTCCGTATAATACCACGAAGGGTTGGTTGAATAAACATAATTTGCCAAGACGTTCCATACGAAAGAATGCTTAACTAAATCTTAGCGTATCTCTATTCATTTATTAATGTGTCTTTTCCCAGCTGTCATGTAAATATCTCAATAAAACTATAGCCTTCCAGCCTACGATGTGCTGTCTCTAAAGTCACTAAATCATTTATGCCTAATATTATTTGCACATTCAGAAACATGTCAAGCATCAAGATCGATTCTTTCAGAACACACAAGACTTTCTTCATTTCGGTTGTTTTGTATTATAATTTCACATATTAGTAAACACTCTATAAAATTTTGACCTTGAGCATTAATATTACATTTAGTCTATTGTATAGATTCATAACAGGTTGTATTTCACAAACCAGCAATGATATTAATGTTTATTATTGAAAGGAAAAATGAAGAAGCACTCAATGTTTGCATAATAAAAGAGATGTCATTTTTTTGATTCACATTCTGTTTGATAGGCTATCATTGAATAAAGGTACGAAGCATTTCAGACAGTGCAGTAGGACACAAAGGAGATTGATTTAAGCAACTTGTTTTGAAAAATCTAAATTGATAGATGTTGGTAGGGCGAAATACAATGAAGTCGAACATGATTTCATTACATTTTAAGAAATGTAGAAAATTTTAGTGTAAGTTTGCTTTATCTAAACATTGCCAAACTTGCTTGACAAAGCAATTTAAAAGCAACGGTTGTGTACAATAGCTGAGGAACTTTGGCAAATATATGTGACGTCGATAAATTTCTCCTTAAAGATACCAAAAGAGAGATTTTATGTTTGATAAAATTTCGTAGGCTACCTACATCTATCTGATAATTTTTTACAGGATGCATTGCGCTTTTTTATCGAAAACCAAGATATGTGACTGGTGAAATGCTTTTAGGGAAGTGAGATTTTAGCAAGGAAGAGTTTGGTGTAAAAGGTAAGCATTGCAATTATGTTCTTAGATTTTTTCATGGTTGCAACATCGAGAATAAAAATACACCTTTAGTGTACTCATACTCTTCTTAGCAAAAACCAGCAAACTTGGTTAATCTCTCTTTCATTACTCAAACTAACTTGCGACTTATATATAGCAACTTCCAATGAAAGTCAAGGAAAAGTATTACAATACTGCTGAAGTTAGCAGCTTCACTTCTTTTCCTGTTTGATTTTATTCAATGCTAACATTTTGTATTCTACTATCTTTAACTTTTAATAGAAACTAAAATATGATCACCGAAGTAGCCAACCTTCGCAAAGTTGGCATAAAAATATTCTCTATCAGGACTATGACACTGTTCACATTGGAAGCAGACGCAAATGATAATTTGTCTTTGTAGATCAATATAGATCTTTTATATAACCTAAAAAATTGCTGGAAAATGACCACGTCTTGAAATCAATATTTCAAACTACTTCCACATCAAAGGAACCGGGTGCTTCTAAACAATGGGATATGGAAGGAGTGCGTCACACTTTCCCCATGCAGCAACCGCATGACAAGTTCACTGTGGTAGAGTTGATTTGTGTTCAATGGAAAGAATGACATGATAGATAAAAAAGTGATGTGTGTCATTGTTAAGCGTCAGATTAAAGTTCTAGGCTACACTTATTGCATTGTCCTTCCCATGCACCCTGGAATTTATCAAACACTGTGCTTTAAATTCACAAAACAAATGAATCAAAATAAGATCATACCACTGGACTGTTCAACCATTTCTGGTTCATCATAGTATCAGATTAATTGGTTTTAAAATATAAACTTTAAATGTTTCATTCTCTTTGCATGCTAAGTTAGCAGGAGGTTAAGAATGATAACGAAGACAGGTTCTCTAGATTATTTGTAACTCACTATTTAAAACACACCCAATTGTTCATTTTAACACACCCAATTATTCACATTAATTTTGGTAAGAAGGCAACAAAACTCTGAATCTGATTTGGCCAACTGGTATTACCAAATGCATAACTTTCACATCAGTAGAATAACTGTTTCCTTACACCTTGTGCTACAGTGTGAGTTGAATTTCTCGTATATCTTCTGATTGAATTGAATATGATTGTTGCAGCGCTACATTCATTTGGATCATGTTTGTTTCGTTTTTTTGCGTGCTAGCTCACGTGAGAGCATGTCAAAAATGATACATCGGATTTTTCTGGCGATGCATGTAAACTTATATACTTAGGAGGACAGATTAAAAGCTAGACATGGCAAGCATAAGAGAGGAGGAAAATAGATAAGTACATACCACAGCCTGATGAGACAGATGATGGAGTGCCTTGTGGTGTTATTGTTGGAATTTCGAAAGGCATCACGGGACAGAAGACTCCAGACATATTCAACCACACAGTGCGAATTCTAAAACCAAAGCCTTTTGAGAGTTATGATATAAATGGATGTAAATATATTGCCATCGATGAAAAAGTTGTACTTAATAATTTCTAGGTATAATGCTATGGAGACAAAATCGATTGATAAGCTTTTCAAACTTCATTCGTTGAGACCCATATCAACTAGTTCCGTTTTTCATTGATCTTTCGTGTGCTCTAAAAGCTTCTTATTTCTTAATTGAATATTTTTGACAGCACTGCTTACCATTCATCAATCAATCTCTGCTTCTGGCCCATAATGATCCACTACATTTCTACCACAATTCACTTCATTTCAACAGATGATGAGCTCGTAGCAGTACTCGATTGAATTTGGTATTTGAGGTGGGAAATGAAGCATGAGTTTTAGTGGATAGTGTACGCCTCAAAATATTCTCATTTGAATACAAATATTAGATTCTATCCCTCTCAAAACTAAAAAAGCGAAATCACACTGGAGAAGTGACAAAATTTGAAAGCAGAGGCACTGTATGTTGACATTCCAATCCTGCTAGTCTTTGTCTAGTGTTTGCTGTTATGAATATTGCTTCAAAGTTAAAAGCTACACAAATCTGTTTGAATAGGTTGCTCAGAAACATATATTGCACGGATGAAACCAGAGCAGCTAATACAAGCTGTACCGGCAAATTTCTCTTTTCATATTTCGTTGAAGGAAACTAGTTTTGGTCATTCAAGCCACTTGGGCTATAAACATGACATAGACTTAAGCCGTCTGTACCTTGGCAAAGAGCTTGCAAAAAGTGGCCGGTGTTACATTCATTTAATATAGAAATAAATGTAAGAGTTGAATAAACAAAACTTTTCTAGAATGCCTGATCTCTTGAAATCATCGGGCGCATACTTTCACTCTCCAGTGATTGTGTCATGAGATAAAAATTACTTTTTTTGCCATGATAATCCTTCATTCAACATATATCTCAAAAGTTTCTTGGGGAGGATATACTACAAAGAGACACTCAAGTCCTTGAAATGTTGCATTATATGAAGTCACATCTCATTGGGTCACCAAAATCCTGCCTTTAGAAAACAACTTCCTCATCATACAAGTGCTATAGTTTTGTAATGTGAAGTACAATTGTCACCATAATGAAGCTAGACAATCTCGGAGGCTTAAGCTTTGGACAATTTCTTAGGGGAAAAAGTCAGAAAACTCAGTCTCAATGGAAGTTATTGAAGTGCTTGTGTCTCAATGTGTTCAATTGACTGTGCTACAAAACAAGTTTAACTACAAATGTCTACCATTTATGCGGTAGAACAGATGGTAGCAATGTTTCCAGCATGATGATGAGCAAAGAAAAGACATGAGCTTTCCTTTAGCTAATTTACGTGCGAAATTCCATCAGTGGTATGTTTGCGTGCTATTGGAATTTCAAAATATGCCACATTTATCACTTCATGCATACTTCACTACAATGTCGCCTAAGCGCTAAATCATAAGAACCCAATCTTTTAGTCTGAATCTGTTTTTAAAATGAAAAAATCTGACATAAAGAATATGTAATAAAGGTAGAGCAGATGCATATATTGTGCATGCCCTTTTTTCTTCTTTGAATGTTAAAGAGGAAAAACTGTTAAAATACATCTCCTTCCTCAGTCTCCAGTCGAATCAAACAACAGTTTCCCATCAGGTTCATTTCTACCATACAGTTCTATTCCACAGCCGTTAGTCATGATGGACAGTTATATGTATCTTAACAGCAGTAAGAAATTTGACAATGTTTAAAAGAATTTTCCCTGGTCAAAGTTAGATAGAGAAGAGAGCATAAAGAGTCTAATGAGAAAGAAGTTCATGAAAAATAGAATTAATTAGTAAACTAGATACTGAGTGTACTAAATGTCTTAAAAATTGTTGCAATCACAAAAGATGAACATTATCCCTAATATCTTTCAAAGCCATCAAGATATTAACAGCTTAAAATTTGCTAAGGTAGATTCATTCTTAAGATTACTAATCCCCTCTTAATCTTACTAAAAATCCTATGAAGATACGTAGATTTATGTGTTATCTCATCTTTAATGACTCTTCTCAAGGTTATTTCAACCATATTGCTCACTCACCAAGTTTTCTCTCTTCCCACTTTTCTAGCGACTTGTTCTCTTCTACGGCCAGATGTGCAACGGTGATCAGACAGTCAACGGTGAATCCTTCGTCAACAACTGCAATGATATATTCTGATGTATAGCAATTAAGTTTACAAAAGAGCCGCGGTTAAAAAGAGCTATGCAGCATCATTTCATTAAATAACATGTCCCACTGTGTAAGATAGTTAACTCAAACGGCAAAGATTTCATTGGTCGAACAATGCTAAAACAATGGGGCGGTCTTACAGAGAGAAAAGATCCAATTGAACCCAGTCCCATTTCATACAGCCGACATCGCCTCTCTGTCGTGTGCATTGTTTATGATTTAAAAGGTAAAACAATGATATTCCCTATACCCAAGTCTGCCGATTGAAAAGAGTTTGTCTTGTCAAAGAATCTTGACTGTGTAGTCATTTATACGGCAGCGTTCCAACGCAGTGTTCTTACAAACAAGTATATCTCGTGTTTGTCATTGATCTAGTATAAAACAGCAGTGAGCTTGCATTCTCAATGAGCCAAAGAATCGTTTTTTAGGAGACATTTCACTGGCACTGTTCTTTTGGAATATTCGTAGTAGAAATGGAGCCAGCACAGCAAGTTAGGTTAAAGATATTCAGATAAAGGACTATTGTTGCCTTGACAACCTTTTAACTCTTACAAAAATTGAACGTTTATTTGTAGCGCCTTAATTGCCCTTTTGGTTATAGAGGAATGAAGCCCTAGAGCTCTATAGATTCTATAGAGGACCATTATGTTGTGAATTCAAGTTGTTTGTATCATAAAAAAGGGGCATGGTAAACCCAGCCGTTCAGAGAAAACAAAGTTTTTCCTGCAGTCCATGCTGTTGTTCACTAGTGCTTAAGAAGTAAATGCCATTTGAATAGATTGAAAGATAGGAGGAAATAAACCAGGCCAATGTGTGTGCAAATCAACTATTATAATATTCTTTTGCATCTCAATATATAACGGTCATAAATTCAATTTATGAAGACACACACATAGATGTTATCACTCTGAACGTATTAGATGCAATTAAAGGACCAGGCTATGCTCGATAAATTCAAATAGACAATTAGTACTATTTGTCTACGCTGAGTTGGAGCCAGTAAAGATATTATGACTACGAGATGGGGCTAGATTCATGCTTCAGTTGGAAAGACGTTAGGGATTACGTCACAATTTAGGAATGGACTGAGGCACTCTGCGCTCCCCTTTAGTGAAAGCCATTCACAATGCTGAATAAGCCAAAAATATGCTTCGTTCATAAGTGGCCTGAAAACATAGCAAAATGAGGAAATGTAATGGCTCTGCCCGTTGAGCTACTTCACTACAGCCTTTGACTAAATTAAAATCTGCTACCCTAAAGAAATGACTGTACTTCCCAAAAACAATTGCACATTTAGCTAGTTCTATAAAATCCTATCAAAAACCAACTTTCTTGTTGAATATGATTTAGACAATTTCCAATTGCCAACTTGAGTACACAGTGACCATAAGTGTCTTCTATGTTGAAATAAGTTTAGTAACCACCTTTCCTAAATCATTGAATTAATTTTGCGAGCTTTACAAAATGATTAGCTGATTTCTCAGGACTATCATCTTCTCTACTGAGGAGTTTCTCACTCGTTGTGTCTATGGTAAAGTTAAGTTTTGGGATTTGCTGTTGCGTGTAATGGAAGTTTAACTTGTATAAATTTTGAGAACTCGCTGCTTTCTTACATAAATTAAATATATTTTTCGCTTGATATTACCACCAGTTTTGCGCAAATCGACCTGTACTCCTTGCCCTTTTAGTGTTTTACTCGCAATGATCTGATTTTTAAGTTCAGACAGAATTGTCATTCATGTCAGACAAATAACTTTCTGCAATTTTTGTCTTTTTGAACTAAATAAATCTGATTTTTTCTTGAAATAGCCTTGGCAGGGCCTGTTTGATGCAAACATTTAGAAAGTAGAAAGTGTCATTTTTCTCGGATTAGCGAAAACGTAGCAGTTTTTGTGCAATGTTTGTGGTAGAAGGAGGTACCTTCAAATGTCCAGAAGCTGCTTAACATATGCGACTATTATTAAAAAGGAGTAGCAATAATAAACTCCTTTCAGAGAGTAACTAAGTTGAGTAACTAAGTGAGCGAAGTGTGTGGTATCTCAATAAAAACATTGCGAAAATTCAATCTCTAGAGCAACAAATATTCCACAACTGATTCACCCAAAATCAAGTTTAAAAAGCCTTCGCTAACATCCGCCCTGACGACGCTACATCTCATTAAAACATCTAATTGGCGGTAAGTAGCGTGGAAAAAGTTGGCTTGAATTCACCAAGAAGATAGATCTTTTCTTTTATTTGTTTGTAGATTGTTTCTGTAAAATAGTCATTATTCCTGGCGGTAAATGTTTGAAATGTCTTCATGACGTAAGTGTTGAATTTGCAAAAGATGAAATTTTGAATTGGATGATACACATTGTGTTTCTTGCGACATGTAACATTTATCCATCATTTTTTTAACTAGAAGGTGCTTTGAATCAGCTACAATAAATCTTTCTCTATAAGTGTTCATGTAAACCACCGTTCTTTATATCTATGTTTAGAATAATAGTTTTTGGCAATATAGGTATAGGTGGCTGGTCTGCTATTGAAAAACGCTTGACACTAGCGTTTGATAGAGACCACATGCTTTACCCACGCTTAAGGCAATGGGGCCTCGTTTCATAAAAGAGAGAGATGTTGTCTAGCTGCAGCATCGATTGCGATGGATCTACGGTAAAATAGGAGATTTCTGTATCTAACTGCAGTTGGTATTGAATCATTACATCTGATAGTTAATACCTTACCATCCCAATGTAAACTGAATCTCGGGCTTATCGGTTAGTCTAATCTCGGACAATATCGTACTTAATCAAAGATTACATATCTCATAATCTACAATTAGTGCTTATGTCTTGGTATCAAAGTGCGAATAATTTCTTGAAATCTTCTGAAATCATATTCACAACAACATTTTTTATCATTGCAAATTATCCTTCGTACCTAATGAAAGCTTAAGCATAACTTTTTAAAATCGGCTCTACCAAACCTAATCTACGGATGCTTGTGACCAAGTCGCCAATTATAGTTCTTTCTTTTGTCGGTAGCTTTGCAGATTTCTCTGTAGCTTCCAGCTAATGGACTTACATATAGCAGATGTAATACGAAAACAAAAACTTGATTTGCTAGGTACAAAAGTTTTCCTTCTTTCTTGCTTAATCCAGTTTTCATGTACTATTGATCACCCAGAGAAATCAAATGTAGACAAAACAGATTCCATTCTTGGTAAACAAGCAGCCCAAAAGACTTCATTGCTTGCCGGTTTTGATGCTTTTTCTAAAAGTAACGTGGCTAATTTTTTCAGATACTACAGTGATCAGAAAGTAAATTAAGCAATATTTGTAATTCCATTGTGTTCTGGCCTGCAATTTTAAACGCCTTTTTAGCTAGATAATGATGCAAGTGGGTAAAGCTAAAATTTGATATTGATTTGTACTTCCACATAATATTTCACATCATCGTATGGCATCATGGGGATAATAGCATAATAAAATACATTGACAACGTAGGTAGGAAACACTCACAGCACGTAAAAAACACACAAACATAAACAAACACACATGTATACACCCACACATAAATATATTACTTGTATCATACAACGTACATAAATACTACTAAAGACGTAAGTAGATACGCTTAAAGAGCGCAGAATTTTTACTCAAAACCTAGCTTTATTTTAAAAGTTGCTATCTCATATTTGTATGAGCTAAGTTCCTTTATCATAGCTTCAACAACGCTCCGCATTGCAAGTTTTTGAGAAAACATGAACTTGAAAATTGAAAAACGTTCTCTGGGTTATAGCTTACAAAGGGAAATTGTCATATTTAAACATTGTGAGGAATGACATGAGTTCAGAAATGACAGGAAATAGCAAGTGAAATATTCATGCCAATAAATGATAGAATTTCTGAAGACAAGAATGATATCAAAGTGAAAAGACAGTCATAAAATCCTATTGTTATTTGAATGCTGGTCAAACATCAACGTCAAAATGAACCATCTTAATCATACAAAAATTATTCGTCGTGTTATTATATAATGTTTGAAAAATTAAAATTTAGAATGACACATCAATTGAGAACTTGTGAACCAATGTGGCACATAATCATCCTCTGTCTGATAACAATCCAAACCGTCAATTTTGGCGTATAAAGAGATAAATTTTGTGACAGGTGCAGAATGAAGACTGATTTAAATATTCGACTCAACTTTTGTTTGTTAACATAAGTATGGGTAAATAAGTGAATGACGAGATGCTGACGTGAGAAATCATGTGATAAAATGGTAGAAGAAGCTTGCAGCTGTTGGGCTGAAATGCTTTGATTCACACGCTAATAGAAGCTTGAATTAAAAATTTCATAGTATGCTGCATTAATTACAACTAGCGAAAGGAATTAATTATACAGCAGACATCGCTTTGAACGTTAAGGAACATAGTAAAATTTTGCTTGTCTACTGGAAGCTTTCTGAGGAACCTTGCAAGGAACCATCTTCTGCAGCCTGATGTGAATCGATTAGATTTAAAAAGTCGATTAGATTTAAAAAGTCTTTCTGCTGGAATATCCTGTATTGATATGCCCTGTGTGCTCTGCTTTGGTTTTACGTCTTTTCTTCTTTCATGGTCCCTCTCCATGTGCTTTATTGTTTTTTCTTCCTACGTCATATCCTTGTTTGTGATTTCATGTTTGAAATATCCAGTCTTAAAAATTACAGCATTGTCTAGTCTTTCTTCTTATGCGTTTAGATTTGCATTATGTACTGAGGCAATGTTAGAAAGTAGCATTAAGCAAAGATAGATAAATGGATTAGTTGCTTGCTGAAATTAATGAGGACCTAAGCAGTATTTACAATTTACAAAAATGATTGCTAATTAGGCCTGAGCGATTTGTCATGAGATCTATGAACATATAATTATGGCTTGTTAATTCTAATAGTATATCAAATTTGATTTTCTTGGTTGGTTAGTTGGTTCCTTGGATAGCAAGTTAGATTTTTGGTACATGCATTTCTTTTATATCATCGGTCGAGTTAATTGTTTAGCTAATTAGTTATTTAATTAGTTCCTCCTATAGATAAAGGAATGTGTAGCTGCTAGCTAACTTGTTGTAATTTATTTTAACTGGTAAGGGATTGAAGCTAAAGATATTTGACGAGCTAATTGAATGTAACCAAAAGCTTAGAATTCATGGTTAACGTACATTAGGGTTGTTTATCTAGTGATAATGACTGGGATTTGCTACTAAGAGCTGTTATATCTTATCAAATCGTAGAGAGAGCAAGGATCATAGTAGCTTTATAGAACAGAATTGTGTAAATTGATTGGTGAACTTTGGTATTTCTATCATGACTTTATTATGACAAGCCAAAAGATGTGACTGCAGTTGAAGATTGGTGCACAGCATCATAGCAAAGGACTGTGACTACAATCAACATCATTGTGGCTTTAAATGTCTTTTCCCAAATTGATGAAGAGATCATAGCTAAGAAGGATCTGGGAAGCATTCACACGAAGCTTAGACCATCTTTGAAATGCTTGAAGTAATAGCGAAACGTATGTTTTTATCTTCTCTCAAAACTAAGCATTTAATTGGCTTCGCTATAATTTGTGGAATATTGCCGGAATCTTCAATATAGGTGCTAAACAAAAGAGCTTAATTTCTCACGAAGGAATCGACTTATAAATATTCTAAATAATTGCATAATGTCATTTTTCACATCATAATAATTATCCTGCTTTAGCTCTTGCGTTTCATGTCTCAAGCGCCTTTGCACAAAACCAAACGGGCTTCGTGGTTAATTTTTTGTCTCGCGTTAACTGCTTTAGTGCATTATTGCTTTCCGAATGACGATTCCATGAAAATTACAAGTTTTTCTTAAAGATAGATGAATAGAAAAATGGCTTGCACACTGTGTTCCATCGATCATTTCATCTCCACAACTATGGTTCTGTTGGACGGCTATGTTAATGTTTGGGCTACATGCAATTAACGTGGGGATTCTCTAAACATATTTGTGCAAGAGAAAGGTGCCTGTTTATGTGCAAGTAAAGGCTGAGTTTCAATCCACTGAAATGAAATAGATCTTGTCATGTGACTTAATGTTGACATGCTTTTAATTCTCGCTGGGCCTTGCTTAGAATAGCCTAGAACAGTGTCTCCAGTGTGAATTGCTATTTCAATATCTTGCTTTGCAGCCTCTCTTACAGGCTTGGCCAAACGAATGACAGTTTTACTCAACATTTTACTGAACAATGTTGAGTCACGTTCTGGATTGCTCAGCATTGTTGAGTAGGCGTGGCAATGTTGAGTCACGTTCTGGGTTACTCAGTATTGTTGAGTAGGCGTCGCCCAACGACTTTACTAAACATTTCACTCAACAGCTTATTCTGATCCGCTTTGCCTTCGTGAAAACTTCTTTGTTTACTATCAGGGCATCCTCATCTTCACTGACATCTGGGCCACTTGAAATTACATGTTGAGGGTTCCAAATAGTCTTCTTCAGAGAGTTGATCTCTCTCATCATCGACACGTCTTTTCTTTTCTGTCAGATTCCATTTTGCTTATAGCAAGATCATTTTGCTCAATATCAATATGTTTTGGAAGCAAAGCCCAAGATAAAACTTTTGTGCATGCGTGCACTGAGCTCTGTTCAGTTGGCCAGCCAAACGACTAAACATAACTCAACAACACCTCGGAACAATTGAAGTTTGATCTTGGTAACTAATATTTTTGAATATCGCTCAACAATACTGAACAAGATGGCCAATCGACTTAACTTTTCACTCAACAGTTCACTGAACTTTGTTTGCTGAACTTTGTTCGTTGAACTTTGTTGAGTCGTTTGGCCAGGCCTTAACTTTGCTTAATACTCTAAGGATGACATATAACTCAGTATTTAATTGCAGAAGCAAACAATGAATTCCATTAAACAATGAATGCCATTATATCTTACACTAAAAGCTGATGAATATGTCTCCTTCAATTTGATTCACTTATAGCATTCTGCTTCTTGATACGTCAAGACAGGAATGAGATCCCTAGGCACGCTCCAGTTTCATCAATGCAAGGTTTCTTTTATTGGAATGTTTGCCTAACATGCAAAGTACTTTCTTATCAATGGAAAAAGAATCTGCATTTCAGCAATCCTTAAAGTTACCAGGAAAATTTAAAGCCACTGAACTGATCTCTTACGAGGCTTAATCGAGCAATTTGCTGCAAACTTGAAAAGGTGTACAAATGTTTTTGCCCATGATTGTGAGCCAAAACTTAGAAACCAGGGCAATGCAGCTGAATCAAAAGTAATCTGAAAGTAAGAAAGCAAAAGTAAGAGTGTTTCACATTCAAAAATATGTAAGCAGGGCTCATGATGGTTCAAAACGGATGGCTATTTAATTGTTGTTTTAGGTCTTACGAAAACTAGACTTTGAGCGTTAGGGGCTAACATTTAATTTGTGTTTTGTACTTACTGTAACTGCCACCCTGATGTATAAGTTGTTATTGTGTATAGGCCATCCTAGGTTATCAGCTACACCTACTTTAATTTATCACCACCATCGTACCATCAAACGGTCGATATTGAATTATTCATCTGCTTTACAATTTGAAAAGTCCTCTTCGATTGCCAATACTGCCACTTTAAACTTCACATAATATTCATGTTTTAAAATCATTTTGCAAAATTTAAGAAATTTGGTAGGAAGCTATCAGCCTTATGATAAAGATGACGATTTCACAGGACTGCTCTTTGCAGATCTTTAATTCAAAGAATGCAAGAAACTTCTTGGTTTTTTAATTAATGTTATCCATTGCATGGGCTTCCTTTCTTCCCCAGCTATTTTCAGTGCTACTTGAAAAATGCATGAAAATTGGTATGCAAGCAATAGTTTCATCATCAGAAAATTTGTGATTTTTGAGAAGTGGTAAAGCAGTGATATTTGTGGTCTGCAGAAGATTGCATTCATTTTAAAAGTATGTGAGTCGCTCAACTTGTCGAGGAGGCCTTCTCCACTCCCAACACATCTCTGATTATAATGCTCCTGCATGGAAGCATCATTTAGCGCAGTATTGTATGACAAATATCTGTGTTGTATGGACGGCAAAGTTATCACCCAGCTTACATAGGTAGGATGAAGAAATCCATGCAATGTCTTAAAGAACCTTTGCATCAAAGGCAGCAGTGCAAAATTTAGGTGACCATCCTCCCAGGTAGGGTGTGGTCATTGTTTATAGCCTCCTTTGCCCTATACCTTTCAATCATTAGTGTGAAAGAAATGACTACACATAGCAGTGATAGCAACTCAATCACACTCGACCCAGTCTTCGTTTTCCCATGATTCTCTGAATGCGCGCGATATTTGGTTTTCAACATGGTTGACGTTCTCAAAGAACAAGTGACAAGTACTTAATTTGTGTACACCAAAGCAAAGTAGTAAAGAAAAACCAGTTGAATTGGCTGAAAATAACCAAATGTAAGTTTTTAGAAAAGCTTGAACTTCTAAAATTTAGTTTTCAGAGGTGGTTATAATCTCTTCGCAAATGAGTGCTTCATGACCTACATGACCACCTTTCGAGAAGTGAAACAAACAGATGCTTCTCATTGTAAGAATCATACGTTTGCATTGAATATGAATGCATTATCCAAGTTCAACTCAACAATTGCTCTTTGTTGTCACAAGAGAGGAAGTATATATGCTATGAGGTGGTGTTCTTTTAGACTTTGACATTTCTAGAAGCAGTTTTGAGTTATAACTTTTCCCCCTTAGTTTTCACAGACCACACAATTGTTATACGAAATTAATTTAAGAAGAACCTAGTTCTAGGAGCCCAAGACTTGAGGCATTCATACAATGGTTCTGAACTGAAATAAACTGGAGATCCTCAGAATTACGAGCTCTATTATTTTTATCGTGAAAATAGGATATCCTATTTTCACGATAAAAATAATAGAGCTCGTAATTCTGAGGATCTAATAACATAAGAAATTTCCAAATAGACACCCAGTCTGACCCATATACAAGAAATTACAGTGGAGCACATACTAGTGACTATAAATGCCAGTTTAAGAAGAACAATTGTCAGCATATTGAATTCCAAAAATAGGCTGGCCTATTGTTATAGGGTAATGGGGTTATTCACAATAAGCACTATATTCTGCTGACTTGTACTCATTAGAATGGAATATAGGAGGAGAGTGATTAATTTCCCCCTCTTAACTAGAACTCTTCAGATTCTAATGCCCTATATTTTGCAAGTGGATTACTTGGGGGGTATTTCTCTGCAATATTTATCAGTTACTGTTTCTAATGTTTGAATGTCAAGTAGAATCAAGATTTTAATTTTTGATCCAATTTCATGCTTTGTGAAAGTCTTAATATGCTCTGTCATGTTGGAATTCCTTACCAGAATTGACATGGAATGAATATTTTGACACTGAAATGGTCATCTATTGTTTATCAAATGAAAAATTTTGAACCCTATAGCAATGGTAAATGTATTTCATTTGGCATTCTTTTAAATATGAACTAAGAACATTGCCATCACATTTTTCTGTATTGTCAGTACATATTGTGTGAATGATGCTACAAGCAGTACAAAATTTGAGTGAAATTAGTAGAAAAGTGAATTAGCCATGTATGCTTTGTCATTTTGATTGCAATCACTTAGACCATCATTAAAATAGATTTAGATTAACCTTTATTTCGAAAATAAAAAACAATCGTTATTTACTTTTCTTCTGCATTAGGAAATTAAAAATTTCCTGTTTATTCTATCATTAGTAGTAAATATTCAGGAGTAGAAAATATAGTTGACCACAGCACCAGTGGCCCCAGTAATGTCCCCCAGAAAAGAAAAGGGAAGAAAGGGAAAACAGAAAAAGGAGGAAAATTAAACAAGAGAGGAAGGAAATGGAAGAAAGAGGGAAGGAGAGAAATAGAGGCACAAATATGAAAGAGGATATAAAAACCAAGCCAAGAATAAAAAGTTCTGAAAGAGAGAAAGATCTGAGAACAGAACTGGTGTTTCTTTATATCATCTTTGTCAGACCATCTAAGAATTTTTGATGGAGACTCAAAATTGTTGCATAAAATTCTGAATGAAAGTAGCAAATTATCTTTCATGGAGTAGAACACAAAGTTGAAAAAATGAGTGTTAGAGCCTTTCTTTCATTTTAAAGATAGAACATTACAACTTGTTTAATCTTCCTGATTTTATTTTTTAATTGACTGCATTATAATGACTATGAGCAGCAATTGACTGGTTACTACTGTGGTTTTTAACTGGGGTTCCCTGAAACCCTAGGGCTCTACCAGCACAGTCTAGGTCTTCCTCCAGGAGTTATGAAAATGCTACAATCAACAGTTTATTTTAACTCTTTTGTCTAGATATGGGAACAGGGGTTCCTTGAGCCACTGGAATACATCCTTAGAGTTCCATTCCACCAAAAAGATTGAAAGCCATTGGGTTACTATATTGTTGATTGTGTTTAGAATTTCAGTTTCAATATTCAATTATGTTACATTTTTTATTTGCTTTCCGAGGTTTTTCATTATTTTCAATGGTCCCAGAATGTAAAGTATTTTTTCCACCTTTGTGAATTTTCTATTTCATCTTGGAAAGTGACTTCCACAAGCATGTGGTGGAAGTTCTATTTTCTAAGAAGCCTGAATGAATGTTTCTGTTTGTATGTTTGTTAACTTCATAGTATGTTACTTTTATTATCTTTGGGGAATATCAGTTACATCCTTTGAGCACAGGTTATTAGCATTCTTACAGAAAAAGCTGTCAAACTGATCCTCTAAATGAACAAACTTGATAATTATGCTCATATTAAATGCATGCAATCTTTACCCACACTCTCTGCTTCTGAAAATAGAGTAAGCGCTGCTTGAACTGATACCTCAAGGGCAGCATGACATTATGCAACAAGCACAACTATCAGGTAGTGGTTTTTGCTGTACTCAAAGCTGTACAAATAGCATTATATTCTAAGTACTGTTTTTGAAAAATCAAACCTTATCTCCAAATAAATGAAATTTTGATCTTTAAATAGTATAGATATGTTATTTCTAAGCATACTGTCTAAAACAAAAAGAAAGGCTAAATGTAAGCATATTTTACAATATTAAAAACAGTTACCTAGTTGACATTAGCTAGTGTTGAATTTACTTTATGTGAATACGATATTTAGATATAAACTCATCATTATCAATTGTTTGATTCCACAGTCTGGCTTTTCAATCCATTAATCAACCTAAAAGCCTGTAAGAGATCTTTGAGCTTGCTTTGAATTCTATGGATTACTGATGTTTGAATACTCTCATAAGATATAGATCAAAAGCTTTGAGAGCTCATCAGTAGGATAATCCTTAATCAGCAAGAAGGAAAATCAATTACTAGAGCCATTCGTCAGAGCTGACAGCTCTCTTTGCATCTAGTAGCGGCATGCTATTTTCATAGGTCATATGTTACTGTGTTTTAGATATTACAAGGCAAAATAAGAATCTTCCATCCAATAAAGTTAAATGATTATCAGGGGCATACGAGGACATCAAATTTAGGGGGGCTGTAAATTTTCTGCCCAAAATATCAAATAGAGCTGGAGAGCAGGCAGAAAAGTTTCCTGATTTTCCTTCAGAAAATTTGCCCAATTGAAACTGATTTTTTCCCAACTGGGGGGGGCTGCAGCCCCCTTGTCCCCCTGCCCCCTACATTTATGAAAATTATGATCATCTCACAGGATCACATTGCATTCAGTCAGAAGACTTAATAAAAACCTTAAAAGTTTCATGGATTCCTGGCATGGTGTTCTCTTGACCTCTCAACACTTGTAGGAATGATATAAGTGCTTTTCTGATGATGGGTACCTTCATTGCATCATTCACAACACTACATAAATATTTTGTTTGATATTCAAATTATTTTAAATAATTTTAAATTTTAGATTTCAAATTATTTGCATATTGACAGTAGCCCTTAAACCAGTACATTTGAATTTGACCATAGTGATAGGGACTGACCTGTGATACATGCTAATGCATATTATTTTTCATAAATATGTGCATAATGATGATAGATCTTTGCAGAATAATCCCTAACATTTTGGCTGAACCCTTTTGTTCAATTCTGTTGGAGCTACCTATGAAAAGATATTAGCCCTCTTTGGAATAAAGACCTTTGATTCTATCATGCAATGTGACACATAAGGTACAATTAAGAATTTGTCAAACAGAGCACAGAGACCAAGTAGCATCTCAAGAAGCAAATCCATTCTATTTCCTCTAAAATATCAAAAAGATTAAAGATATTCTATTCCAGGATCTAATGCAACATGTCAACCACCATTTGTTAAGCACAGCTCAATTATATGTTTATGGATGAGAGCAAGAACAACTATAATTGCACAAAAAAATTAACAAAAATAGCTAGATTCACAATTTCCTAGCTATTATCAAGTTCTGTAGCTGACAGATGCACTATTGTCCAGGGATGGTGCCAAACCCCCAGAATTTCACTGAGCTCCCCATTGGCACCTAAATTTGTGAAGATTTCCGTACACTGTCAACACTGTCACGACCTGCTCTTTTTTGTTTAGTCAATTCGAAGGGTGTGGTCCACTAACATCACTCCTGTCAGCTTTCCCGGTATTACTGGGAGACTTCCGCATTCGTCAACCTTCTCCCGCTCTCTCGGCATCTTATCTATTTCTCCCGATTTCAACATATGATATCGAATTTCTCTTGTTTCCTCTTCGTTTCTCAAAAATTATTACGGTAGTAATGAAAACTACCTGGGACCATACCGTCCCTAGAATGCATCGTTTAGACATAGAATAGTGGCTCTGACAAAGAAAATCGTAAGAATTAGTGTTTATTTCCGTCATGGATCTCAAGCTAGACGGATCACTTTCTGATATTTTGGCAATGACGTCACAATACTCAGCGTCCAGAATTTCTTGCCATAAATGGGTACCCGAAGAGGAAAGCTTGAAAGCTGCAATACCTGCAAAAGTCAGACATCCTAAGAAATTAATAACTGACTTTTTTACAGAACTGCATTCATGCCTAAATATACAGAGGTACTTTTATCAATCATTCAAGGTGCAACAGTGACGAAAACATATTCTCCCAAGTTTTTCCAAAAAATCTGGTTACCTCCCTACTTTATCTGTGTCCAGGTTGGCGGGTCTGGCATTTTCTTCCTTTGATCACTGTTGGCAATGTGGCAGCCCCCCTGAACATTTCTTCCCTTAATTTGAGGAAGCCGTTGTTAATCTTCAGCCTATCAGAAAAGGGATTGGGGGGCTTTATACTCTGAAAGGCCCTGATGTTTATACTATGAAAGCCCTGTTACACACTAGATATTCAGCTGTAATCTGATTGGATGATGAATAACCTTTGCATATGTTACGATATTCAGAATAACATCATACCAAATTGCTTTTACTCACAAGCTGTTTATTCCCTTACTATGCAGAGCTGTTCATTATTCCATAAGATCACACGTGAAAAGATAATGAATTGAAAAGAGAGACAAAAAGAACAGAGCATCAAGCAGGTCCTGGCCATTTAACAGCTAATGAGATAAATGAGAAGGCAGATGAGACAAGTAACAAAAATGAATTATACGGAAATAATACAAGGTACAATTGTGTTGAGGAATTTTGCTAATTGAATGTGGGACTCTCATGAATTAGCAAATCTAGTTCATTGCCAGCATTTTCTTAAATACAAAGGTTATCAATAGATGCACTATGACTGGTGTCATTGATATGCCCCCTAATTGAAGAGGAAACGTCTTAGATGCTTGTCCCTCTTTATTGTCCCCTAAATGCTCTCTACATCGAACAATAAAGTGACGTAATGCTTTACCATCGTAAGTACCCTAGCAACTACTAACCGTAAATTTATAACCAACCGAAGAACAAAGATGAATTGGGGGTATGATCCTTGGAAGAAAAAGACTCAATGCGCTTAGTAGATTGGGAATAGACTTACAGCCAATATGGGGGTAAATTTTGCCTATAAATTTATCAAGCCTCTTCTTAAGACAAAACTATACACTCCTCAACTGAGAAGAATAAGACTACTGGAAGTTTGGGGAAGTTGTGCGGGAAAATTACTGGGTATGCAGGTCTTTGGTTAATAACAGCAATTTACTTACTAAGCAAATTAACTTGTGTAATATGAAAGATTGTTTTTACAGGGTTCATACTAAACCTGGAAAACCTGGAAAATATGCCATTTTTACAAAAAAGTCAGGGAAAACCTGGAACGGTCAGTTTTCTATAGTTTTTTTCCAAGTCAGGGAAAAGCAGGGAAAGCAAACTATTTAGTCAGCATATCATTTTCCTTAACTATTGCCTTGGTTGCTTGCAAAGTCGTTGCTCTATTTGTTGTCAGTAAATAAGAACTTTAGTACTCAGCATTTTGACATGGCACGTATTTGTGCATTACCTATCTATTTAGGTTCCGTTTTCTTTACTTCTTTTTGTAATTATGTGAAATGATAGTCAGGGAAAAGTGGGAGTCTTTGACTATCAGTCAGGGAAACCTCAGGGAGCTTTGATTCACTTATTGGATATGAACCCTGATTGTTATTAGTTGTTTTAACAATGTACTGTCTTTCCACGAAGGTTTTTACAAGATGAATAGGGAAACGGTTATGTTGAAGAAAACGTTGTATTATCTCACACTTGTTCGTGAAATTAAAGAAATGACGAACAAAAATGATAAGCACGATGAATCAGAATATCATACAAAATACTAGGCTTACTACTTGAGGCGAAGATTTAAGATAGACAGGACTAGCTTTTGACCTGTCAAAATACATTTTCAATTTCACACCTTATCAAGCCCTTTCTAATAGAAAGAAATGATAAAATGCAATTTAAGTCAAAAATGTGGTTGCTCTTGCAGTTTCAGCCAGAATATCTTTTGTATCTGATTTAACAATTGGCCAAACATACGATGTTGAGACCCATTTGGAACCTTGAAGAATTAGAGCTTTAAAATATTGTTTTCATAAGTGTGACTTATTGAATGAAACGTACGTAGCAGATAGATTAAATAAATAAAGACTTTCATATTGCTACATTTTGTTACTTCTATATTTGCTGTATTCCTAAAAATATGAATTATGGTGTGGAATAATGCAAACTTCTGAAAGCGGAAAATGAAAGAGCTGTTATCTTGATATTTTGTGTTTTTTAAAATTGGCTTCAGTAACTACTACCATGCCATCACTTGTATACTGTATCAAAATACAATTCTCCACCTAATGATGATCGATGATTTTCGCATTCTTCTTTGATGATCATTCTTTTTGCACTTGTAAAAGCATACTTATGTTGTCGTTGCTGTTTCGCTTCACTGTGGCCTGTAGAATGAATTGAACACATTGAGCACGGAGTAGGGAACATATGTTATAGTAGCCAAGCTTTGTTTTTTGTTTGAAAAATAAATTGCTGCTTCATTAAGTCATATGATTAAAGTTATGAATATTGTTGGCTATTATTCAGACACAATTTTACTCTTGATTGCTATTGACTATAATGATAATTTTTGCTGGTGCGGAGATCTTGTTTTGAAGTTTTTATGATGAAAATTTGAAATATGATTGGTTTAATATAATAGTCTCCATAGCTACAAAACCATTGACTGTAAGAAAAGTTTCAACTAAGTGTGCCTTTATCCTTGTACTCAGTGAAGACTTAGCAGTAGGGAGATATCTCTATCCGAAGTAAGAATTTATGTCGCATTTGGACCTAGTTAAATTTTTGCTTTTCGGTTTATATTCTGGCACGTGTCTTAGTTTACAAACTGAGGGTGCGACTAACATGCTTTCATGGATAATTCCAGTTTTCACATCATAGTTAAATGGAATGTCTTGTTGAACTGGAATTCTGTAATTAGTTGCAATTTTCTGGCTACAAAGATCATTATTTCAAAGTGTAGTCACTCTCCGAAGATGCTCATGTCATTTCATTTTTATTTTATTTAATTTTAATACTTTCAAACGAACAACCTTTAAACAAGATAAGAAATGTAACCTTACAGCAAAAGGAGAAAGGAAAGCAAATAAAATATAATTGCTGTTCTACCAATGGATCATTTTTGGGCCTTTTAGGTTCAGAAAGTACTTTCTAAAATATTTTTGAAATGAGCAGGTGACTCTTGTTTCTGAGTTTTGTCAGAATTGTTATTCGAATTTTTGACACCAGAGAAGTTAAAAACTTATCTTTGCCTTCTCTCAGCTGGCTTCCGGAATTTTCTATCGCTATGATTTTTCGTTTCATGCTTAGAAATCATGGATCTTTCAAAAAATTTGTGAACTGATTTGCAGGGCAGAGGCAATAATCCTATGTAACATAACTCCTTGGTCAATGGAGAGTAGATACTTCATTCAGTTATTTAAACTTGGACTCATCCTTATAACTGGCATCTTTTACTAGCTTCCTTGCCATTGTTTGTAATTCTTGCTATTATCACATTATGATGCTGGAAAGTACATTCCAAACGATATCACCATAGCAAAGATGGCCGTATAGACTTGCTCAAGTTTTCGTTAAGGCTGGTTTCCATATAATCGTAAGGTGCCTGCGATGCATCGCCAATGAGTGTTTCCACAAGGAAATCGGTAACCAAGGGCTTGTAACCAAGGAAAGAAATTTTGGTGTGTGTGTGTGTGTGTGTGTGTGTGTGT
>OLMO02000301.1:423485-454152 GCA_900291935.2 Cassiopea xamachana
TATGATGTATTTAGAAATGATCTTCTCAATAGTGTGAATGCTATATTGTTGCCTTCTGGTATAAAATGCCCCTCAAATGAAGAGTTACTAAAAGTTATCCTTTATGGCCATGAACAGTTATCTTTTGATTCAAATGCAAAAATTCTCAGAGCAGCACTGGAATATATCCACATTTCCAAACGTTTTGAATGACCTGGTATCAATATCTTCTAATCTCCTCTCCCGATATTTTGTTTCCTTAGTTCTTGTATTTAGATTCTTGTCGAGGCACTCCTCTGGTCGAAAATCCAAGTGACAAATGAGCCACAAACTGCATAAACTATGAGTTTCATTTCATTTCGTTTTCGACCAGACGGGTGCCTTAAAGGCCAGGGGGTAGTCATGATATTTTGCACCCACTGGTATCGTCCTTGTAGTATTGTAAAGTAGTTTGTCAATTTGTAACTTGTTTAATGTAATTTCTTATATCTATAGAAAAAAAAAATGCTGTTACGATGTCCCCAATGCATCGCAGACGTCGGAACAAGAGTGTTTCCATTAAAAAGTATCTACCTGCGAACCATCGCCGATGCATCGGCGTTGCATCGCAGGCACCTTCCGATGATATGGAAACATGCTTACGATTATATGGAAACCAAGCCTTAAAGAAGGATATATCTCAACTTTCTTCAAGAGCGTATACCCCTGTGAGCTTGTTTTGACAGCTGTATATTGCCCTTTTCCATTTAAAACTTTTGTCGATGCTTCTATCCTGAACCATCCTCCAAACAGCTGGTAAATAGTTTGCCATGGACTTCCTGTGCCCTCCTTGCTATGACAAAAAGCCCTTTGTAATTCACTAATTTTACCAAACATTTTTGTCTTGTCTCTCTTCCTAAGGCCTTCTAACGAGAACTTCTTCATAAATTCAAAATAAGAGTACCACACAAGAAAATGAATACCGTTGTGGAATCTAATGTAGTCTCATTTTTAAACTAACACACATGAAATCAACTAAAACACTTAATCGCAAATCAAGCATTGGGTTCTACAAGATGTGATATACATACATTTCGATGGTCAAATGGGTTGTTTAGAATTTTAATCCTCCAAGTATGTTAGTCTTCTATTGCTAAATCTCTCTTAAAAGTAATTGAAAGTTTGCCTTTAATAATTTTTGAGATTCAATTCTTTTTAGTCGATTGAAGAAATTTGCATAGTTTGATACCCACGCTACAGTTGTGCTGCATCATTTTCAGGAATGACGAAGTTTTGCAAACTTTGCTTAAGAAATAATGCTATCTTTTTTCTTCACAAAATCTTGAATTCTCACTAGAGCTGGTAGCATGTCTAATCAAATATCTAGAACTGTTTGACAATTCACTTTGCGTGAAAAGCTCTGACATTGATCAGTCACTACTGTGTGAACTTCTCATTTTTCATTAAAGTTGACTGTACTCCTTCGTTCTTTAGTAAGTTATTACGATGCAGTCTTTCATGCCCTCTATTTTTCAAAGTGCATTGATCATACCATTTCATAAAATAGCACAGACAACTTTATTCCCAAGAAAAATGGTGATGCTGCATAATTTGAGACACACTGACTTACTTTGTAGGACAGTCACATAACCATTCATGTTGCTGCAGCAACAACCACTGTACTATCTACTTCATTATCACATGGCTCTTGCCCAGTATGATAGAGTGTCATTGTTGGCCTCTCTTCTGGAATGTCTTTGCTGAAGATGGATTTTAACGATTTTCTTTCGTAGCGCTCGTTCTCGTCTCCATTATTCGATTCATCTTCATCCAAGTATTGACTTGTCTCGTCATCGCTATTTGATTTTACTGATTTCATCTCTTTTCGCCACTTTGCTCGTCGATTCTTGAACCAAATCTAAAATTTCCAGCATATTCCTGCATTAGAGTTGGAAGAGCAATGATGTACTACCATTCAAGAACTTTATACGTCTTTCTTCGTTCCATTTAGCTCGATAACATCTTTTCAATAAGATTCACAAGATAAACAAAATGCAGCATTAAACAGTAAACTACTATTTTCGATTCATTTTTGGTAATTTTCATTTCTTGTAAGAAAAATTCAAGTAGAGTATGCGTACTTTATCATTTTGATTAATGGTAAACTTTTGAGCTCAAGTTTTTATGAATTCTAGTTTTGTATGACGATGAATCTCTCTTACTACTACTTGTGTCGTAGTGGCAAAGTTATTTAAAAAGTTCTTTTTTACAATAGGTAATCAGTTTATGAAATATTCTCCTTGCACATACAGGTGCTAATTAAAATAAGCAAACTTGAGGAAGAATGAGCATAGTACTGCTTATACTTGCACTTCATCGGGTAAATAATTTAACTTTGGATATTACTTCAGCCTCTCTATCTTGAGCTGTGCTCCATATGCAGAGTACATTTTTATATCATGTTGCAAGCAACTAATTTTATACTCTGTATCTCTTGGATTAAAGGGGATACCCACCATATGTAGTCATAAAATATCTGCGTCAGACGTTACTTTTAGGATTGCAAGCAGTAGCATGATGGATTAATCAAAAAATAATTTGCCTACTTCCACATTTTCTGTTCGAATTCCTAGTCTTTTTGCGATTGATCCCTTTTCATCGACATCAAGATAGTGTTTTATTTTAAACACTTCTTCTAGCTCTTCTATTTGGTCATGTGTATACACTGTTCGGTTTCTTCTTCGTCTTAGATGTGGGAGGCCACGAGCGACCATTTTCAGCTGTAAGTCTGGTGGCACTTGCTGTGTCATCGTAGAAGGCCTTGATTTTGCTGGTTCATTTACTGTATGAGATGGTGGCCTACCTACAGGTACTGGACTTACGGATGGCTTTTGAGGTGCGTTTCTGGGTGATGTTGGGGATCTGTCTCTCTGCCGTTGGCGGAAGAAGCTATAGCATGGACAGCATGGACAGCAACACCTTTGGTAAGCTACAAGTGATCATTTTGTTGTTAATATTTATTAACCGTTTGAAAGAACGCTTGTAAATATAAATATATGCATGTTCATATCAGTCTACATGTAATTTATTTCTTCAAAAAGTCTTGATGTGGATCTTTATCAGGGATTAACTGAGAATGGTACAGGAACTGCTAAAGCTCCCTGCTCTAAGATGGGTAATAAGAAGTTTTAACTAAAGGACATCAAACCTGTGAAAAATGATTCTATTTATCACGAGTCAAGAAGGTATTAAGAACTAAGGGGGGACTGAAGTTGTGAAATAACAAACAATAAATTTGAAGTGAAGAAAACTGTCTGTGATAGAAAAATCGAACAAAAAGGATGAGATACAAGAAATGGTATCTATGATGTCGAATGACAGAATAAAGTTACTAAGAATCTGCAAATCTGACGTCAAGTTCTTCTTTTATAAGACTAGTTAACATAAACTACCAAAGCCCTTACGTATCTCCGTAATCTGTAAAAAATCTGTCTACATTCTTAAAAATAAAATGATGAAAACTAATATATGATCTTTCCGAGTATATTGCTTTGAAATTTTTACCTGCGTATCTAATCTTCCATTAGTAAATTCGTACTTAATGACTTTTGGATATTGAAACTAGACCTACATGGCTGAATAGTATATCATGTTTACCTCATATCTTGCATGAGCTAATCTTGACAAACGAGAGGTAAGCATAACGCTAATCTTGAATTCTCTCTCATACATACTGCATGTAACTACCAAGCTTGACACAGTCTTTTGAAATTAAAAGGTGACCTACCGTTTCAAAAGCAGCATTTAGTTAGTTCTGTATTTAAGCAGGAAGCTTGGTTCCAACTAGCTTACCCTTACGGCCTTTCCATCACTGTTTCATGATAACTAAGTTAGTATCAGTAGTGGTGACGCTATCCAAATTTATGTAGGCAACGTGGACTTTCTAGTAAACAAGCATCATGGACTAACTATACCTTTCTGCTTTCACAAATATACTAATGAAGTTGTGGCCAAGAACTTCTTAAGTAAAATAGTATTACTGGAACGTTGGACCATCTACAGGCACTAGATGGGAAGTAAGCGAGCCACTTTGCTAGTAACGTACTCTCAAGTGCCAAATAAACGGGGGGGTCCTAATAGAAAGGGGGTCGGAAAAAATCCAAAATGTAATAAACGGGGGGGGGCCAAAATACACAAGGTTTGAATTTGAGAAAAGGCTTTAATTGAGTATATAAGGACGGAAAGAACAAAAACAGGTTGTCATAAAGCATAATACTAAAATACATACAGCAGTAAGCTATTTTGCCATGAAAATTGGGCGTAAATAGTACGAACAAAGAAAGGAAATAAAATTGGGGGCTTGTAAAAAAGTCAATTTCCTTAAGATTAATAAACGCGGGTTCTAATAAGTTCCGGCGGGTTGGAAAAAATGGAAAAATTAATAAGCGGGGATGGGGACTTTTATTTGGCACCTGAAAGTAGCATAATTTAGTGCAAGCTAATCTATTGATCAAATACTTCAGATTATCAAATATGACTTGTTGACATAAACAGTGATAGAGATTGATGTTTTTCAGCAAATTTCAGCCAATTAAATTCCGCTTTTAATGATTATTCAATGATAGTGACATCCTAGAAGCAAATAAATGCAATAATCATTTCCAAGTTTTGCATATAATTTTAAATCAAATTATTGGAACAGTGGAAACCATCTCATTTTAGAAAATCCATTGAATCCGTTCAACAGTTTGTGAAGTGCAATTGTAATATAATAATACTGTCTCGCTCTTGCTTTCCCAGACACCTAATATCTTTTAATCAGTAAAAATCTGTAGATTACTGTTAATAGTGAAAAACATGGCTTTGTCGGTGTTTTGATTCTGAGCCCAGATTAAACAAGTTCATTGTTAACTGTTGTAGCTGCAGCAATTTTTATACCACTGTGCAATTCCAGATTTAATTAAACAAGTTTTTGGGGAAAATTAGAGAGCGTATTTTCAACTTAATCACTTTGGTCTTGCTAAGAAAGCCAATTTCATTGACTGAAAATTAATTGTAACCATATACATTCAAAAACAGGTCGTTTTTAAGTGAATGACGTCATATATGCTCGCCACAATTTAAGAGCCATGAATTGTCAATTAACATAACCAAGAAAACGCAAGTCGAACAATCAGGCTTGTTATGCTATCATGAAGCTGGGTAATTCGAAACTTAAATGTATTCAACTCATTTTAGATCTACATGTTCATTCAAATACATTGTTGTCCGAAAAGTGTTTGTGCTGCTAGATGCTGTGATGCTGGTTCATACTTCTTTATAAGAACATTTTATATTACGCGAAGCCTAAATGTTCTTAAACTTTTTTTGTTTTGAGGCTAAGATTAGTCTTCAAATTTTCTTAAGTATCAAAGTGTAACTTTAGCTGAAAATCAAAGGAATATACTCATATCTTTGTTGATGTTTTACTTCATCATAAAGCAAAGCAAAAGTGGAACAGTACAATAAATATCATATCTCGATTGTACACAAATTCAAATCCTCAATGAAGCTTGAGCTTTCATTAAATTATTCTTAAATTCCAATGATTTTGAGCCTCAATATTCTTACAAACTTCATTCTTGTAAAAAAGGAGAGTGTAATTGCTCCTACCGAAAGGATGTAATTGTTCTGCCTATTGTGTTCTCCGCGATACAGCATCGTCTGTCTATACGGTTGTGAAGGTTAAACCGCTTGTTCATTAAGTAACGAATTGTACAAAATAATAGTATCCTATAAAGTTGGCCTAGCACTTTCTGGATATGTTTGAATTGTTAGAAATCATTGTCAGGCTTGTGATGTCCTTCAATTCATGCATAGATAGCTTGATCTATTGATTGTATGTCAAAATCCTCTTCTTGTTGCAATTTCTGAGTGGCTGAATGAAAAGTAGTCTCCCTCTGACGCTTAGAGGCAACGGAAAGAATTTCCAGCAGGCAAAGGATATCCTATCGCGTAAATTTTATTAAATGAGAATTGTTTCTATTATTCATCTGAGAAAGCTCAATTTTGTTTATGAAGTTCATGCTTTTCATGTAATCATAACAGGGGGAATGTAGAATTAGAACGAGGCATGATTAATTTTTGCGATCCGAAAAGCAGTAAACATATGCACACGACAGTTGTTGAAAATGAATATTGTTAAGATGTACAAGGGTTGTTGTATGTTGTCATTCCTAACATCACCGTGGTTTTCTGCAGAACTATTGTCTTCGGGTTCATGAAAAAGCAGCAGACATGCACTTTGGGTAAAATTAAGAATATTTCATTACCATGAATAGTAGGGCCTGTGGTACCAGAATGAAAAGAAGAGGGACGATCAAGCTCTCTAGAGGACAGTTTTTTATGGAAAGTTGAAATAAACACCAAATTATCATGCGATGAACAAATAGTATTGTGTAATTTTGATGTTATCTTCTACAATAAGTAGGATTGTTAAATTCTTATCGGGTAATAAGTCTCAGATAGCGCACCTGTGCCATTATCTTGGCAATACCTTGAAATGTGTTTTCAGCAAGTTTCATTGAGAGGCTAGGACCTGTATTTTTGTAATATTTATTTTTAAAGTTATTATTTTCAAGTGATTATTGCAGTATTTTGTAACAGCAACCAAAGAGTTTTCAAGTGATTATTGCAGTATTTTGTAACAGCAACCAAAGAGTTGTCTTAGCCTGTCATTGTGAGCCTTTGCAAATTGAGTACTACCAGACCATGGCCATCATGTGATGTAACTTTTGCACACTGTTGCAAGCAGAAATTTAAGTGTGAACCTACCAATCTGCCGCAAAAATTTGAAGGGTCTACTTGAGCGACCCATTCAGGCCTGCCATAACTTGCCGTGAGGGAATTTTTACATGTTTCGCTCTGTTTGTAGCATTCAATGTTTTGTAATCAAGCAAAACATAATCATAACTACAACTCTAACCATAACCACAACCATAACTGGATCGATCGCCAAAGGAATATGTATAGCGATAATCATAACTATAATAACTACTAAACTGATAGTTATAATCATATCCATTACTACAACTTTAACCATAACTATAACCATAACCATAATTATGGTAATAACCATTACCATGACTCTAACCATAACCAAAACTATTGTGACTCGCCTATACCACATCTATAACTATATCTATACCTATAGCGACAACCATACCTATAGCCATAACTATATCCGTAACCTCAACCCAAACCATAATTATAACCATAACTATACTCATAGCTATAAGAATAGCTGTAATGCAACCCACTACAACCAGAACTATAACAACAACTATGATGAAAAACAATGACCATAACAATAACCACGGTTATATACCCATAGCAATAGCCATAGCTATAATCAAAGCTATAACCATGACTATACCCATAACTATAACCATGACTATAACTGCAGCGTTAGCCATAAACTATAACTACAACCATAGCTATTTATATTACGCTAACCACAACTATAACGATAACTATAACTTACATCTATAGCTATAACCATAACTAATGCCATCACCATATCCATAAGCATAACTAACGGTACCCATAACTTACACTATAACTAGAGCCATAATTATAAATATAACCAGAACCATGGTTAGACTTTGGGTTATTTTTATGGTTATGGATATAGCTGTGGTTATATTTGTGGTTACAGTTATTGTTGTCGTTATGGTTATAGTCATCTTTCTGGCTATAATTATGGTTATGGTTACAGCTATAGTTTTGGTTTTACTTATATTTGTATTTATAGTTCTATTTATGGTTAAAATTATAGTTGTAATTATTGTTATAGTTATGGCTATGTCTATAGTTATATTTATAGTTTTGGGTATCGTTATGGTTTTTCTTATAGTTGTGATGGTGGCTTAAGTTATGGTTACATTAATACATATGGTTATGGTCATGGTTATGGTTTTGGCTATGGCTACTTTTGAGTTATAGTTATGGATATAGTTATGGTTATAGTTACGACAAGTGACAGCGTGTCTATTGGGGTAGTTGGGGCAGTGCCCACCACGAATTTTCAGGAAAAGCAGTTTTTTCTTCATAAAGCAATGAAGAAAAAACAAGAGACAGCAGTCATCACTTTCCTATCACTAACACTCGATCTGCCTTGTGCAGTTTACATGAAGGATGGAAGGTCATGTCCCTGTGGTGTTTTGTTATGGCAGGGCTTGCCCTGAATGATAGATGATCAAGCCAATCATCTTAATCTGCTTGCAATTCATCAGTAATCCCATGCTGATTCTGTATTACAGAAAAGCAGAGCCTTCTGCATTCTTTTGGTGCACATTCCAGCTTGCCCCACTAAATTCAATTCAACTCTAAATATTGATTAAGATAGAGCTCTTAGCACAATGGCCATTGAACTCGAGCTGCCACCTGATTGGATTAAAATCAATTGTAAATGAACAAGAAGTTGGCCAAGCGAGACACGAAGGAATGCGACCCATCCAGACTTTGACATCATGTGCTGCTGAGCTACGCTCGGTGTTTCTGCTCACCGCAGCAATATTCACATTTCGAAAGTAAAGACAGTATGCAGCCTTAAGTCAAATGACTAGGCCCTCACCAACTACACTCTTTTTTTATAAGGACAATTTTATAAAAACACGAGCCTGAAATTTGGCGGAAAATTAAGAACAAATTAAGAACAAGGCTGAGGCTGAAGCCTTCTCATAAAATGTATTTTTGGAAAAGGATGCAGAAGCTTTCCAGTAACAAATAGAGATGAAATGTACTTTCTTTGTCAGCCTGAAAAGAATCGGCAGCCTTGTCACTTCTCCTCTTTGATTTTCGCCAATAAGTTGCTCCTAGTGAAACTAGATACTGTGCTAGCATTGTCTATTAATGATTGTTTATTAAATTTTGTCAATAAAAAAAATTAATAGTCAAGAGAGATTGTAACATTTGGCTCTCAATCAATCAAAACAACCAATGTTATCATATATATTCTCTTTTATCTATTCTAAATGGCCTACACGCTACAACTTTAAGAACAAATTAAGAACACTTCAGCCTCAAAATTTGGGGAAAGTTAAAGACATTCAGCCTGAACCTCAATTTTACTGGTTCTTATAAAAAAAGAATTGTAAAAGAAAAGCCTTGAATAACAAGATTTTTTTAAATAAAAAGCTGGTTCATAAGACACGCGTACTTGGCTGGTCAAAAAACAAAGAAGCTTTAGTACTAGGCTCAAGAAAAATTATGAAACTGTACAATCTCAGTATGTATAAAAAAGCATACATGGAATAGCTTCCACTCGTTGGTTTGTTCGTGTGTAATTTGCGATTTCGTTCTGTTTTGATATTTTTCGTGACAATGAGCGTATATATCCTTCCTGAAGTGTTCGATTTTCCAACAATAAGGCGAGTTTCGGTCCAGAAGATAAGAAACTAATTAAGAAATTTTTAGTGTTGAGATTCAAAAATTTCCATGTCAAATTAAGAAACTTGTAGTACTAGCTGCCATAGAAAGTACCTTATTAAAAAACGTGTATTGTGCTTGAGGGGTGCTAGATGTCCCACCTCAATTTCAGTGTGCCCCACCTACCAGATTTCCCACGCGCCACGACTGGTTTCGGCTATTGTTTATAGTTGTAGTTATGATTATAATTGTAGTTATAGCTATGCCTATTGTTATAGTTTTGGTAATACATTTTTTTACAAGAAACAAACTCTCTGGCTTCAGCCTGGATGTTTCTTAATATTTCGCCAAATCCAGCCTTAAATGCTTCTGAAATGTTTCTTAAATATAAAGACTTTCAATGACAATAGCAACCCAGATTAGGCAATTGTGATGCAAGAAAAAGGACTTTCAGGTTTTGTGAGGTATGCAATGGATGTTCGTTCTATTTTATTGCTAGTTTGATCAAAAATTTACTAGCAAAAACAGCTTTTGCAAATTTTTGTTTGAAACTGAGCCAGCCTATGTTTCTTAAATGTTTCTTAATTTGTGCCTAATTTCAGCGTCATGTTTCTTATTAAAAAACATGTAGTTATGGTTGTGGTAGGTACGACCTTGGTTGCAGATATATTCATGGTAATTGTTATGGCTATGGTTATGATTATAGTTTCGGTTATGGTTAGAGCTATGGTTACAGTTGCAGTTGTCGTTGTGGTTATAGTCATAGTTATGATAATAGTTATGGTCATGTTTGTAGTTATGGTTATGATTTCGTTACGGTATATGTGCTGTTCTTGTTTTTGTGTTTCCTATGGCTACTATGATTATAGTTTCAGCTATGGTTACAGGTGTGATTATAGTAATGGTTATGGTTAGAGTTATAGTTATGGTTATAATAATTGTCATGCTAATAGCTACAGTTTGGTTGTGGATAAAGCTCAGGTTGTTGTCATAGTGATAGTTATGGGCATGGCTTTAGCTATTGTTATAATCATAGGTATACCTAGAACTCTCTTGTAATATACGAAATGGCACTGTAAATTAGGAATTTTGATATTGCTATGCTTTCACTGCTATAACTGCTGTGTATACGTTCCGTTACGAAAAGCTGCTCTACAGTACCAATGAGTGTTTAAATAATATAAATGTAATGCATTGCTATTGGACGGCATAATTACACGATGCTTCTGTATCTGATCTCAAAAGATTTTTAATGCACCCTAGTGCAAGTAATTTACTTGAAAATGAACGAAAAGCTAAGTGGTAAAATCACGTGAGTTGAAGGAATAGATCATGGTGTATTACATTTGTCTAGTTTTACCGGATTTTGATCCGCTTCCAATTGCTTCAAGTGACGAGCTATTCTTATTGTCTACTATCTGACAGAAACAACCTCATGGAGTGACTAAAATCTCACTATTATAAAAGGATTTGATGGTTACAATTGTGTGCAATGTATAGTCTTTAAGTATATCTGCTAAGGTATTGTTGATAGAGGCCCTGTTTTGCATAGATACGAATAATCCTAAACCATGCAGATAAGATTGAATGAGTTATGTGGTGCTTCAACGGTTTAACGTAACAAAGGGTTTATACAACAGCAACAACAAGGCAATGACCTATTTTTTTAGCAGAGGATTAAAAGAATGACATTGCTAAGCTTCACTCTATTCCACATGGCAGCTCTTGGTTACCATTTAAACTATTCAAGAACGAGGAATTCACAACGATTGTGATTAGGAAAGAGTTTGACCAGATAACTTTTCATCAAAGACATGTGGTTTTCATCTACAGAATAATATTGTCTGCTTTCTAACCTGTTTAATCCACATTTTCAAATGGGATTTAGTTCAGAAATGTCGAATCAAACAAATTAAAGCTACTTAAGATTTTGAAAAAAATTGAGCTCTCCTTAAATGCCCCACTCGCTCAACATCTATCTAGTTTTTAGCCTGTAAGCAGTGTTGTGTCGTGAGCTGACACTTAGTGGACATTCAAGTGTTTGAAATTCTCTGATGTAAATTTATAGCTTTATGTTACTTAAATTCAAGTCATATTACAAAGAAAAAGTGAGCTGTAAATATGGCAGATTTGTGCATCTACCAACACTCTGCCACACTACTGCTAGGTGTAAAATAAGGTGGCGTACTTCGTAACAACTATCTGCTTTTTACAAACCTGCATGCTAGATATCATAGAAAATTAAAACACAAATTATGTATTAATCACAGGGAAAGTTTGCAGTTGATATTACTCGAGAAAGCGAGCTAGAAATATTTTTGAAAACCACAGAAACTTCAAGTGTCAATCATATTGGTAGGTTGGGTACTAGTTCCATATTGCGATGTAAAATTGTAGTTATTAAGAAAGTTAATTAAAATGCACCAAATAGTCCCTAGAGAGGAGAGGATTGGTTTGCCAACGATGCTTAAATTCTCCATTCCTTGCAAACAAAAGTGTTTACGAATATTGTAATAGATTAATGATTATGCTATATTATTTTACCTTTCAAAGTGGCTATTATGCTAAAGTTCTTCATTATGAAGTAATTATCAGCAGTTTAGTCTGGCAAAAGCCAATAAAAGTAATTTTATTATTTGTTCGGTCTCCAGTAAGGCTCAGAATGGTCTATAATGTGCACCATTAAGGTGGTATTAAGGAGGACACATTGTTTAATTAATTACATTAAATATGCTTGCTTCACTTTTATTGAAAATCTGTCTTTCTATCTACGTTTACACGCTTTTTTATAAGAAACGAACTTCCTGCCTTCTGCCTGGATGTTCCTTAATGTTCCTTGACACTTTCTCAGATTCTTAAGACTCCCAATAACAATAGCAACCCAGATTAAGCAACTGTGATGCAAGAAACAGGATGTTTAAATTTTTTCAGGCATGTAATGGATGTTGTTTATTTGGTTTCTAGCTTAATCAAAAAATTTTCTTGTAACAGCTCTTCAACTTATTATTTGAAACTCAGCATGCTTGTACATCTTCAAAGTGTCTTAATTTTGCCTAATTTTAGCTTCATGTTTCCTATAGACAAAACATGCATTTAATCTTCAGCCTTAGATGACCAAAAAGTAGGTCTGTATGCTCGGTCTGCAGTCCACAGTTTGCATTTGTATGAAATCTAGTCCGCGTTATAAGAAACCTGGTACATGGTAGATTGCATTGCCAAAATTACGAACTTTGCTGAGGATACAATACCAAAAATATCCCCACATTTCTCAGAAATGGTTCGGAAATCTCTCACAGGGAAGAATGGAGGAGCTTGACCATTTAATCATGATGCCTTCCATATCTAGCCATGCTGTAGAAAACGTCATAGGGCAACTGAAAATTTGTGGAATTAATATTAAAGAAAAGTATGCTGAGTGAGGCTGAGGTTGAACGAGTTTTTTCCACTAAAGTCTATCCACACAAAACTCAGCGCCCAGCCTTCGCCAGAAAATTTTGAGCAAATGCTGTCTGTCCGCCAAAATGCGAGGTAGATGGTAATCACTCCGTTTTTTCAGTTTTTCCGAGCCGGTCCAGACGGGAGGGAATTTTAGGAACTTGAACGTTATACATCTGATGAAACTTAAATTTCTAATTGAATTTTTAATTAAAGTTATGATTGAAAACTAAATCTTGCATAAATGGGGTTTTTGAAAACGATCCGCAGTCCATGCCTCAAGGTCCACAGTCTTTGCATTTTACGTGGACCGGTCCATCTTGGACCCTAGCAGATTCGGGAATTCCAGAATATATTTTAGATGGCCAGCATCAAACATAAGCTCCTGGTAGAAGAATAGTATCTTTTATTTCATATTTTTCTTGCTTTTTGCATGTTATGTATATATGTAGTTTTATTTAAAATTAGCTACTGAAGGAGTATCATGATGGTAAAATACTGATTAAAAAATGATGCAAATATTCTTTGGAAAGTTGTCCCTAACAAACAGCTAGAAAGTGTTTTTCCAATGCGTTATACTTATCTCAGCATGTAAATATGTTTGTTAGTTTACGAACCACTTTTTATTTTTGTCAGAATTTAGAAAGTTTAGGAGCAACAGCTACCCATCTTTAAATTCACTTCAATTGCTCAAATCAAGGATCAAACCTTTCAATAATTTTATATTTTCAATTAAAACTCTAAAACACAACACATTTTTTACAAGCGCAAACGAGTTTTTTGTTGAATAACCTTACCTATAGTGCTTTTGTGTCATTAACTTTCTTTCAAGATCATAACATTAAATCCAGAGTTACTAGAAGTTATTCCTTAATGTATTCCTGAATAAGTTTTTTATTTTGTTGTGTGTTTATAAACGCATTGAAAAATGAAAGTATATTTTACTGTTTTATCTTACTAATATTGGTTGTTATTGGCATCTTAGATTTGAAGATAAACGTTGTTTCTAACATTTGGCATTTAATAGAGCAAGTGTAGTTATATTAAAAATGATAAATGGAAATGTAATTGAACTTTGCATATTAGAATTTGTGCTGCGGTATGCGAGATGTTAAATTTAACACACTATTGTTAGGGTATCAAAAGAATTTTGTAGGCTATCAAAGGTTACTAAATTTCCTATCATTAAAAAATTGGAACAGAAAGTGACATTTGCACTGCGAGAAGTTTCAAAATACCAGTCCCTAGATGGCATTTTTCTTGAAAGGACTGAGTCAGCCAGAAGTCATGTATCATAGCTGATTGCTATAAGAAACATATAATTTACGGCAAATAAGAGAGATCTGTCAATTTTAGTGGAAATTTTTGTAAAGAGGTGCGAGTAAGTATAGCATTCGAATTCATTATATGGTTGCTCTATCCAGGAAGAAAATCGGAGCGTGTAGTCATGTGCTGATAAATGAGAATTTAATGTTGATGGGTTCCACCTCCTTTTGACAATGCATTCATTGTTTTCCTTTTTGCATCAAAGTAACTGAGGCAGTTTATTACCTTGTGAATTGAAAGGAGTTTTCTGATAAAGGCAATAACTATAGAAAATGCATTGACTGTCGGTAGATACATGGAGCAATATCATTTTCTTTAATTGCAGGAATTGTTAGGAGACAACTAAGCTGCTCATTTGAACCAATAAATGTGAAATATTGCTGATAAAAGAAGTACATGGGTGGAGTTCCTTGTAATAAACCTTTTGTTATTGGCTTCTAATGATGGCCTGTTAATGAAATGCACTAGCTCTACTTTCTATAGCATATTAGATAATCAAGAGCCAATGAAGCATTTATATATGGAACCAAGTCCGCATCTTTATGCAAATAACCATTGATTTTGGTTGAGGAATATAAGCCGTTGATTCGCCACTGATAAAGACTGGAGGGTGTTTGTTTTCATGATGTGCATGAAGCATAGAATTTATCTATGTGCAATTTTTATGATACCATGCAAGCGTTAAAATGTCCTAAATTGTGTTACAAGAACTAAACAATTTGGCATCGGCCTGTAAATTTCTGAAAGGTCAATCCAATTCAATAATAGATAATTCATTTAATGCAGCAATGTTTTGAAGCTTAGGGTGAAAATGAAGTAACTTGCAAGCTTGATTGAAGAAGGAAAGCTTCCGCAGTTCATTTTTTCATTCTGGGTTTAAGTTTAAATATTTCCATATTGTCAAAAGGTGCTTTAATCACATAATCCTTATTGAGAAACTTTTCCACAGATATTCTGCAATCAAAAGTAGAATCAGGATTCATGTCACATCTGAAGGCATTATTTTTGCATGAATTTGTACACAATTGTTTATTTGCCTTTCATTACTTGCAAATGCAAATTTCTGTAAATTACAGTCTTCTTTAAGACTTAATCAACAATTGAAATTTATTTCTATGTTATGAATATTAATGTTCAACATGATTATGTATCACACTATTTTACAGGACGAGTGAGCAGTAATGGCCTTTTATGGGTTTTTCAGAAGCTTTTTAAAGCCAAAATATTTCCTTTGATAGATAATTCATAATTATAATATAATACTTGTAATACTTGTCTTAAAATCTACTATGTAACTATATATAAATACCAGGTGGCATTTATGAGGAATCCATCTGAAATACATCATAAATGATAATGAACAGTACTAGCTTAGCCCTATGCGATACTACGAGCTTAGAGTTGGGTATGCAGCGTCATTTAGATAATCATGTGACCACTTGGTGCTTGCAGAATTTGATATTTGTCGAATATAGCTTTGGAAGAACAGAATAGCGCGTTAATCCTTTAGTTTCCTATTTCTCAGATATCCTATTTCTGTTCTAATCTCATATGGAATTATGTCAAACTGAAAAGTCAGGGTAGCAGTTCACATTTCAATAATCATTTGCCTCGTTTCTATTTGCCTTGCAACAAAATAAGACTGAATTTCGTATTTTGATTCATTTTTCTTATGAAATGCTTTTGTAATTTATGTAAGCTGGGCATAAGTGAGCAGTCAACTGTTGTTTAACCGACACTTAGCGTTTTTCATGGATTACACAATTGTATCAAATATACATCTGTACTTCAAGCTTCCTGTGAGGAACAATTTTCCCATTTATTTATTTTAAATCCCTTTAATTAGAGCCCAGGAGCTACAATACTAGAATAGTCTTTGACAAAATTGAAATAGAGAGGTTCATAAGGAACCAATGAAAGCGAACTTACCAGCCATGACATACCCCTTCTGTGTTGCTATTTGCTTCTCTTCAACTTCAGGTGAAGTAGCACCCATTCCTCGTCTCTCCAAGCCCTTTACTCTGTTCTGTTGACTCTCATTGTCGTGAATTAATTCACTATACCTGTCGCATTTTCGTGGATAGTCGTACTCATGGCCTCCAAAACACTCAAAATAGCGAAAAACTGGTTCTCTGTTTCCACCTATTTCACAGGAAAATCGGGAGTAGCTTTCATTTTGACCAAGTTTTATGTAATCATCAGGAGTATTTCTTCTTTCAGCTTCTTCTCGACTATGTCTTCCTTCCTTCCATTCAGGTGAGCAGTTATTTTGCATTTTTTCCAAGCTCTTGCAGCGCGACACCTCTTTCTCCCAGCGATAAATTTCGCCTCCTTTTCCTTCTCGAAACATTTCATAATTATCATCAAATTGCTTTCCCTCTACCATATGGCCTCTGCAGTCCTCACTTTCGTGCCGTTGTGGTGCTATACTCATACCCTCTTGCAGAGTGCCGCATTTTACGCGCTTGTGACTTCGCAATTTCCCTTCATCTTTCTCGTTTCCTAGTTCTCGACTAGACATATCATCTTCACAATAACGAACCTCTCTGTCTCTCAATTCGTAAGCAGCTCTATAGCCTTGGCCCATCAAAGTCACGTTCGGTGGTGCATCTCCGTATCTGTATTCATGTCTCTTTTGTAGATATGACCTATCTCTGCAAAGTTCCTTAGGATAAATCCTTAAAGGTGTAAATGACTTTCTTCCAGTCCTTCCAGTGTCCTCAAAGCTGTTTTGTTTGCTTTCAGTTTTATACCAATTCACTCTTTCATTCTCCTCAAATTGTTGACTGTCCCGCCTCCTTTTTTCACGCTGGTATCCACTTGGGTAGTACCTGTCTGAATAGCTCACCCTTTCCTCTTCGCGCATGGATAATAATCTATGGTTACCATTATTATCTTCCCTACTTTCATTTCCTCGAAGGATTTGTTTTCTCCTGTCGCTCAAACATTTCTTTGCCTCGTTAGGCGATCTGTCTTCTCGGACATTTTCTAAGTTATCTTTATTGTTTACCCTTACTGCTTGTCCCCACGATTTTGCATAGTTATAAAACCTACCACTCCTAAATGAATGCCTTTGCTGATCGATGTCATCATGGCCATAAACTCGCTTAGGCTCGGGATCTTCATATCTTTGTGGCCGGTTTGCTCGGCTCTCCTCTTTACAGTAGACATTATCGCCATATGATTCATCTTTTTCGCGGCAGTCATCGAATGAATGTTGGTCAGCTGGTTCATGTTTTATCTCTGCCGATGTTGTATAGATATAAACAACCTGCGTACTATCCTTGCTTTCACGACTGCAAAATCCTGGAACATTTGATGAAGATGCTTTTTCATATTTACCGTCTTCGTCCATCGCTTTCATTTGTTGCTTGCCGCTTTACTTCGCTGTCAAAACGAATCGTAGATTGATCAAAGCAAGTTACTGTACTGTATTGAAGCTTTGCGACTTAAATCAACGTCTAGGCGCATGTTGTCAAGCTAAAGGAAGCAACGAGTGTTAGGATGAAGCTCAAATACAAGACGATGTGAAACCTCTAATCTCTAATTGGATTTAGCCATTGACAGGTATCCTGTAGGCTGGTTAGCATATATAATCCCTTAATACGTAAAGATGGTAGCTTTGCTTTTAGGGCTGTTGTGAGGTCTGCGGGCTTTCTCGATTGTAAGTGAAAACAGATCTTCTTAATAGCATAGAAAGTCACTTCCTTATCATTTGTAAATCCTGCTTTAAACATGGATGGTTAAAACATGATTCCAGATTAATTTGCAGATCGCAGGTAAATATTACGATGAGAGCTCGGCTCTTAACGAGGTGAAACACAGCGGAACACAATAGTGGCTTTCACGTTACACGTGGAGATTAAAGTTATTATCGGTTTATGAGCTCTGTTTTGAGCGTAAATGCTGGACAACGCTTGCTATGCTCAGGTGTAAATGGATTTTAGTTGAAACAGCAACTGTGAATGACCAATGGTGGAGCTAGATTCGTTTCATATTTGAAGACTGATTAAAAGAAATCCTTTACAGCGGCGATAATTTCAGAAATTTTACTGATATTTTAAACAGTATGAAGTCGTTCTGCAGAGAACGACCTGACTTGGCTATAAAACTAGGATAAGTTGCTTAAATTAAAATGCGTTTGGACTTTTAAGAGCTCAACAGAAATATTATTGCCCATAAAATCCCATATGTTGCGCCCAGTAAGGAATTTGAACTTACGTATGCTGAAGGGATATCGTTATAAATAAATTAATTGAGTTGAACTTCCCTGAGTTTTTTGAGCTCAAAAGTGTTGCTGAAGTGCGTGTCAAGTACGTTCAGTGCACCTTTTATAAAGATTTCACTTCAAGGTAGATCCGTTATGCACTAACTTACACGGAAAATTCCAAATAATCTTAGAACTTATTATGTTTAATTTTCAACACCATTTACAGGATCGTTTTTCAGATTAACTCCCAAATTCAACCAAAATTCCAATGCTCTTTCATGAACAGCGCCAAAGGAACCTATTTCATTGCCACATAATTTAGATTTGACCCAAAGATTTATGAATAAATTTCTAATGCAGCTGTGCTGTTGAACTTCTTCCTATTCATATTTTCAACATATTTATCTTATCGGCTAGTTATGCATAAGTGCATACCTATCTCTGTACATACCTACGTACATGCATTATTACGGTTATACTTCATAAAAGTTCATAGTTCTGAAGCATGCCGTTTGTTTGGTTTGATTAAATAGACTATTACCTTTAAAATAAAGACTATGTAGACTTTTCTGTTCTTCACTTCCTAGCAAAAATTTTATCTGCTCTTTGCTTCATTTTCACTTCTATATCTCCTTAAACAATTTTACATCTAGTGCTCTAATTTTTTGTGATCAATTATTCATGATGTTGAGCTCCACCTTTCTTGTCCTTTCGCTTTTCTTGTAGACATTCCAGTGTCCATTATTATTTTACTTACATTCCTATGCATTGTCTCTAGAAATCCGATAAATATTGCATCGGCCTTAATGGTGAACTCTTTTTTCCCTTCTAACACACGACATACAAACGTCCGAATGTTGTTGGTAGAAGGACAGCGCATATTGATTGTATTCACTTGATTTAAAAGTCAAAAAACATACGTAACAAGTGAGTCCCTAAAATGTCATAGAAATCTCCTTCAAGCTACATTGGTTTGCGGAAGGTGGCCTTATTGCAATTGTGGTGGGAAACGAGTCCAATTACTATGAAATCTTCATTAATTTCATGTAATGGACTTTGTGTTCTCCAATTCGCATCCTCTATCCTTTTTGTTCGTGATGTTACGTGTTTGAATATGGGTTCAAGTACTTTTGATTGATTTTCAAATGAAAAATACTATTATTTGATAATTGTATAGTGATTAAAATTCTTATTCAATATTTTTGTAGATCTGTATGCTATAACCATGAACCTTTCTTAAAGTTTAAGGAATGATCTTTTGCCTTTATAATTTTCTCTTCCACTTACAATTACCCCATTCACAGCTTTGATTAGCGTGGTTTAATTGCCAAACATATTGGGTAGTGATTTACATAGCCTTTGCCCTCAGTAGCATGTTTGATAATTGCTTCCAGAAACTTCCTGATAATTAAGGAAATTTAAATCGTGTACGAATTGTTGAATTTACCATGATAACCATAAGTATCTTGGATCAATTAAATTATCTAAAAACTTGGTTTGGCATTATCACTAAGTGACAAGATGTCTTTAAAATTTGCATTTTATGAATATCGTGGTGTCAGTGTATCATGACAGAACAAGTCCTATACTTTTGTTAAAAGATGCTATTGTTTTAATATTAAATAGAAATCGGAACAATTCTGTCAACAAGATCTCTTACTTTTTTGCAATGTGAGTTGAAATCACGTATGAGAATTTTTGTTAAAAAGTTGGCATGAATTCTTCTATTGATGCACTCCTCTTTTATTTAATATTTCTCTCCATTATCTTCTGTTAAAATTCTTTTTTCGAAGTTATTGGCTTTTTCAAAGGCACTTCGAGCGGTTATAGCACTTTCTATTCGTTTTATCAGCATTAACTAGTGCCACGACGATTAAAAGAGCCATTCTCAGACAAAAAACTTAAATGAGTTGAAAATATTATTATGTAAAATACATCAAGCAATTCCATTTATGATCTTTGCCTTGTGATCTTTGTCTTCTGACCATTCCTTATTTGGTAGTCTTCATCGGTAATTAAGTAGCATTACAAATACCGGATCATGATTTGTCCATACTACAGTAATGGACTTTTCATCCTTACAACAAAGCACATAAAATTCTTTGATGACATTTACACAATAATTTTAGATATCTTTCTAGTAATATACTGATAACCTTATGATCAATGTCTAAAATTGTACAAAAGTCACATGAATAGTAAGATTTGCTGGCTTTTTTGAGTTTATCATTTGTCTATGCTAGAACGGTATCCAAGCATAAATAAACCTTCAGTTTTCAATTATTCTAAGTATGAAAATACAAGTTGATAGTCATTTTATATATACCTATCTTTCCTTTAACTAACTAATTATTTCAACTAATTCAAGTATAATTTCTGGCAATGACTCTTCTTGTCGTCGTGGCACTAATTATAAAGCTCAAAGCTGCACTTTCCATCTAATGTTTTGCTTTATCGAATTGGAAATAGCAGCCGGAGCCTTCATTTTAGAGAATGATTACCCAACCTTACGTCCATCTTGTCAAATTAAGTCTCAGACGGTATCTGCTGGACGACTGCTGCAGTGCTCTAGGCTCGGCAAAGAAAGAACGTTGCTTATTTTCAGAAAGGTATGGCTATCGCTTTTCAAAAAGCAATATTTGGTGTCATGCGCTTTTTAATTGTAAAGCAGGAGGATAAAAATGAAAGTGTGATGAGCTGAAAATGCCGATCTTCTTAAGAATCTGTTAAGATGCCAATTGTCAATTGCAGTCAAATCCTCACCAAGTTAAGATAAAAGCAGAAAGCTTTAACTCTCGCTTGTTTTTCAATTGCTCATCTCTCTCGTAGCGTTTGCCCCCTTGTGTTTATTGGGTGATATTCCCCCCTTGCGTATATCCTATTCCTTATATGCAATTACTTAGATACCGGCCGTCCTCAACAATTTCGCCAGTATCATTCTTTTTTAAGCGATATTTTTGTCTCTATGCAACATCTTAGAATAAGACTACATGTAATCTCACTTTCATTAAGAGATTAGAGGATCTCAGGGCCGAAGAATGTTCTATCTATAGTCTACTGTCTGAAATCAGTTAGTGACGTCAAGAAGAGATTACAATTAGAGAGTGTAATATATCAATTAATTTATTGTATAGATCTCTATTTCGTTTTAATCATCAAATATATTTGCGTGGATACCTCTAGGGGGATTTCAAACAATATCGCCATTTTGAACATCCAAATAAGATCATGACTTGTTTGAAGTACTATTCGAAGGGATCTGAAGAGATTGGTTCAAATATGTACCATTGAGCTTCGATCTAGTTGGCATTACACACATTACATTGTTTATACATACTCCACTAGGGTTTGCAGCTTACCAAATTGCAGCTCTTTTACTAATGCCGATTCATTTAACCTTGAAGACTCTGCAAGAACTCAGAGTGCTATATTTATAATGGCAGCATTTCATTTGGCGAAAGCACTGAGCTGATAGATTTTTTCATAGCTGAAGAGTGCCGACTAGAAAGATTGGGAACTAATTTATGACTCATAGGATGACTTGCCATTCAATCCCATGATTCATTTTGAATCATGAATAACGTAAATGCTATTCTATTTGCATGCTTGTCTAGCATTGAATAACACAATACTCTATGTAATTCTATCGGTAAGAAGCAAGCCTAGAATTTTATCATTTTTGAGATTATGAAGAATATATGAGCAGCGGATGAAATTTACCTCATCTATGCTTTGTTAGCATTCTAGACAATAATTGATAGTAAGTATTTTCGCGTGAAGTGAACAAAAGTGAAAGGATTTGCATTGAAAATCTTAAGAGTTGAATAGGTTACTTGTTGATATTACACATTCTTCAATCAGTCCACATAGAGTGCTAAGGAGCATTTTGGATCGAAGATCCTTCTCCTTTTGAATTTCAAGTTAGTATTGGAATACTCGACTGTCATTTCGTTTTTTAAGGAAATTGGAAAATTTTGACATTTTGTCCTTTGGATATAGTCACCTTTTTCTGACGTGGAAGTGTTCATGTACTAATTTTGTAATGCAAATAAACTTCCTTGTAAAAGCAAGAAAAGCAGTTTGAAGCTTTTTCACGTCATTGGCCTACAAAGTTTTAAAGTCACAATTATCAGAAACAGTTGCAATCTCAAATGATAATCTTTTTCGAATTCAGACCATGTGTATTGCATCCCTCCAAACCAATTAATGTCTCCCAATACATCTGCATGTCGGTTAGAAAATTATGACCAAAATCCGAACCAGAAAGACTAGCAGATAATCATGCATGCCACAGCACCAAAATCCCCTAATATTTTGAAAATCTGATTAAAGTAAGTCAGGAACAGGGGATTATATTTCCTTTTCAGTTCACGCAAGTAGATTACAAATTATTTGAATGTGAAAATCTTCATTGATCCAGCGTATAATGAAGTAAGCTGAGACAGAAATTCATTAATTATTGATTCAAGTGCCATATTAAAGCTACTTTGGATAATCTGAAACGAATGAAAGTCGATGCACTCTTCAATTTGATACTTCGTCCTTTGGCAGATGTTCCTAATTGTGAATAATTTGACCATAGAAGTGAAATAGAGAACTTTTGCTGTCCAATACAGAGCAATATTTCTCATGCAATATTTCTCTCTCTCTACCTCTATTTCTCTGCCGTAGAAATTCGTTTAAACTCTTGTACTAATCATCATCTTGGCAATTTTTTACCTTTGATATCAATCTTTGATATTACCAGCTACCTTGGGTACTGTCTAATTTGATATTACCAGCTACCTTGTAGTACTGTATGTAGTTTTTGTCATGATAGCTTGTGATGTCGTTCCATAAATAGCCGTGTGTTTGTGTCAGGTATTCAACTGTTTTACGGTCGGAAGTGAGTGCTATAGTTTTTGCAGTTCTTAACAGTCAAGTGTACATAAAATCGTTTAGTAATTGTTTCCAATTGCTGTTTGAAATAGGACATGAAATAGGCAAAGCAGAACATGAATGAAGGAATATTTTGGAGATAACTACCTGACCTTCATAGCTAAGAGCTGTTGACATTTATTATTTTGGCCAGATCATGTTTCATTCATTTAAAAGTATTTTTGTTGCTAGACTTTGCCCATGAAGGACTTATCCACACAATCTGTCACAGAGATTCTTCTCACTGTTAGAGTTCTAAAAATGTTTGCTTTTTGAGCCTCGATATTTTCTGGCTTTTACACATGTTGTATTGCAGAAGAACTGCCTTGCATTTACGAGCATTTTCAAAAATTGATTTTTTTGTAAATACAGTCTCATTCAGTTCTTAGGCCAAGCTTTGGTTTGAAAAACATCATTTTACTTCGCTACATGGAAAAGTATTACTTGTGTCTCCCACAATGTAAGCCCTAGGTACTGTAATTAAACTTTAAGAGTCTATTGAGAGAAGGAGAGAATGTACCAACTAGGCACATTAAACCAGTATCTTCTCCCAGAAGGAGTTAAGTCTTCTTTTTGTTATGATCGAGGCTAGATCATGTTGAAATGCCATGGGATGAAAATCTGAAGTAATCTAAGCCTGTCTGAGAAATCCAGTGTATAGGCTCCTAATCTATTTAGTTATGAAATTCCCACGCGACAAAAGCAATAAGAAATCGTCTCATTATATGCTCGTTACTTAGATAACTTCGCTAGAAAATTCAAAAAATTTATTTGCTGCAATTTTTATAATACTCCGCAATACAGACAGATTTCCGTTGGCTTCTGTTAAGACATCCGAAGATTTACTTCTAAATGACTTAAAACTTTTCACGTATTGCATGTTATCCCGATGGCTTATTTCAATTTCAGTGACTCCCATTCAAAACAAGTTTTGCTTATGCTAATGCCAATACGAAAGGTGATTGAAGCGTTCTCTTTGAGGAGTTTTACTGTTTCAAACATCTGCGCTTAAATCCAGACTCAGTTGAGACGAACTAGTGAGAGACTCACTTTTCCTACTTTGCTGCATTGCACCCAGACATTTTGCAGATCATCTAGCACAAAAAGTCCATCTTAAAGTGCATCTCCGTCCTATACCTTTATTTTGACGGATGGACATGTGTACTACTGTACCATTTCAATCTAAAGAGGACAATGCCTGTCTTATTCAGAGGCGAAGATAAAGAAGGTTGTTGATGGGGCGCACAACCCCAATTTCCTAGTAAACAAACATCGTTCGAGCCCCAATTTGCCGACAAAGAGGACTTTCCTCGAGGTTTAACAGCAAGAAAACGTTGACCAGTACTATTGGTATTCGGCAAATGTCCCTACTAGCAAACTATTAGAGGGAGGTGTGGCACTTCCGCAACTTCCTATAGCCACACCCCTGGTCTTATAGCACAAGAGGTAAAAATTATAATAAAAGGTCAAGACGAGAAATTTTTAGATGGAAACTAGATCTCATTTTGTAACATTTTGACTTGATCAGTAACTTCATTTCTCTGCTTTCATGACCTTTAAACCTAATGCATGCAAAATTTATGACTTTCTCATTTAGCTGGATAAAGATTCTGTTCAATGAAATGATGAATATTTTACAGCGAAACCGATTTTTATCTCAGAGTTTACGCCTTTCTTGTTGATTTATAGCTGAATAGAAATTTAATAAATATTCTTAACTATTATTGCCACTATTTGATCTATTTTGCTAGACTGTTAGCAAAGATTTAAAGATTTTATGAAGTCTTTGAATGATATTACTGTTTTGATGATTGGAACCGCAGCCTCAGAATGAATTTTGGTAGTAAGACGACGACAAAAAAGAGACATTCTAGTGCGATTTCATCCTTGAGTAATAAACCTTAAGTCATGAGCGGCGACATAAACATTATAACACTAAATGTTTCGACTCCGTACTAGAACTATCATCAGTAGGAAAGGGAAGAAAGCTAGGGGAAGGGAAGAATGCTAGGGGGAAGGGAAGAATGCTAGGGGGAAGGGACGAATGCTAGGGGGAGCTTGCTATTTACTACTTGTCACCAAATAGTAGGGGGCCCCCGATTGCAGATTTTTGAAAATTTCACCACCCATTTCCATTTCCATTTCCATTTCCATTTCCATTTCCATTTCCATTTCCATTTATTAAACACTAAGCAAGCAATTTGTTAAAAGTCATACCCTCTAGTTTACTAACTTAAGGATAAAAAGGTTTCAAAAAGGATAAGTCAGTAAAATACATTGGCTTTTTGAACGAAAATCAATATTAAGAACTAAGGAAATCAAAACAAACTATATACCTTATACTTATACAATGTTAACAACTAAGTGCAATAATTTTGAAATGCTTGGGTCCCCATGCTGTCTATTGAGTATTGACCTCCCCCAACTATTAACACCCCCAATCTATGCTTTTTTAGCAAAAATACTAACCCCCTCCTTATTTTACCCTCTACTATTAGGTGCCAAAGAGTATGTATAAAGGGAACAAAGGATGGATCGAGACACCGGAACTGTAAACAAACGAAAATTGATTGGTCGATGAGGTAGAGGACTTGGAAGGAAACAGCAAAATAAAGGGGCATGGACAAAACGTTAAATTAAAAATAAAATTAATGAGCAAACAACTGGGAATGGGGGACTCCCCATAGGTTGGAAGAACAAACAATTGAAGAGATATAGAGAAAAAGCATGAATATGGTAAACGCAAGGCCGGAAACTTAGCAGGCAATTCATAAAGTAAGACTTATTACAGTTTGATGGAACAGGACAAAGCGATAGGATTGATTTTCCTTAAAGAGATTTGAAATCAGCCAACTGTAGTAACCATTCTATTGCTTGTTATGTTGTGTCACATGGACACGAGGTTACTCTCGAACATTTTTTGCTTTCGACCAGCTTTCCATGAATTAAGTTACAGACATGCGCCACGAGCATCTAGTCTTACATTTAAATCGATATTTAACTCTGTTGTAGCATGTGATCAATTAATTTCTACAATTTATGTCTTGACACGATAACCATGGTATGGCAATGTTGCTTTTCTAGCTAACTGCTGCAATCAAACTCACCTAGGTTGGACTCACATAAATCAGATACTTCACAAGTCGGACAAATATGCACGGTCCCAGTCCACTTGGTAGAAATACTGTTGTTTTTCTTTGTGTAAGTCGGATTTTCTAAGTCGGGTATTTGCTTAAGTTGGAGTTTTGTCACGTTTACTCCAAAAATAGCATCATAAAACTGGGATTTTGGTTTTGATGTTAATTGTCCTCGCGAGAGAAGCATGTTGAAGGACTCACCTCATTTTTTTACCTCTTAGACCAACTTTATTGTGATATTAGATAGGGGAAACACATGCTCTGAAAGTCCGAGTCACTTAAAACATTGCCAGAGCGGCAATTTCATGATCTCAAGATTACAAGGGTATAGTTTAGTTTAAGTTTGGTTCAAAACGGAGGAGTAAAAATTGAGTATTGGAGCACACTGGAGGAAATGCTTGATATTTTGAATTATGGTTGAAATGATGGCTTTGCCAAGCAGGTTGGAATTATGATTCATTAGCAAAGTATGCAAGCCTTTTCCACCAGACAGAAATAAGTGTCAACCTTAATTGTCTGCAGTTAGACTTGACTTATGGCTTTTTGACGTGGTAGCAGTGACTAAGCTGCCTCCACTCATTCACTCCTAACATTTCCATTTTTAAACCTGACAAAACCCAACTAACGTGTAAATCGGACTTCGCATAAGTAGGACTATTTTCCCTGGTCCCAAGAGATCCCACTTAAGCGAGTTTAACTGTATTTTGCAAATTCATCTATTGGGTATTTAAAATGGCTCCTTTTTATAATTAAATGAGATCAGTTTTGTATTCTCTGCTTAATTTCAGGTTGAAATACACTTAAGGTTATAGAATTATAAGTTTCTAGTTAGAAAATATTCAAGGATTTAGTAGGAAATATACAGAATTTTAGTTTTAAGTATAAAATTTTAAATATTTATTGATGCAATGATAAACTACAATTAAGATTTATAGCCTAAGTTGTATCAACTGTTGCTATGAATTGCTGCTAGTTCATTTCGTAGCAAATTGTTCAAAATTTATATATACTAATGCAATCCCATGCAGATCATCCACTTTTATTTAAAATTTCAGCTTCCAAATGAAAGAGCACAGTGTTCCTTTCCAAATTTTAGCACTCGAAAAGGCTACATTGAACATCAAGCTTGTAGTTCAGTTAATTTAATCATCTGGTGCCAAAATCTATTCAACGTGATATACTTGGTGACTTTATTAAAAAGCAGAAACTTTAGTTAGACACCATTGCTTGGCATTTTGCTTTCCTATAAAATAACCAAATAGGCAAACTGGAGTAAATTTTGCTATTTGATAATTGAACCGGTAAAACATAAGTTACTCCATAAAGATGATTAAAAACCTTAAATCTTGTAGCTGGATGTGGAAAACTTCAGAGAGTAATATTGTTAACATTATTTTTTGTAAATTTTTCTTTATAGACTTGATTTATTTTGCATTGAAATACTTGTCAAAAACTTTTAATGTTTCAATGACTTTTCAAATTTATATTTCATGCAGCTCGAGGAATAAAATTTGAATAGCTTGGTTGAGTTACTTCCAATTTGAATTTCGACTTTGTTTTTTGTAGATTTGTATATACAAAGTCAGGAAAGTCTGCTTCCAGCTTCTAGCCTCATTTTGAGTCTTAAAAATCTAATTGAGATTAGAAGTATTAATTATTTATTTCTCACAGACAATCATTTAGATTTTTATCATGGAAATGGGCAACCAAATGCTTAAAAATTCGTCAATTGGATTTTCCTCTTCTAGTGCACAGCCACCCTGCAAGCATCTTTCTCTAAATCTATTATATATCCATGTATCTATGACTGTGATCAGACACTTTAAATTGATATGGTGTAAAATTATGAGAAGCGCTCGAGAGAATGCTTAGGTAACTTCTACTTGTACTTTCACTAGCCATAAAGCATCTATGACTTTATCGTCATAAAACTGGAAAGATCTAATGAAATTTAATATCTTTTCATCTCTAAATGTTTGTATTCGGCACACATCAACTTTAAATTTTTTTATAGATAACGTGTCCTGTCTTCTATAGATAGCATCTTTTTATATAATATTCTTGAGGTGAAACTAGTACTTAAGGGATTATTTTAAAGGTGGCAGTGAAGTCAAAATTATGAAAACTGTAACAAACACATTGTTTATGTTTTCTTGGTTGAACTACAAGAAATAAACCTACTTTGGCATTCAAATTTGAAGTATGTTTCGCACAACAACTATCGAAAGAACGGCCACGGGCAGAGTCTATACTACGGGTGCCCAACCCGAGGCTCGTGAGCCATACGCTGCTCTTTGCCTGGTTTCATGCGGCTCCTACACTCATATCGACGTGGAACAAAACCATGCAAATAGAAGATTTCTGGGAAGTACAAGGCTTTCGTGAAAGCTTTCATGAATTAAAAGATCTTTAGAGTTGTCATTTTAACTGATTTTTACTAAATCCTCTAGTGCCATGGCCCGTTGCTTCATGTGATTCTAGTCTGCTGAATCGGGAGAGGCATAGTCCCCCTCCCCCACTTTTGTTTGTTCCTAGGTGTTCGTAACAGAGAACCTTAAGATTTCTAGCTGATTTACCGTATTAAGTGGCACTATAGCCACTACACGAACACTAGAGCAGATCAATGACATTAGAGAGCACATAAAAGATGGGAAGAGGTCCTTAAATTTAAATAAAGAGGACAGGCGTTTAGGAGATTTATATATGAATTTTAACTTGATATTGAGGCAATGACGTTTAATGAGTTCGGTGCTATTGCAACGTATTTATAACTGACCTGACCTGACTGGTATGGAATACTTGACTGATATGGAACACCTGACTGATATGGAATGCAGAAAACTCCATGCATTGTTTTATCTTGTTAAGAATTAAGAGGTCTGCTTGAAGGAGAGAATCGCTCATAAAGAAATTTCTTAATGAAATTGTCAGTTGAAGTGGAGGGATGGCAGTTATTAGAGAGAATGTGTTTAGTTTTAACATGTTGATTATTACAATTGATATAAGATTAGCAAATGTAAAAGTTTGGTTATACTGGAATGCTGATGAGATTAACCTTCTATTTATTGGGGCTGAGCGTGCTAAAGCTAGTATGTAAACCAGTAAACGTTGGCTTCGTTCAAAGGGTAATGGAGCAGTTACTACTATCCTTATGGATGAAAATGCCAAGGTACGGCAGAGTTCATAACTTCTTTCTCGACATTAAGCTTAATATTTTGATAATTTTAAAGGCGATTAAGAAAAGGGTTAGCATGTCCATTCCTACAATTAAAAAAGTGTCATCAACATAACATGAGAAATAATGGAGTTAAACTGTGAAGGACAATCATTAAGATACTTCTTTTTCAAATTAGTGAGAGAGAGACCCAATGGGGAACCCATGTTCACTAGTTTTGCTGTTTTGCTAACTTTCTTAGTTTTGCTGTATAGGATAATAATTTTTTTTGATGGAATATTATGCGATCAGATAGATGCATCAATAGATAATTTCCCATCAAAAAAAAGATTGATGATCCCTTGCAGCAAAACTAAGAAGATGCCAAAACAGCAAAAGTAAGAAATGTTTTGCTCGAGAAGATTATAGTTCTTCTCGAGTAAAATATTTATTTTAATGAAATGGGAAGTGTCTTGTTATATCTATGCCAGTGGGAGAGTTACACAGCACGAGCAGCCAATCGAACTAAATAATTGTGAGCAATGAACAAATAGCAAAGTATTGAAAAGCAAACGGTGTAGAAATTCACTATGCTCCTTTCTGTAAAGGTTGTAAAGAACCTGTCTATTTCTATGATTTGTTGCAACTGCCCAGAGACCTTGGATGCAGTATTGTGCAAGTAACGATTTGTACAATCTCGTCATACTTCGCTCCAAGGTAATATACACAAAAAGCTTTATGATGGAGTTTCTGTGGGTACACCGATTCTTGCAGATGTTGCTAGGGCCAAAAAGAACTATTTTTTTTATTGCTTTGGTTAGGAGCTCTGAAAGGGGGGCTCAGGTAGCAAGTTCCCTGGGTTTTCTGGATGTGGTGTTGAGATCAGAAGCATACGTTGAGTTTTAGTGATAAAAAACATAAAACATATATGAAATGCAACTTAACATTCGCTCACATTCGCTGCACTCATGCTCAACTACTGATGAATCGATATCTAATACTGGCTCAAACATAAAGAGCCAAACTTTATGATAATGTACATTTAATTCTACATTTATATATATATATATATATATATATATATATATATATATATATATATATATATATATATATATATAT